>OZ014459.1:4836739-5174585 GCA_963966035.1 Acleris laterana | reverse complement strand
CTCCTAGGTAACTATGTCGGACGTGTGTATATGTGTCTGTGTGTGACATCGTAGCTCCCAAATAAATAGACAGCTAGGTTTCATTAAAATCGGTTTAATCGTTTAGGAGATATCAGCTCTGAAAGACATAGTTGCGGGTATATTGAAGGTTTTTATGTATTTTTTTTCTTAGTTACTACGGGCTGTTTTGTAACTTCACGTTTGTGCGTTTAAGTTAAATTTTGAAGTATATTTTTAACTAAGTGCTATTATTAAGGGGTTAAATTTCGAAAATAATTGTAAACCCAATGATTATGCAGTATTTAATGATAGAGTCAGAAGGGCAACATTGGTTCGACTGTGCTTAACACAGACCCAACATGTTAATTTGATGACGGTAGATTCAAGTGCTGTCAGCAATAGAATTTTCTAAAGGCATTCAAAATTAATTATTCATTTATCTTTTTCAATTTATCAATTTTGAATCATTCTCTGACAAATAGCATCATTACCATCATCCATATTTTTTTTATTGTAACAACTACTTATTAAACTTTTGCTACTTACTACTTCACTACCATATTATCGTTATACTACCTAACATCTTAAAACTACGCCGAGCGTACGCCGGATGTACAGTGGCGCCCTCATTACTTTTATTGGGTTTTCTAATTAACTAAAGAATTTCCTTGGAACCAAACAAAATGTGTTTGTAGCGCAAGTATAAACACAATTTATGGGATACGTAACAAACTTTAATAACAATTCACCTTCGAGTTATTAACTTAACGAAAAAAAGTGGCCACCTTTTCCCGTTAAGCTGACTACTCAAAGGGTAATTGTTATTTAACTTGCGCTACAAACACATTTTGTTTGGTTCCAAGGAAATTCTTTGGTTAATTAGAAAACCCATTAAAAGTAATGAGGGCGCCACTGGACGCTCGTCGTTTGCTCGGCGCAGTCTTAATAATTAATTAAAATTACTTGTACTATTTATTGGATCTGTTATTTTGTTTATAATAATGTTTTTTTTTGTTTCCAGATGCCATTTATACTCCGATTGTGTTCTACGTCGAGGGCGACCCACCTAGTGCAATTCAACGAGATATAATGTTATACAGCTACTATATTAGATATATTTTAACACCAATCAATGTACAATAAATATGCCTAATTCGTTCATAGTATTTTGTTATTTTAAAAGCATTTTTAATTTAAAAATATCGTTTTTATTTAACAGGTTCATGTAATGTGTTATACCTAATGAAATATCGACAATCAACTTATTTATTTGTAAATTGTTGTCGCTTTAAATTTTAATTTTGTTTAACGTTAGCCGTTGTATTATATATGAAGACAGGATTTTGTAATAAACAGTTAAAAGTTATACGACTTTTCTTATTCAGTACTATTCTTTTCACCCGGCTACGGCAAAGCCAAAGGAAAGGTTATGATTTTAGCAGTGTATCAGCAAAATGTTGCATGTGAATATTTACGTATTTTGCACCTAAACTACCCATCCGATTTTAACGAACGAGGTGTTATCTATTCGTAAATATGGCCCGGGCGACAGATGTAGACTTGTCTGTGAGTACTTAAAAAGGGTTTCGGGTTTGTACTCCTCTCTCACTCGCTTTTAAGAAGAGCGTATGAGACAAGTGAGAGAAAAAAAACTACTCTGAATCTATTTATAAACATAGTACATTATTAAAATAACCCAAGCCACAAAAAAACTATTATTACATTTTAGCGTTACTACTAGCGCCATCTATCGGAAGTTCTGAGAGTATCAACCGCATAAAAAGAACAAGATTTAAAATCCTTATATCCCAGTTTCTTATACACAGACATTTCACACTTATTTGTTATTAACTCCAATAAAGCACAACAAAAATAAAATATAAAATTCAGTGCGTATAGGAAATTAAAAATGAGTGCGGCTAATGCCATCTAACGTCAAACATCTAAATGTAATGTTTTAGTTAGTTAACGATAGATGGCGATAGCTATACTCTAGTACAAACAAAACAACAAACAAGGAGATATCGTGTTTGACCCCTATGTATGTCTTGTAGTATTTAGTAAAACTTCGATGTTTAGACACACGTACTACGTAGTACATGTGTCTAAACAACGAAGTTATAGTCACGTACATCACGTCTGTTTAGTTCCTCCAAGTCGTGACGAGAAGAGACGTAAAAGTCACCGCAATGACAAAATATATTTTCATAATCTATTTTGCGTTGGGATACTAACAAACATTCACAGATCTTACATGTATGCATATAATGCATTAATAAAAGAATATGTGTATGTTTGTATGTATGCATGTAATGAGGTCCACAATCAGTACCAGTAATGCCATCTATCGTCAAAAGCCAAATGTAAAGTTGTAGCTATTTGACGATACATTCATGACGTTAGTTTTATTCATTCTTGTAAAAAAACTTTCAGCTATGAATCTAACATATTCATATTATTATAATTAAAATATCTAAAAGATACTTTAGTTACTAGTTGCTCTAAAATAAGGACTTATGCAATACAAATACGCTTTACTGAACACCACACCTACTTATATGCATTTAGGGTGAGAGATTGTTTTATTTGTTAGGGCTTGACCGATTCAGAATTGGTTTTCAATAAGGGGTTTGTAATTGATCTGAGTTGGTTTTGAGTACTTACGTACAATACATACGGGCAAAACACAGAACCTCCTGTTTTTGAAGTCATGTACAGATAACGCCATCTATCGTCAAGTAGCCAGATTAAATTTGTCAATCAAGCTGTGGTTTTCTGGCGCGATAGATAGAAGGCACCTTACATAAGGTAGATGGCAATAACATTCGTATTTTTGCAGTGCAACGCCACGTGAAAGTGGTAGTCCATTTATATTTAAAAACCATCTAAGAAGATCAAAGCTCATACGTTAATCCTAAAAAAACCTTGAGAATCGGTGCAGTAGTTTTTGAGATAATAGATACTTAAAGCACTTCGATTCAACTCATCTGAGGGTATTGTAAATTAATTTATAATTATTACTTGATGGGTTCTGAACATTTTTATCGTAATTTATATTTATGTTAATACATACATACATGCCGTCACGCCTTCATCCCAGAATGGGGTTGGCAAAGCTACAGAATTACCAACAACTCTAACGACTAAACTTAATTTAATTTACCTAATAATCATTTTATAACTAGCCCATTATAATCGTATTGATAGCATAATGACGTTTTTATAGTTTCGCCATGTCTGCCTGTCTGTCTGTATGTCACACTCACTTTTTCAATCAATCAAAACTACAAAAGGCTTCGAAACCCAACGCTGAGCATAGTCCGACGTGATATTGCCCGGTTTTTACTGTAACGTTACTCGTTCATTAATGTCAAATAGTACCCTTACCATGAGTTACAATTACCATACTCGCTAGCGAGTCGAATGCTCTTTCCCTCGCACTCTATAACAAAACTGTGAGGTCTGCGTGCGAGGGACAGAGCATTCGACTCGCTAGCGAGTACGTTAATTGTACAGGACCTTCTTTATTGGTGAAACACTCAACAAAAAAAAGTACAATAATTTAAAACTTTTCAACACACAACCAGTAGCTATAACTCATATCAGCTACACACAAAAAAAAACTTAAACCCGTAGATTGACATGACTCTGTCACTAACGCCCTCTAGCGAAGCAACGCATCAATTAGCGAGCCCGCACCGCATACTAATGCAGTCGTGATGCGCATGCGACCCTCGACTAACGTTATCTCGCGGTTTGTCGGTCTGTCTACCGAGATACCAAGAACGTTGTGCAATTCATGCTAAGAAAAGTTGATTTTGTTTTTTCCGTCGATTCTGTCCGCGTAGGATTTAATCGCTTAATTATAAGGAATAGTATTCTTATTAATTAATTATCCCTGTAAAACTGTTATCATCGATCGAATAGAATAGTATAGAAACAGTTATTTCAGGCTATTGCTCATATAATTTGTTAGTGACAGAGTACAGCAACACAAAACAAAAACAAAGGTACAAAGAACACAATATGTACGTACAGTCGACTTTAAAGATTATGTTTACATTTTCGGACCTTATTTCAAAGGAATGGCTAGCTCGGTAATCTCTGTATATCTCATCAGAAAAGGACAGCTAGGGCAATCATATATAACAGCAATCATTTTCAGAATGTCGTTGGAACTATTTCTGACGCGCCTATTTTGATTTTACGTTTTGTACAATGAACTTCATTGAAGTGTTTATATATTATATACATACATACACGTAGTAGTTCCAAGTGGCAAGGAATCACTGTGGGGTTAAGCATTAGTTTTTGGCAAGGCAGTATAGTAGAGCACTTACCGAGTATAGTCACAGAATAAGTGATAGTACAAGTAAAGTGCACTATTTAAAAAGGGAAACGATTCCACTAATGACGTCACAGAATAAGTACTAATACAGTCGTGAAACTTATTACACCCTGCGGATCGCCGTGGGGGTTGACAAATAAAGTTCTAGTGGGTTGATTGATCTCCTAAATTGATACCAGTGGTAACCTAGTTCACAATTTTGTACAGGGGTATACTTTATAGATGTATTTGTATGAGATTTAGGCTTTTGAACAGTAAAAGATGAACAAGCTCTGCGCAGACGGAATTTATTTATTGAAAAGGTACATAAAACAGACATCAATTAAAATGTGAAAATGAAATACAGATAGATTTTATAACCTCGATTACAATCAAGACATATTGGCATTTATCTAATTAACACACCTAAGTACAAAATATCTAGGCCTAGTAAGTGGCGTTCTCTATACATGTAGGTACTTGACGTGATAGCTGTATAGATATTCATGCTTTTGACTGGACATGGCGAGAGCTGGGGTCCGAACTCGACACCAATTTGGCGACACCAAATAGTAGATTATAATGTTATAATAATCTACACACTGAAAGAAAATAAGAACGAAGCAAACCCGCCGTAAACACCAAGCTCTTTCCCCATGTGTTCACCGTGGTTAGGGATTTATGGCCAAAACGAACCTAATACGTGACCAGTCTTGAATGATTCAATATCGATCCAAAGGCAAAAAGGTCATTCGAACGTCTTCCCATGCACGACTGCACGCCAAACATCGATTGCACTTGTTCACGTTGTGACCATAAACAAACATTTTTATTACCGAGGAGCCTCTATTTTTCTTTATACCGTGAACAGAAGCAATGAGGGCTAATCTTTGTAACTATGCCTTTCGTATAACTTTCATACACAGACGTATAAAAAGACTGATTGATCGATCAATGCGAAGCCGAAACAACTTGACCTACCGACCTAAAATTTTCGAGGGAATATTCCTTGGATATCTATCCTAGGGGTGCACTGAGAAGGGATTTTTGGTAATTCACCCACTAAATAATAGGGGGCGAGTAGCGGGAAAGTAGCTACGAGTAAGGAGTCGCGGGCGTGCTCTATTCTAAACATTCGAGGTTAACGCAGGGTTATTATAATATTTATATCCTAGGATAGACCCTGACCGAAATTATAATACCACCACTTTGATTAAATTTAATTTGGCGAATGACTATTTAGTTGGTAGTGACCCTGCTTACGAAGCTAGCGGTCCCGAGTTAGATTCCCAGTATAGGCAAATATTTGTGTGATGAGCGCGAGATACCTGAGTCTCGGATGTTGTCTATGTATTTAATTATGTATTTCTCTATACATTTCAGTATAGATGAATTAGCGAGAGTGTAGAATTGCATAATGTAGTGGTATTGTGTGTTAATAGGCAAGAGAAAGAGAGAGAGAAATACTTAAGTATATACACACAATACCACTACATATGCAATATCATCGCTCTCGCTAATTCATCTATAAGTTTGTTGTGATCCAGTACCCATCGTACAAGCCTTGGGTTTAGTTTGGAACAAGCTGAATTTATGGGAGGCCATGTGGTCTCATGCAAGTATCTTTATTTTTCAATTAAATCCTTATAAAAATGCTCAACTGTAAACTAATTAAATGTTCTATTCCGATAATTACTAGTTTATCTTTACTCGTAGTTGACAGTCTTCAGTCAGCCCCGGTTTTATATTAATCAATTTAATACTTTAGGATTCTTGGTAAAAAATGTTTAAATAGCAGAATAATACATTACGATCAGAATGTCACCTGATATCCGGGAAGACGCAGCGCGGGCGCACCACCCGTTGCACCGCGGCGGTCTTCACGGGTCGTCGCTAAACATGTCAATTAGCATGCCGCGCGTGTCTGGTCGCTGCATGCATCGGGTTGCAGTTCCGATGCGCTTTTTACTAGCTGAGCTTAGGTGATGTTTACCGCTGGATAATTCATTATGGTGCCATACTAGTTTCAAGTCAGGTGATTCTGTTTTTGTGATTCGGTACTGATGTTAGTTTTGTTGTTTTTTTTTAATGAAAGTAAACAGCAATAAGTGGGTACATATACATTATCTCTTATGAATATCGACGAGTAACATCCACTTACTCCCTCAACAGCTTTCACTGAGATATATTAATATTTTGTTTGTTCTACACTTACCAAAACTAAATTAATTTAAATTCCATCGTTTGGAAAAGAGAAACAGACTATTATTACGCTAAAAAATAAAACAAAACAAAATAGAAAAACAAAAAAATACATGAACAAATAAACAGTGCACAATGATATGTGAGTTCCTAGGCAGCAAAAATAAGCGGCTAACCACATGCTGTCCCATATTGTCAGCCACCTCCCCCAGTACCCAGTTGGGTTGTGTAGCGATTCAGCATTTGGTGTAAGTAATATGTATAGAAAGAAACAAAAGTGAAACTACTAACGCCTTCTGTAATGCAATAATTACGTATTCTACTAGAGATATAATAAGTAATGTGACCGTCGTGTCGCAAAAAACCAATAATTCGTGATTTGACGCTGTCATAATGATATGGTTCTACGGTGACTCAATGACTCTTGGAATGCCTACCTAATGCCAGCGCCACACTTTTGGCATTTGCCGCAAACTCTGCAGGACGCAGCTATACATTGGAATGAGATGGAAATACATCGTGCTCACTCTAAGATATAGTTGCGTCCTGCAGTGTTTGCGGCGAACACCAAGCGCGTGGCGCCGGCATCAGATCAGGCATTACTTCTAATCTTTGCCTCAACCCGTAGCCACTTACCATCAAGGCCGATCTTTAAGCTTACCTCTTCACCAAATTTCACTAAACTCGGCTTAGTGGTTTAGATGTGAAAGCGTAACAAACAAAGTTAATGAATAATATTAGAATGAAAGTATGGATAGTACTAAATACAAAGTTAAACATAGCATCGGATGCTTAGGCATTTCACTTCATGACTAATAAAATCTATTCATCGACTCATGAATGAATGAAGTCTAGTCAGGGCACATTAAGAAGCACACCTCGCACCACACATATCTTATACGTTAACTAGTCGAGTCTCAATGACCTGTTCGCTGCAGATTAGCCATCATCTCATGGTTAATGCAGACAGTTATGGTGTAACGATTAGATGCGGAAACGCGTCGAGCGCCGTGCGCGGGCGCCGCGCGCGCCGCATGCTAAACGGATGCGCGGGAGTTGGTGCTGCGAGTTACCAGTTACAAGCGTGAGGTAAGTCGCTCTCTTATGACTTTAGATAGACAAAAACCCCCGACATAAGGGATCTCTTATACGGCCGGAACGACACACACACACACACACACACACACACAGAGAGAGAGAGAGAGAGAGAGAGAGAGAGAGACTCACAGGCACGCACGCACACACGTATGATGAAGGCAAACGATCAGGCCATCTGACGATAAGTAGATTATATGACCCTTAGATATTTGCATTATCAATACTGTAATCTCAAGACTGCAATCCTGAGACTTAAAATGCGAATAAGATGGAATGCCCCTATGCTTGTAATTTCACCATTCCGGAGCACAACAATGCGAACACCGCTGCTACTGCTACCCTGTGTAATTAGAATAAACAGGGTCGTAATTATTTTACAACAATTTTTCTGGGTTTTTAGTTGCAGGTTACTTTTAGAAATTTCATACCATTTTAGCATTTCTTGCGATACGCATTCCTGTGACAAACGGACCACAGACTACAGCTTAGTGCAGCTTAATTCCTTAACCCACGCTGTCCTAAGTAGCCACGGTGTTCCATAGTATCCACCTTGGACGCCAGTGAAAGTTGTCAAAAACACAAGATGTTAGATATTTTGCGCCACACCCCATCGCGACATCTTGCAAAAATTGTTCCACGTCCGTCGACTTTGAGGAAAAGATACGGTTCCCAGGGGAATAACACAAAAGTTTAAGGTCGGCTCGTGTGATGAAGTGTAATGGTAACATTTTTAACTACTTAGGGCTAATTATACTAGATTTATTTTAGGAATCCTATGTAAGTACATACATACATACATAAACTCACGCCTTTATTCCCAGAGTGGGGTAGGCAGAGCTACAGAATTATCAACAACTCTAAAAACTTGTTAATAATTCTGTAACCACATTTTGCACTTTTAGGCTAAGATGTTTACCAGTGTATTAGTGACAGGTTGCAAGCCCATCGCCTAACAGTACTGTACGCCTTTATTCCCTTATCCGTCTCTTACGACATCCACGGGAAGATATGGAGTGGCACTATTCTAACCCGGCAACCACACGGGTAAGTAGTTCATGCGAATTCGTGATAGAACTTAGAACTCTTAGAAAGGAGGAAATAAAAATAACATGACACTAAACCTAGTTAGATAAGACTACCAGATGAGATATATATAAGTAAGTCACGTCATGGCTGCGCGGAGTCGCTGCAGCAACCACTTTCTCCACTGTTTGGAAAATGCAGTAGTGGTTTTTCTTACACTGAAATTGATGATCTTTGAAGCTTTTTTTTGGGAGATCGATCATACACGTACACTACACGAGAGCGAGGCGTCGCTTATCAATCAGGGGAGCTTGCAGCACTACATGCATTGTCGTATAAACCAACCCCCCCCCCCGACCCCTGTTCCGAGGAACAAACGAAACTTGGAAGTGCAATCATCAATAGTAGACATCGGAATACGGTATTTGACAAAGTATTGTGCAAATGGTTTAGGTCAGTTTCGTCTGGTTCCCTGTTCGTCTAACTAGTTAATGCCCTGTTCGTCTGCTTCCCCGTTCGCCTGTTTCCCCGTTCGCCTGTTTCCCCGTTCGTCTGTTTCCCCGTTCGTCTGTTTCCCCTTTCGCCTGTTTCCCCGTTCGTCTGTTTCCCCGTTCGTCTGTTTCCCCGTTCGTCTGTTTCCCCGTTCGTCTGTTTCCCCATTCGTATAGTTATGCTCCTCCTGTCCTACTGTCATCATACATCTAATATACCCCAGACGAAATAACCTTATACATTGTAGTGTCAATAGCGGACTGGACACTGTCATAACTTGCTTAAATTCTATTTATAATGATAGTGTAGGGAGTCATAGTTATTTATGTGACTGGTGCATAATGAGAGGCATTAATACACGAGTGTGGTTTTATGAAACGAGCCGATAGGTGAGTTTCATAATAAGATCACACGAGTGTTTTAATGCCTAATTATGCGTACAGTCGCATACATAACTTTATCTACATGCATATCATAAGTTTTCTACAATATGTGACAAAATTGTATCATATTGCTTTGTATCTTAATGAACCTGCATCTTAATGTTCACTTTAAAGTTTCGGTGACCGACACTTTAAAGTGAACTTTAAGATGCAACTACATCAATAACCGATACTTTAATGACATGTAATACTTTAATGTTAACATTAAAGTGCAACCACCGATACAGATTTCTTAATATAGGCCATTTGCTTATCGTTTCTTAACACATAATAGGGAAGTTATGATATGGATGTAGATAAAATAGTAGAATGATGTTATTTGCATTACACTCCCTTATTATCATCGTAACGTGACTATTTTCAAAGCTCGTAAAAACGCCAGTCATTTTAAAAAATAAAAATTAATTCATTTTTTATAAAAAAAATTATTAGTATTCGCGGATGACTTCGTAGTGAAATTAGTTTTTAATCTTAAACTTAAAAACCTACTGAAGTCAATGCCACTTAGAAAAATATAACTCGCAGCATAGACGAATGAGGAAATAGACGAACAGGGAAATGGACGAACCGGGAAATAGACGAATGAGGAAATGGACTAACAGGGAAATAGACGAAAGAGGAAATTGACGAACCGGGAAAATGACAAAATAGGAAATGGACGAACGGGGACCGAGTAGACGAACGGGGAAATGGACGAATGGTGCAGAATTGAGTCAAATCAGCTTCTTTTTATGAAACATGAAAAACGCTCCGTTACTATGGAAGTTATAGGCATTACTATCTTATCTTGTGACTTCACAATCAAACAGCGTCCTTTTAAATCTTAAAATAAATAAAATATTGATGTTTTCCTAGTATTTTTATAATGATTATCTGTTGTTAATGAAAAACCAATTTAATTTCACTCTTGTCAAATACCCTATTAGAGTTAAAAGTATCTTTAACAGATTTTCTTTCCAATATGCATACGTTCAATCTCAATCTACTAATACAATTTAAACTTGTACGTGTATTTTATACCGTTATCACTGTTGCTAAACAGCTACAATCGGTTTCAAAAATAGCGATAAACGAATTCTACGCTAAACGGATGATGAACTTCGCCGTTTTAAAAGTACTTGTGCGTTCTCGGAGAACCAAACGATAGCGTGTTCTAATCTACACCAAGCGCCATCTATGGAGTAATTTAGAAAACACACCGTGTTTATTCATAACAAGCATGTAAAGATGCTAACTATTCAAATTAAGAGGATTGTGAAGCTGAAAATGTCCATAAAAGTACGATAACGTTTCTCTCCCATTAAAACTAATCCGATTTCTACCATTTTTGAATATGTTGTAGATATTACGAAAAACTATGTCTGTACGTTTTGCTTTCCTAAAAAATATTTCTTATGATGAAGAGATATAAAAAAAAAAAACAGAAACGTACGTTACTTGTACTGTGAAGTAAATAAGAGCTATCAAAACGTTGACAACAAAATACACGACACAAATACCAAGTACACGATTACATGCCAAATTCGATATGCTTTTATCCAGTAGTATAAAGGCTAGGTATGCAAATAAAATTGCATATATAATTGACAATTCAATGTGGCTCACTCGTATGTAAATTCTTCTAAATTATAAACTGGGGGTAGCTAGTGCTTTGTCCTTTGTGCTTTGTAATTCTAATGTCACAATGACAGATAAGGACAAAGCATGGTTTGGCTACCCCACGTGGAACGTTTATAAGTAAGGCGGTTAAAGACCGACCATTGTAAAAATAAAGTTTATCCCAAATTATTAACAAACGAAGAAACTAGTATAATCGATACAATAGTTTTTAAAGAAATCCGTAAAATAAACTCCGGTAAAAAGTTAAGATCTTGCCCTTGACATGTCTCATCCGGTGTTTTTGAAAGTGTCGGAACGAGGTGCGAAATGGCGGCGAAGACGAATCACGGTAAGTTACACGGAAGGGCACTTTTTTGTTAGATACGAAAATAAATGAGATACACCCATATTAGATAGATTTAATGATCGCATATTTTAACTGGTTGTTTGAAAACTTTAACATGGTGGGTATCTAGGATTATAGTAACAAAAGAAAAAGTAGGCAATGACATACGTATTAACTCACGCCTTCGGTCCCAGGGTAGTGAAACAACGCCGGTCGTGCGGACTGTCGAGTGATATCCAAGCGGCGAGATTAAGTAGTCCCGTCACACTGTGGAACGAAAATGGCCTCTCCATAGAAATAGGGACTTAATTTTCTAAGTGCCTATTTTTTTAATTGAAATCGAATCTACTCCTCATAATTAGGTAAAAAAATGAATATGGGTCAATTTGGCTGGAAAACCACCGAGTAATAATTTTTTTTATAAAATTTTGTATGGAGCGTATATGAAAAAACGGAATATCTCAGAAAGTGCACAATTTCCCGTAATATCCTTCCGCAGGAATTTAGTACCAATTATTTATGATTTTTCGGCGGTCTCAAAATTTCCCGAGCAGGTGCACTTTTTTTTTTTAAAATCAAAAACGTTTTATATAGGGAAAACTTGGTTTTTAGGAGGTATTTAAGTTTGCAAGACACGTTTAATCGTGGGATAAAATTAAATAATGGCTTTAGATGAGATGGATGTTCAAAAATGAGGTCATTGGAATAATGACATATCTCACTTTTTGGCCCTTTATCTCCCTGCCCCCTAATGAGCACACTCGGTGCTCATTAAGTGTATGATTAAAAGTAAAAATTAACTAAATCACTCTTAATTATTCTTAATGAGTTGGCATTAAGTAAAAAAATAAATTAAATATTATCTTATTATCATTAAGGATGATAATTACCCAAATTTCAATGGGTTCTCATTAGTAATATGCAATAAATAGGTTGCAGTTCAATTTTATTGTATATTCCTTCTGGAACATTTCAACTGCAAGCAATGGAGGGTTTAACGACCAACTTAGATTTGTACGTGATTTTGAGAAATCAGGAACCTTCTTTTAACTACAAAGCCTTGATGGAAGAAGTGGTTACTAAAATCAATGGACAACTATCTGAAGAAGACTATGATACCCTCAAGGAATTTTGCCAAAGATTTTCAAGAGCTGCTTTGGAAAGATGGCAGAAGTGCCGAAGAGATACGAAAAAGTTTAGAAGTACTTATGAACATTGGCTTATGGAAAATGTTGATTGGCCAAGCTTTGTAGTTTGGCGATCCGATTCACCCACCCAAGAATCAGGTGATTTAAACTATGAAGGATCGACCTCATCGGTTGGAACAATGACTACAACAAAACGTAAGTCATTCGAAGATCTGGGAACCAAACAGAAGAAAAAAAGATCGAGTGACTTACAATCCGAAAACGCTGATGAATTGGCATATGCTGCAGCAGAACGTTTTAAGCAGGATGGCCGCGATGATATTGCGGCCGTAATTGAATATATGCTGAAAAACCCAGAAGTAGCATCTAAATTAAGAGAAGTGACAATCTCTACGAAGAAACCCGTAACATCTACGATATATACACCTGAAAAAGCACTAAGTCTTTTTATTTCACTCAAGTTGTCTAAATGGCAATATATGATCCTGCGAGAGAGTGCTATTAGAGAAGGTGCAGAAAATGTGTATCCGTCATACTACAGAGTACAAAAAGCTAAACTAGATTGCTATCCTCCGAGTGAATCAATAACTATTACGGATTCTTCAGCCAAAATTAAACTGCAAGAATTATTGAATATTACAGTGAACAGAATAATGGATAGTATACCGGAGCACGTAGAAGACAAACAGATGGTACTTATTTCTAAATGGGGGTTTGATGGTGCTTCGAGCCAAAGCAGGTACAAGCAAAAGATGAGTGACTCCGAGCAAGATGATTCTAGTGTTTTCATGACAACCCTGGTACCATTAAAATTAACTTCAGCAACTGATACAATATGGACGAATCCCAAGCCTTGTTCAGCGTTATATTGTCGTCCAATACAGTTCAAGTTCATTAAGGAAAACGAAGCCGTTGTGCTTGCTCAGAAAACGGAGATAGACAAGGAAATTGAAGATCTACTACCCACAGAACACAAAACCAACACAGTGAAGCATGAACTGAAGATGACGATGTTGGACGGCAAAATATGCACTTTTCTTTCAAAAGCCAGATCAAATGCAACTTGCAGTTTATGTTTGGCTAAACCAACGGAGATGAACCTTCTTGATAAAGTTCTTACAAAACCTGTGGATACTGGTATATACCAATATGGGTTATCATCTCTACATGCTTGCATCAACACGATGGAATGCCTTCTTCACATAGCATATCGCCAGGATTTTAAACAATGGGCTGCGAGAGGAAACGAGCTAAAAGAAAAAATGGCATCAAGGAAGAAAATCATTCAAGATCGTTTTAAGGAAGAAATGAATCTCTTGATAGATGTGGTCAAACAGGGGTCAGGGACAGCTAATGATGGAAACACAGCCAGAAAGTTTTTTGAGGACCCCTGTAAAACAGCAAGCATTACAGGACTAGATGAGGGATTAATCAGGAGATTTGCAGTAATCTTGCAAGCAGTTACTTCAGGAGAGGTTATAGACGTCAACAAATATAAAGATTACGCCCACGATACAGTAAAAAAATATGTGGAATTATACAACTGGTATCATATGTCCGCAACGGTTCATAAATTACTGGTGCATGGAGCAGACATTATAGCCCATAACGAAGTTATACCGATCGGCAATCTCTCAGAAGAAGCGTCAGAGGCCCGGAATAAAGACTTTAGAAGGTTCAGGGAACACAACTCACAGAAAAAGAGTAGACAAGATTCAAATCATGACATTCTCAATATGTTACTTCTGTCATCGGATCCCAAACTTACCGCAATGAGGCCAACACTGAATAAAAGGAACAAACAAACCTTATTTATTGAGACCTTGGACCTTCTAATCAATTCCGAATCGCAAAATGATTCGGAATTGGATGCCGAAATAGGTGACGCAGAACAATAAAATTAAACTGCAACCTATTTATTCTGCCGTCATTTTTAAAAAGGCAGTCTTCTGACCGCACTTACTTTTGAGAAAAACGCGAAAGCAGCCTTCATTTTGACTTTATCTCTTTAATCAGGTTGTGTAATAAAATTTGACGTAATGGTGGTTGTTCTTGGTAAACGGGTATCAGTTCCTTATATTTACATTTTTATTTTTTATTTTTTTTATTATTTATTTATATAAAATTAATTATTAATTGTGAAATGAATTAAGTGTTTATTTTTACTATTTATAATAATCCACTTAAAGGCAGCCAAAGTCCCCAGGCTGCCTTTTAGTGAATTATTAATAACAATTTATTTTTGAAAATCATCCGGCCTCTCAATTACTTGCTGATAATTTTTTATAAAGCAGTTTTTTAGTAAGGCTGCCTTTTAAAAAAGTTTCGGAACCAAAAATCTTTTTAGAGTAATTATTAACAAAGATGTGAAAGTCCAGTAACTGCCTTTAACTACATTATTATGCCAAACTACTTTTTTTTAAGCGAACATTGGCTAAATTATATCTATTGAGTAATTCATTAAAAGGCAGCCTAAAATGCTCAAATGCAATTCACTGCTTTTTAAGTAATTTTCTTTTAAGTGTTATTTTTTCTAAAACTTGGATAACAACAGTCAAGTGAATTCAAATGAAATAAAAAACGAATACAATACGAGTAATATCAAACTTTTATTAAATTCAATAGGCAGAGATTGTATCTCAAACTTAAAGTAAACTTTAATACTTATAAGTCTATAGAGCCAAACCCAAAATTTACCTAGAACTGTATAATATTTATAATCAAGTAAACTGAGTCACTAAAAAGTAGTACGACGTAGGTACAATGCCTTTTTAAAATAAAACCGTGTAGCTGCAATAAAATGGAAATATCAACAAAAACTTAAAACAATAAATCAAAATGTATGTACTTACCTATTTGTAAATGTATTATTTTTAAAATTAACATTGCATTTAATTTAAGCTAAGAATTATGCTGGTGATTCAGATTACGTGATCATTGTTATAACGTTTCTATATAGGTAGGTACTTAAAATCTAGAAACTTCGTTTATCCTTAACAAAATTAAAATAATATAAAAATGAATAATAATAGTGAATAATAATTATTTTAAATAATTATATTTATATTAAAATAATAATAATTATTATTATTATTTTCCGTGTATGGGGTGGACAGTATTCTGATACGGGCTCTCAAATCATTATAATGATGACTCGAGTGCCTGTGTCAGGATAAATGGGACGTAGGTATACGGACTGGTTTAGCATCGAACGTGGTGTTCGACAGGGCTGCGTAGCGCCTCCTTGGCTGTTCAACCTATTCATGGACAGTTGTTTGTCTGATCTGAAAGAGTATCATTGTTGAATAAGGATGAATGAGTCAGTTTTTAAAACTTTGTTGTATGCTGATGATCAAGTTCTCCTTGCATCATCGGCGGACCACTGACAATAAATGGTAACTCTGATGACTGAGGCGTTTAAAAGAAAAGATTTGAAAGTGAATGTTAAAAAGACGAAAGTGATGGTTGTGGAGAGGGATGAAACTGATACAGAATGTGAAATAATGATTGGAGATGAAAAAGTGGATCAAGTGAATGAATTTGTGTATTTAGATTCTTTGTTTACGAGAGGTGGGAAATGTGACGCGGATATTGAAAGAAGAGTAAAAGCGGGAAATATGATGAATGGGGCGTTACTCTCAATCTTGGCAAACAAGGTCATATCGAGCAAAGCTTGCCTGGCCTTTGTTCAGGGAGTATTGACACAAACATTGATGTATGGTAGTGAATCTTGGGTATGGCAGAAGAAGAACAGTAGGTATGTGTGTGGAGTTAGATGATAGATAGAGTAAGAAATAGCGAGATCCGAGAACGATCTGGATTGAAAGAAGATGTAGTGACTAAAATCGAAAAGGGTATGCTAAGATGCTTTGGTAATTTAGAAAGGATGGATGAAAAAAGAGTTACGAAAGAGATATGGCGAGCGAGAATGAGCGGAGATTTCAGTAGGGGACGTCCTAGACGGACCTACAGTGATCAGATTCGTGATGTACTGAATAAGGCCCAAATCAAAAGCACCCGAAACCGACGTACGTGCATGAAGAGATTGATGAATGTAGAGGAAGCGAAAATTGTGTGTTTAGATCGGTGCACCTGGCGTTCCATAATCTCTGCCTACCCCATTGGGAGACAGGCGTGAAGGTAGGTATGTATGTATGTATGTATTTAAAATTAAAAGGCACTGAAACTTGCGATCATCAGTTTCCGTACAGCTAGTAGTATATTATGATTATTATGAACTATTCGTTTTTATGTAAATATAGATTAGTAAGTAAGAGGTTAACATTACATATATTTGTGTATAAATATCACTGTAGTCTTACAATCATAATCGTTACAAAAAAATAAAATAACGCAAATAACGTCCATACGAAGAAAAATCCAAATTATAAAAAATACTTAAAAGGTTTTTAAATATCAGCATCTACTGATATGGGTAAATTCTTCCAAAACAATAATTTATCTGGTGGCATTATGGGGCCAAGCTTAGAAATAATATTATTTTTTCTTTCTTCCGAAATGCCTTTTGGTTTTTCACGAGGCGACAAAACTGTGACAGTTGGATTTTTGAGAAAATTGTCTTTCAAAAAGCACATTGAAATTTCTTGGCCATTATAGTCATTTTCATAAAAAAGGTCACTTGGCGGCGCCATGATTTGTGACGTCTCAGACTTTAAATCCACTCAAAAATTGTATTGGCGCGACCAAACATGACTGCCTTTAAATGAATTATTGCGAGAAGACTGCGTTTTAGTATCCGATGAACACGATTTTTTTTTAACTAATAATTTTTTAAGGAACGTAAACTCCGTTGTTCGAAGTATAGAAGTAACTATTATCTAGTAAATAATTATTAAGAAGGCAGCCAAAGTCACATGACTGCCTTTTAAAGAATTTTTCTGCAAATGCGGCTTTTTAATGAATTATTGTACAGCTAATTTACATAAAAATAATTAAGAACAGACAGTTTGGTACAAAACTGTCTTTTAAATAAGTTTTTGCCTAAAATTTTCCAAATTATTTTGCAGTCAAGGTACTAAAGCTGCTTTTTTATGAATGAATGTGAGATGACTGCGTTTTAATGAATTCGGTAATGGTATTCAACCACTTGACTGCCTTTCATGGAAAAAATATCTCGAAAACTAAACGTGATAGAGAAAAACGGGTTAAATAGGCTGATGCGTCTTTTTTTCCTGATCACGACCATATACATAACTCAAATTTGGTAAATTGTCAGATGACTGCCTTTTTAAGAATCACGGCAGTATTGCACATTACTAATGAAATCTGGGTAATCATCATCCTTAATGATAATAAGATAATATTTAATTTATACTTTTACTTAATGCCAACTAATTAAGAATAATTAAGAGTGATTTAGTTAATTTTTACTTTTAATCATACACTTAATGAGCACCGATTGTGCTCATTAGGGGGCAGGGAGATAAAGGGCCAAAAAGTGAGAAATGTCATTATTCCAATGACCTCATTTTTGAACATCCATCTCATCTAAAGCCATTATTTAATTTTATCCCACGATTAAACGTGTCGTGCAAACTTAAATACCTCCTAAAAACCAAGTTTTCCCTATATAAAACGTTTTTGATTTTTAAAAAAAAAAGTGCACCTGCCCGGGAAATTTTGAGTACGCCGAAAAATCATAAATAATTGGTACTAAATTCCTGCGGAAGGATATTACGGGAAATTGTGCACTTTCTGAGATATTCCGTTTTTTCATGTACGCTCCATACAAAATTTTAGTAAAAAAAATATTACTCGGCGGTTTTCCAGCCAAATTGACCCATATTCATTTTTTTACCTAATTATGAGGAGTAGATTCGATTTCAATAAAAAAAATAGGCACTTGGAAAATTAAGTCCCTATTTCTATGGAGAGGCCATTTTCGTTCCACAGTGCGTCAGTGCGAACAAAACACATTGTAGCGCGTGCAGTTTCAATTAAGCAGCCTTATACGTTCGACCCATCGTGCTGCTAAATTTAAAATGCACGCGCTACAATGTGTGTTGTTCGCACTGACGGGACTACTTAATCTCGCCGCTTGGATATCACTCGACAGTCCGCACGACCGGCGTTGTTTACAGAATCACTACCCAGAGTTGTGTAGGCAGAGCTACAGAATTACCTACAACTCTAAAAACTTACTTATTATTCTGTAACCATGTTTTGCACAATTAGGCTAAGATTTACCAGCGTATTAGTAACAGGTTGCAAGCCCATCGCCTAACAGTACTACACAGCCTTTATTCCCTTAGTAACCTCTTACGACATCTACAGGGAGACAGGGTGTGGCACTATTCTATCGCGTCAACCACACGGTATATTACTTTTTTTCTTTGGTCGGCAGTAAGTATATGTATGTAAATTTAGCGCCTGAACATATCTTTAACCCCTGACAAAAAAGAGGTTTATAAGTTTATTTATTTATTTATTTATTATGGTTTGCCAACAGGTAAGGACTTAAGGTACTATAAAACTTACAAACTAATTAATAGAATAAAAAATTTTAGAAGAGATAGAGATAGAGTTTAATAGAATAGAATAGAATATAGATAGAATAGATAGTTTATTTGAATAAACATGAGTCAACGTGTGTATCTGTGTGTCGGTCTACCAGTGCACCGATCTGTGGCACCGTAGATCCCAAACGGATTGATCGATTTGGACGTGATTTTTATTTAAGTATGCTAGATGATCTCTTTTAATCGCAGGCTCTTTTAAGGGGGCCAAAAAACCGACACAAACATTTGCAAATCAGGGTAGTGATTCTGTAAACAACGCCGGTCGTGCGGACTGTCGAGTGATATCCAAGCGGCGAGATTAAGTAAAGTAGTCCCGTCAGTGCAAACAAAACACATTGTAGCGCGTGCATTTTCAATTAAGCAGCACGATGGGTCGAACGTATAAGGCTGCTTAATTGAAAATGCACGCGCTACAATGTGTTTTGTTCGCACTGACGGGACTACTTAATCTCGCCGCTTGGATATCACTCGACAGTCCGCACGAGCACGACCGGCGTTGTTTACAGAATCACTACCCAGTACCACACTCACGCTTTTGCGCATTGTTTTCACGCGTTCGCGCGTATGTGGAGCGCCCATGACGTCATGTTTGTATTGCTGCACCAATCTCTCTAGGGACTTAAAGCGACCTTGTACAAAAGTGTGCAGTTCTTTATAAGGCCGGCTGTACCTACCTACTAGGTATAACATATTTTAATCAAGATGAGACCTAGACAGTAGGTCACTGAGGCAGACTGACGGCTGAAACAGATTGCTGATGACTTACAAATGTTAATTTGTGTTGAAATGGGTCGGCGCCAGTGCCAGGCCACGGAGAAATATCTACGAGTTTATTATCGCCATTGTTAAAATGAATTACATCTATAGCAAGTATTAGTGTTTTCAGTCCACGATGAACCGCCCCACTCCTTCATTTTTCATACATTAACGCAACCTTGCAATGTCAATTTGACTAGTGGGGCGCGCCATCGTGGATAAAAACACTACATTATGGTTATTACGAAGTATAGTCGGGGTAAAAAAAGGTTCGTCACTTTTCGATTCTATTTCAACGCTCTTAAGGTTACCGTGCCTATACAAACTAAAACCAAAACTTCGAATGTCTCATCCCGTTCTCGCGTCATTAGAAAATTAATCGAAATATAAAGATGGACGTTATGTAAAGGTCACGTAGGTTCAGGCTTCGTTTTACATTTAAAAAAATGACTATCGTAAGACTAATTTCGAAAAATATAGTTCGCAGGAAGTACCTACTTATAGTCGAACAAGAAATCTTTCACCTCTTTTCGACTCTATTTAGTGCACATAATATCATAATTTTGTTGTTTTTTGATTTCTGATAACCCTAGAAAATATAATTACTTATGTTAAGTCATGATACTTCTTTATTCAGTGGGCCATAGATATACGTCACTATAGACCCCTACTGAAGTCTCAATTTCAATCTATTTCCGTTCATAAAAAACGATTCATAAATAATTTCAGTCATAACAAAATCGTCACGTAAATGAGTAACACGTTTCCGTGTTATTTCGAGACCGCACCCGCACGTGGGGAAATCGAGAAGCGTTTTTTTACGGCGTTTTTTTGACGTTTTTTAAGTTTGACAGTAACTTTTTAATTCGAGGTGTAAGACAGGGGGCACAGACACTTATCTTTTAGCGAACGATATGTTATCGTATGCGCCTGCGCTTCTCAAAGTTTTGCTTTTTTTACTGATTAGGAGTGGGACAGCTGTTTCACAAGACTCGTGCATAGTACCTAATAATTTAAGTTTGAGTGTTTCATTTCAATTTCATGTGGATTAAAGCTATCAAAAAAAAACTGTCAATATCCCACAAATACGTCCATGCCATTCTTAGGACTGATTATAAAATTCGTTACTGTTATTTTCTATAGCCTATTTCATTTTTTTTATAAACAAATATCTGGGACTATCTCACACAAATTGACCTAAACCCAAACTAAGCTGTAGACTTAAACTATGGGCACTAAACGGATAACGATAAAAATCATTTTATAGGGAAATACATGTTTAAGTATACTTATACAAAACCAAAGATTCGGGCAAATACTTTCGGGTCATACGTTTATGAAGTTACTGGGAATAAAAAAAAATTAAAAAAAAAAAACAGTAGCTGTGCCTACCACACTCTGGAAATAAAGGCGTGAGTTTATGTATGTATGTAAAAAAAAAAACAAGGTCCTTAACCAAGATGCAAACTGCAAACGCTTTTCTTTTCTATCACTTAAAATGGGTTGATATTTGACCACGTGATTTATCATAACGCACGAGAACGTCATCCTGCTATTGCTATAGTTTCGTAGGCAGGGTCACTACGCCCAGCTTACGAATAATTAACAGTAGGTAAATTTCACGCATTCTGAAACTTTGAGCACCGCAGACCGCCATAAGCTGTGCTGACAACCCTCGCTTGTAAAGACATCCGTCATTCCACGCTTTGAGACGATTTACCCACCCTAGTCCTCCCCTACACTCACCACCAACATAACCTGACCCATCCTTTTTAAAACCCAGTACTACCCCACTAAGATCATTAAAACTAGGGAAGACTTCAGGGGTCCCTCTAATATGGGTTGTTAATACAGAGGGTGTGAAACGTAATGTGCCATTTCCGAAGATTTGAAGTTTTAGTTTTTGTGTTATTGATAATTCTTGTATGATGTCGTATTTAATTTAAGCACTCTTGGAGATTGTTCGTGTAAAACTTGCATGATTTGACACTCAATGACTGGTGTTGTTGCTGAATTATCTTCTCTATTCCTTTATGATAAAGTTTAGGGGTAATCACTTGGAAGGTATCGGGTCAACAATACGGTATTTGACAAAAGTCAAATCAGTTTATTTTTATGAAACATCAAAAACGCTCCGTTACTATGGAACTCATAGGGATTACTGTCTTGTGACGTCACAATCAAACAGCGTCCTTATTGTTGGATTTTATGAATTTAAAAATCTTAAAATAGCAATCATTGATGAAAAGATTGATGTTTTCCTAGTATTTTTATAAGGTTTATCTGTTGTTAATGAAAATCCAATTTAATTTCACTCTTGTCAAATACCCTATTAGGACAGTTCACCCTACATGGCTTAAAGCCATGAAGCTAGTGCCATAGATGAAATTACTAGCATAGTGGCATGCCATATTCGTCCTCAGGATTGGCAATGCATTTGCGATCTTACGAGTATACACAGAAATACGGTTGTCCCTCAGAACCCATAACAACGTTTGTCCTGACACACCGTTTGTCTGAATTTTCATTGCCATAAACTGGTTTTCAGATGAGGCAAGCCATTTTTCAAGTTTTCCAATTATATCTGCGGTTTGGTTAGGTTAGGGTTGTATTATAACAACTCTAAAAAGTTTGAAAATTTAAGCGGCAATGGCTTTAGGATAAACGATAATTTGGACAAACAATGCATTAGGGCTAATGACGATTAAGGATTCCATAGGGGAACCCAGAAATACATACTTATACAGGATGTCCGGGATATACTTAGTGGACTACCTTACAGGGCTGGATAGCTCAGCTCAGGGGGGTTATTATGACATGGCTATGCAGTTCATTTTACGGCGAGCGTAAAGGACAGAGCTATAGCAGTTATATAGCTCTGTCCTTTTCTCTCAGCGTAAACTGAACTGAATTGCTATATCATAATAACCCCCCAGGAGTGTTGAAAATATGATAAATCATGTTTAATTAAATTCGTACGGCAAACGAGATATCTCAACATTTCAAAATTTTGGAAATGCTGTGCCCTTTCGCCATTTTTGATGCCACGATTCCAGTTATTAGAGATTTTCAGTTTAGCTTGTTGTGGAAGGTTTTACATACCTAGTAGAATAGAGCTCTGTACCCCTACCATGAGTTACAATTGCCGTACTCGCAAGCGAGTCGAATGCTCTGACCCTCGCACTCTAAGAATACTGTGACTACTGTGAGGACAGAGCATTCGACTCGCTAGCAAGAACGGTAATTGTAATTGTAACTTTTACTATGAATTACAATTAGCGTATTTGCTAGCGATTCGAAGCTCTGTCCCTCGCGGACCTCGCAGGTATTCTTATAGAGCGCAAGGCACAGAGCATTCGACTCACTAGCGAGTACGGCAATTGTAACTCATGGTAAGGGTACAGATTTGTAGTCTCACAGTGTCCTAGGTAATTATCATTATAGAAAACATACTCAAGCTATTCTTAAACCATTGACTAACAGTCCCGGACAAAAACCGCACCCTAATTGCCAGTTAGCATGAATAGCATGATCCTGGAATGCTGAGCTGCTCAGCTAACCGGAGAAGGAATGTACGGTGCGCAAAAAGTTCGGAAGTGCCAACGAGGCGGTTTGTGATGATGTATGGTCAGAAAAAACGGTCGCCACTTTGTATCCGTCATCGAGTGATAAACGAATGAGAAAATCATGAATTGATTTATTAAGTTGGGGTGAGGAGTAGGGTAAAAATAGATGTAGTTATGTGTAAACGTAATTTGATTGATATAACTAATCGTAATTTGAAAATAACTCCATAAAATATGTCTGTCTCCATATGAATATGTTTTATTTATGGACAGGCAACACACATAGTTATATTACTCGTACAATGTAGATATAGCCCTAAGCGGGGCAATAAAAAAATAAAAACAATTCCAAAAAGTAAGCACTAAAATATATAAAATACACGTATAATTAAATTAATTAATAGGACATTTACATTTGCCTTACCTAGGTATTCGCTGCAGTTTAGTGTGCAAGTGTAATAAAAGAGTAGAAAAACAATGTTACCAACATTCAAAGTCAATCTAATTCACTACAGGTAACATTCAAAGTCAATCTAATTCGCAATTATTTTACCCCCGTACTTCAACTCTTTTACTACCCTGGCTTACTGCGCCGTCTAACTTAGACTACGAAGCTGCATTAACCCTAACTTGATTTACTACCCTCCTGTAACCCGGGAATGCACTAGGTCTGGCGGGTTAATTACTCAGGCTAAATATAGCACGATCAATAGCAGTAGTCTGCGACGGTAATGACCAGTACTGGTGATGCCAAAACTCACAGGATCTTAGAACGATTTTATTAATAAAATCATCTTGGTTGAGATGATTGTCACAAGACACGTCAAAGTAAGCGTCAAGACATAAGGCCCGTATTAATAAACTCGTCTTGGCTGAGATGCGCGTCCCAAGATACGTCAAAGTAAACGTCGAACCATAGAACACTGTCATTTTTGACGCATCTCGAGACGAGCATTAGAGTTGAGATTAGTTTATTAATACGAGCCATAGAATACTATTTTAGACCCGTCTTGTGATGAGTGTTACAGTCGAGACCAGTTTATTATACGGCCCTTAGAGCGTCAGTGGCCTGAGATCCTTGTCACTCGTCATTCTAGACTAAATCGAAAGAAAGGGTTGCAGCTAACGTAACTTCGAACTTCGATTTTCAAAGTAGAGCCTTGAGGCTTAGGGAGTCGACTCGTGATCGCTAGGTCCTCCCTCAATAAGTTTTTCTAAGGGGGTTTCTAAACGAGCAACATTTTCACGGCAATGTGTGGTCAGCATCTATATACATGTTGCTCTAACATAATTATGAAGTAAGAGTAAGATAGCACTAGTTATCGGCCACAAATCGCAGCAAAACACGGCTCGTTTACGTCCCATAACTTAAGTACATTACACGATGCTCTTACAGTGAAGGAAAAATATCGAGAGGAAACTTGTACATTTTGTTAGGGTAATAGTACAAAAGATTATTAAAGGGTCGAATTTTATCTTATCAAATAAGATAATACTTCCTTTTTCGCCATGCGTTCCTAGTAGTTTCGCTTTCAAGTCCTCTCGCCATTTCTTTTTTGATCTGCTTCTGTTTCAGTGGCCATCTTGCAGTTAAAGCAGTCAAGTGGCTATCATAATTCTCGCCTTTAACCTACCTACCACACAGCAGAAGTGTACAAATTATTGTGTTCCGGTAGAATAAAGGAATTCCATATTGATCCTCAGGGCAAGTGGCGACGAATTGACAACTAACCAAACCAATTATCTTTGACTTGTTAATGGTATTGTTTTTTAATTCTGCCGCCATTACTGTTAAGTTAATAAGAGCTATCAAGACGTTGAAAATTCGATAACAAGTTAACGTTTTTTTAACGCCAGGTTGGCTAAGATATTACTGCTGTAGTGCTGTAGTTATTTCTATTCAGTTTTTCTTTAAGTATCAAAAAAGCACTTTTCGCATCGACACTCCGCCTGCAAACGTGCATATTTCGGGAGTGTCTGCGAGTCCAATTATATGTCATTAACACTGTAGAATCTAATACGAGTGCATAATACACGTAGGTATAGCTAACTCGCATTGTAGTCTGTAGGGATATAGCCCATTCTATTAACGGTAACTGGTTCAATTGACTTGCGAGATGTGACGCAAATATATCTACATAGAAATATAGCAGAGCATAGCCTAGTCGAGACGAATGTCGCTGAGTTAGTGATTTTCGAAAATCGACAAAATCACTCAACCGCTTTTATCAATTCCATAAAATTCAAGTCGATAGTAAATGTTCACAGCGCTTGCATCTTGGCCAGAGCCGAGTTTTTAGGCGGTAAAAGCCATATCATTTTAGACCTGTCAAGTAAATAAGGGCTACTTATTGCCTAACGCACTCGCAAACGCAATCGTTTTCATTTTGAAAATCGAAGGCTTGTCTGCATACGGAATGAAAACAATTGTTCCACTTTGAAGTCGGCCCACAATAGGTCAAATAGGATGCGGTTTTGATCACCCAGAATCTCGACCCAAGCCTACCGTACATAAATATATGTAAGTACATTATGCAAACTTATAATGCCGAATATAGCCCCAGTTATTTTTTATACCTTTAAGATCTACAATACTTATGTTTTACTATCGTAGCCTTTCAGTTTCGATGCGAAATGCTAAATTATATTCCATAAATCAAGGGTATCGTGGATTATTTCTTTTTTATTTGCTGAAATAGAGTTGAATACGTTTTTTATCGGTCGTTGGTAATGAAGGATCAAATCAAATTGGTTCGTGCCTCGCGTGACTGTTTCATGACAGAAATGAATTACTTTTTGAATACTTTTTGTTAAAGGAAAATGTTTTGTCATGAGAAATTAAAGTTAAAATGGATTTTGGTCTACGAGTGTCATTTTATTTTGTCTGGCTGGATAAAGTTGAATGATTTTCAATGTTGGTTAGAATACTTATCATTTTGTGTTCACCTTTTTGTGTTCTTTACCCTTTATTTAGATATGTACTTTTTCCATTTCTTCAGATTTATATTTAGAAGTTTGTATTAGTCATTCGATAAAAGTTCAATAAAATATATATTTTATTGACACTAACTAAACATTTTTTTGACAGTGTTTGTACATTGTCATTGGTATACATAACATGTTATACTCGTACTATCAGCACAATAAAACCCTGACCCACCATAGAACGGTGTCAAGTGGCATACATATAAACAATTAGTTTGACACTTCTTACAACTTGAATCGCAACGTCACTATGACACAGTTTTATGATGGGTCAGGGTTCCATTGGGCTCATAGTGCCTTTCCTGTCGCACGCATGTTCCAAAAACTCAGATTCGCGAAACCAATTTAAATCCACTTATTATAGTTATTGTATCTAAGGTGCAGTTTCCATAAATCACCTCCCTATTTATCATTTCGCAACGTCTTGCGCAAGAGCATCCAGATCAGCAACGCATGTATCTCGCGCATGTCTCGGAAACAATTTTGCGCCGATCGGCCAATTACGGGCTAAAAGCGAATCGGGCCGAATTTGTCGGTGCGCGGGCGGCGATATTAAGCTTTCATAATCTTAGGGAAACCATACTTTGAACAGGACCTACTTACATTTTACATCCTCTTACTAATGTTATAAACTAGCGACCCGCCCTCGCTTCACTTCGGTTAAAACAGAGTTTATTATACATAAAAACCTTCCTCGTAAATCACTCTATTTATTAAAAAAAAACTGCATCAAAATCCGTTGCGTAGTTTTAAAGATCTAAGCATACATAGGGACAGACAGACAGACAGCGGGAAGCGACTTTGTTTTATACTATGTAGTGATGAGAAAGTTTGGATTTTTAGATGTTTGTTACTCAAACACGCTTCGAACATTGAACGGATCGGGATGAAACTTGGCACACAAATAGATAAATAGAAAAAAACAAACAATGTGACAGGAACAGCGCGGAGTGTGTGAGATCACCCTGGTAGGATCCCCCACGTACAAAATTAATAGGTAGTATCCTATCAGGTGATCTTACTGGACATCGCGGCGGTAGCGAATCGGACACTGGCTCAGTATTTTTTAGCCAGTAACTTCTCGGTGACTTACGAAACGCTGTAAAAACGTACTAAGTATCTATTTAAATACGTCTTTGATCCCACCTTACTATCAGGAAGCCTGTGTGCTCGTTTCTATTCTCCTTACCGGGGAGCGGAATTGCTCATGGCAAAAACAAACATTAATAGAGTTGGAATGTTGAATTTTATCGACTACCGAATAAACTAAAATTATATTTACCTAGCATATCGTTCCGCAACAACGATTCGCCCGGAAGTTTTTTCGATGAACAAGAACAACAAATATACTTTTCAAAAAAATCCGGAATTGTGGATTATTAATTTTTGGATTAGGGAATGTTGCAACTAACCAGAAATATTATTAAATGTAGATAAAAACTATTTTAGTTCTTTACCTCTTTAAACTAAGGTGAATGTTTTTTACTCGTTATGTGAGTTTCAACGCAGTATTTTTTTAATTGCTTTAAGTGAATCTTACATTCAGAGCAGTACATTGTTGTTGTTTTCGTTGTAAGTAAGACAAGGATACTTCTTAATCCATTTGTTAATTGATTTTCTTTTTGGATTAACCATATTTTACAAACATGAATTAGTAGCAAAAAGACAATTTACTTTTAATCTAATCAAAGAGGTCAAATGGTCAACTAGCAATCAAAGAAGTTAATGTTAAAGTCAAAAATGTAAAAGGTGACTGAACTTATCGATAGAAGAAAAGTCGATAAAATTCAACGATCCAACTCTATTGACGTTTGATTTTTGCCATGAGCAATTCCGCCCTCTGCTCCTTACTATAAAAGAAGGTCTTCAGCTTTATGGTCACCGGCGTGCGCCGGCGCAGCGCAGTGAAAGCAAGTCGTGGGCGGACGCGCATCACAGCTGATCATGGCTACACGAATATTTAGTCGACGAACTCTGCTAATTAAGTGTTGATGGGCTAAAGAGGTTAGGGAAGGCATTGTTTGAATCAGACTTTGATCTTATATCTTATGCGAAAGTTTGCATGTTGCTCCTTCAGGCTGCAACAGCTGGATTTGGATGAAATTTGAAATGGAGATAGCTTATACCCTACCCTGGCTACATTAGGCTTATTATACATACTTAGGCTTATTTAAAAGTTCCCAGGGAATAATGATAGTTGAAATCTACGCGGATGAAGTCATAGGCAAAAGGTAGTGAGACATAATAAAAAAAAAGAAGAGTCTGCTAAAAACTTGTTTCAAACATGATATTATGAAACAGACAAGTAAATATTCTTGTTGACATTTTCTGGTGCTAAAAAAACAAGGGCATAGAGCAAAAATTAATCTGTAAACGATAACTCAAGACAGGTAGGATGTTGTACATACTCACATATACTACAGTCTACAACTATATATCGTGCGTTTTGTCTGTTTTATAACACTGATAACAGCAGTAGTCACAGGCTTCATATTTTTTAATGCGATTAAAACCCGAATCCGGACTCCCGAAGTATAAGTTATAGGTACTTACCTACATACATATACGGACGCTGTTACGCAATTATAGTGTGTCAATCCACAACTATTTAGCAATAAAGTGTCAACCCTCAATACTTGTCCTCCTGGGTAGATGTTAGATTGCTAAATAATTGTGGGATGACATATTTTTGCGTAACACTATCCCTCACGCCTTCATTCCCAGAGTGGGGTAAACAGAGCTACAGGTTAACTAACAACTCTAAAAACTTGTTAATGATGTAACCACATTTTGCACAAACAGGCTAAGATGTTTACTAGTATACATTGGTGACAGGTTGCAAGCCCATCGCCTAAGAATACTACAAGCCTTTATGCCCTCAGTCGCCTCCTACGACTTCCACGGGAAGACATGGAGTGGCACAATTCTAAGCCGACAACCACAAGGCATAAGTTTTAGATACCTACCTATTTCTAAATACAACACTTTCGAAAGGTTTTCATTATTAATGTTAATAGTCAGGTAAAGTCGACTTAGACTCCATGGATACATCTCTTTGCAATCAACTGTACCAATTCTATGCTAGTTGCGTGACATTCGTAATGTCCCAGTATTTTAATTATACCTATAAGATGAGTCGTCGCGAAACACTAGTAATGATTTGTAGGCATAACGACGTGTAAATTATACGTTATCGAGAGTAGCTAGTCATCCACAGGTAGGGCTA
This sequence comes from Acleris laterana, assembly GCA_963966035.1. Classification (NCBI taxonomy): domain Eukaryota; kingdom Metazoa; phylum Arthropoda; class Insecta; order Lepidoptera; family Tortricidae; genus Acleris; species Acleris laterana. Next base: position 5,144,835 of record OZ014459.1, on the reverse strand, counting down.
AATACAACAGAAAATTATTTACACTATGAACAAGTGTAGGTAAAGGTAATGGAGAAAAAATAAAGCCAGACATTTTCAAAGATGTGACTAAGATTGAAAAGGGCATGCTTCGATGGTTCGGTCATTTGGAAAGGATGGATGAAAGAAGATTGACGAAAGAGATATACAGATCGAAAGTGAGTGGACGGGTTGGAAGGGGCCGCCCTAGGCGTACTTTTTCGAGTCAAATCGGAGAAATAGTGGAAAAGGCCCGAATCTTAAGTAACCAAAACCGACGTGCGTGCATGACTCGATGTATGAATGTGGAAGAAGCGAAAGAAATTTGTCAAGATCGTAGCAAATGGAAAGAAGTGGTCTTTGCCTATCCCTCTGAGAAACAGGCGTGATTTAATGTATGTGTATGTAGACATTTTGATGGATAAATTAATACCTAACTACCTACCAATATGTTATAGGTAACGATCTAACAAAAATTAAGCGATACAAATCGTATGCATATTTTAATACTGTCGTCGACATACTATGTTACATATCCAATATTTTGTAACCTTTTAAAATCCGCTGGTTATTGGTATTTCATGATGCACTCGACGCTAATCGGAAGCTGGGTATCGGTTTACTCACTAGCAAGCTGTTACCGTAACCGTGGAAGCTACAGTAACGAGCTTCTAGTGGAGAGCAGGCTCACGAGCCGCGTACACATCACGATGTTACGTGCAACAGTTGCAGTAACGAGCTTCTAGTGGAGAGCAGGCTCGCGAGCCGCGTACACATCGCAATGTTACGTGCAACAGTTGCAGTAACGAGCTTCTAGTGGAGAGCAGGCTCGCGAGCCGCGTACACATCGCGATGTTACGTGCAACAGTTGCAGTAACGAGCTTCTAGTGGAGAGCAAACTCGCGAGCCGCGTACACATCGCGATGTTACGTGCAACAGTTGCAGTAACGAGCTTCTAGTGGAGAGCAGGCTCGCGAGCCGCGTACACATCGCGATGTTACGTGCAACAGTTGCAGTAACGAGCTTCTAGTGGAGAGCAGGCTCGCGAGCTGCGTACACATCGCGATGTTACGTGCAACAGTTACAGTAACGGCTCGCTAGTGAGTACCCGGCTTAGCGATAGAAATCAGGCCATCCGGATAAACATACAAACAAGCTAAAGCCGCAGGAGCAAGAGAACAAAGAACCATACATATATTCATACAGGTGTTTGTTGTTGAGGGTTATTGGTCATTATAGTATAAAGTATGAAACAAAAAATATGAAAAATATTTATTACAAATTTCAAGCAAAAAAATAAAATAACCCAACTACTTATAAAAATCATAGAAAATCTGCTTAAGTTATTTATTCTAAGTTTTAAGTTTTTGTTCGTTTAATAATACGCAGGTACCAAAATACAAACTTTCGATCACATTTCATAAATTCTATTTTCTTAAGCAGCTAAGCAGTTAATAATTTTATTTAAATAAATACATTAGTATTTAAAATTTATTTACTCGCGTATCAATTCATTTCGTGTATCGTTTTTGATAAAAAAAACCCTTTAAGCAAACGGATGAAAAGTGAAAAAAGATTACAAATAGCATGAACTACTGTTATATCAGTCGTTTGAGAATCAAATAAAACCACGTTTTTTTTCTATGTATCTTTCGAGCAATCAATATTGCCAATATTGCTGCCAATAGGTACTCAATATTCTCCAGGCATGAAAGTGCAAAAAAACGATCACATATGGTGTTATTCTCTTGAGGAATATATCGTTGATGATCTCACCGACGGCCTTAACGTATCTAGGTTTGCCCGACTCAACATTTCTGAGTGAAAATGCACATGAAAATCTGTTTGTCTACGACTTTAAAAAGGTTCCATCAGGGCTGTGTGATGCAACAGAGTGGAAAAATCGTAGCTTTGACAGTCCAGAAATGCTTTAAAATTGATCCGATATACATGGTCCAATGTTTATAAAACACCGCCGTTGTTATACCAACATGTAAGTTTAGATACCTACTCTGGTATCCCTGGACTGTCAAACGCTACATCCTTTTAGTATTTTTTTCAGGTGTCCCTCGGAATCCCTAATAAAGTGGTCCTAACACATAGCTTGTCATAAACAGGTTTTCAGCTATGAGTCAGAAAACTTTTCACCTTTCCAAAAATACCTGCGGTGCATAAAATAACACTAAAAAATATTCAAGCGGACTTGGCTTTAGGATTAACGAAAATTCGGACAGATGCATTAGGACAAATGAATATTATGGATTTTAAGATTGGAATAAATATAAACACATTTTTTCCTCGTGTATAAGAGAATAACACCCTTCCTCTGCTCATTCTCACCTAACCTACGTATTCCCCTACCACACGTTCCTCCCCTACTCCTTCTCGAAGAACTCATCAGTGATGGGCACGTGCGAGATCTGCTCGTAGGTGTACGCGCTGAAGAACCGCTGCGTCACGTTCATGGCGTAGTCGATGGCGTACTCCAGGATGGGCGCGCCGAACTCCTGCGCCACCAGCTGCGAGTTCTGGTTGAGGACCTGCAGGATGTTCGCACCTGGAACAGGGAGATATCCACTTGACAATTCAGCTCGCAAAGGAGTGCCTGGTTGGTACTGGCCCTGATTACGAAGCTAACAATATTAGGTCCGATTCCTGTTAGAAATTGGATAATATTTGTGGGATGTGTGATGAGCGTAAGTATTTGTTCCTGAGTCTTGAATGTTTTCTTTGTATTTAAGTACCTGTATATTATCGTATAAGTTTGTTTGTAGAGCTTAGTCTGGGACTAGGTCAATTTGTGTGTGATTTACCCCTTTTATTTATTTATTTAACTTTGAAAAGTTTAGTAATAGGTAGAACCTCATGCAGGGTTCGTCCGCATTGCTGCCACTATATAACAGCAGTGTCCAAAAACCTCGCTGATCCGTTACGGGTTCAATTGCCAGGGGTATTAGAGCCTACTAGACATCAGCTGGCCTGTGAGCTCCTTATTAGCCTTATCCAAACCAATGAAATAACGACTTCGGACTTACTGATCTCAGGACTGCCCCTGAACAGGTTGGTGAGGTTGAGCTTGAGGTCGGTGCCGTAGTCGGCCTTGTACTTGTAGGAGTTGATCTTGTAGTGCCCCTCGCCCTTGTCGTTCATCACCACCTTCTCCAGGACCTCGAGACGGATGCGCTGGTTCCCTGCAAGGAGATTGATACGTTTTTTAACTTCACTAGTATTACTTAAAGAAAAGAAGAAAGAAGTGGTCTCTGCCTACCCCTCTGGGAAACAGGCGTGATTTAATGTATGTATGTATGTATTGTACTGATGAGAAACTTCAGTGAAAGTGTTTTATGTTAAATTGTCGGTAACTTCTAGGACAACATTCTTGGGCTTTCAAATGTTTACGAAGTTGTTTTGTGAACATTTCCATACGACTGGAAATTTTCAGCGGCTTGCCAATTGCTAACTTTGTCTACTGTGTAAAAAGAGAAGGCTCGGAATGACAATAGGTTCTGCGTCTACAATACAACAAACCTGTTAATTATTATGTGCCGGGCTACCATGAAACAGGCTTTGGTTAGTGTGGAGTCACTGAATAATGTATTGTTATTAAAGTTTTCTTCCCTGTTAAAAATAAATAATTTCATTTCAAAGATAGAACCGAAATCGCACCAGCAAGAGCATAACTTTTAAGAGAAAAATAAAGATTGCTTCTATTAGGTAACTGTACAGAATAGCTATAAAATATTGAATGAGATAAGCACTTAAACTAAATGGTTTAAGGTTAACAAGTGGCAGTTAGCAATCTATATGGTGCAGAATAGTACATTGTGCATCAAGGGCGGTAAGAAGAGGATTGCTAACGAGAGACTATTAATGACTCGAGTTTGCAATCTCCTTACTGCCCATGATACACACAATGATTTTCATCACATTAGCGAGGAAATAAAAAACAAACAAAATTAAACGAACTCGATTCGCTAAGCTAAAAGAGTTTGACAACTTTTTTTTAGTTTCCACAGATAATGCTTAGAATTGCTTTTTTTTTAAACTTGACAAATACAGGCCATTCTGCCAGATTGTACAAATTTTCAAAATGAAATTTAATAAAATAATTGCGAATGTCTCTGAAATAATGGTAAAATAGAAATATAATGCAGACAAAAATGTGCCGTATAAGTTTAATTAAACAGTAAAATTGGTTTTTAGCCAAGTTTTGAATATAGGAAATAAACCTTGGCTGATTTTACACCTCCTTGGTCTGAAATGATGTTCAAGTGGATTCTATATTTTAAAACTAAACTCATAACACCCTAGGGAGTTATGAAAATCTATAACTCCCGCGGGATCTAAGTCGGCTATAACTGCCCTAAACGCCTGCGTGTTATAAAACCCTTTCCGAGCAAGTGTGATGAAAATTAAATTAATAATTAGTACTTACTGTACAGCGTACTCGGTAAACTCATCTTACTTATGTAATTTTAACGTATTGTAAAAGTTAAGACAGTTCTTTTATACTGGACAGTATGGCAGCCGAGTTATAAACAGTATGGTGGATGACATGTCAAAAGCAATATGATTGTATGGAATAGAGCTTCTGGATAGTCGTAAGCGTGTATTTCAGACATACCTATTGACTGACTTCTACAATGCTAATATGAAATGAAGATCATGTTAATGAACTAAACTTGTCTTTGACACATCTTGAGATGACCATCTTAGCCAAAATTAGACTATTCATGCAGTCGTAAGAATGATCATCGAGGTGATCCTTGGATGATGCCTATGCCTACGAATTGATCATAAGTGCCCAATTGTATGATGCGTTCTTACTCTAAAAAAAACAATATTTCTTTCAACATCAGTAATGATTATATAGCACTTACAGATCTTGATCTTGGCGTTCCCGTCGGTGTCCAGGTTGAACAGCAGGATGCGGCCCTGGATGCTGTAGTGGCCCTTGATGGTGAAGTTGCAGCGGATGTCGAAGATGAACTTGCGCGTCTCGCGACGAGACCTGCAGAAACATGCAAAATACTCCTTAGCAAGTAAGTCATTAAGGCACATTTTGCAACGTACTGAATTTGGTAGTTATTGCAGGATCACCGATGATTGGAGCGAGGACTTTAGTGAACGGGTACACTTCATAACATGAGATAACTCTCATGAATTAAAAAAATCCGAATTTTCCTAATTCCGAATGAAATGTTTTGGTAGAAGACTTCACTTTCAATATATCACTTTTGATAAATCAAACATAACCTTATCTACAATATAGCTTTAAATTGTACATTTAATCTAAAGTACTCAGCATAACATAGCTTTTGGAAAAATTAAAATTAAACACAAATTGACACCTGAATAATTCGGTAAAAAATATTGGTGAAGTCCTCCTTAGTGAACAAATATACAGATTAAAGAAAAGGCATTTAAAGATCGTTAAACCGTTTATCATACTACTCTGAGCAACGCAGTTAAGTAACAACATCATAACTAACAGAAGCACAGACAGGACTCTGTTAAGTAAAGTTAGTAAAATCCCACAAAATAAGGTTGCATAATGTGTTCGCCAGCATGTTCACCGAGAACAGGACTGAAGACTTCTTTGCCGTCCTCAGGAAAAGAAGGGTCTCTTTTATGGAGCGGGTCAGACGGACTGACAATGGAATATTAAAGGCTGTATATGAAGGCTGTAAGTTCTCCATATAAATTAAAAATCATGCCAATGAATTTAATTTATTTAAATTGCATAACTAAACTATGATAATAAAATTTATATGCTCTGTGTCATAAATGTGGGGCCTTGTAATACCTGGAATAAATTACATTTAATTTAATCTTTTTTTTATAATAAATACAGTTACGGTTTCGTAATTACTGAAGTCATAATATAGTAGTCTTTAAAGAGGAAAATCTCACTAAGTGATTGATTAGGTACTTATAACTTATCATGCGTCTGATATCATTTGTTATGACCTCACCTAATTATTATCATATCTACGCAACACAAGAAACTTTTGTGATATTATCACTTTCTGAGAATTATATACAGTTTTTCAGTATAACATTAAATTAAATTTTAGGTGTAGCAAATAATAACATTATGGTAAATAGATCGTATAATTTAAAACTGAACGTCCGTCCACTGTGAGCGTAAAAACATATGAGAGGTGTTCAGTTTAATTAGACGATAGAAGTTGTAGTGCAGTGCAAGATCCAATTTCATTCATCGCCGGATAGAGTAATTTAATAATGATTTTCCACACACAAGTTTGAAAAAAGAACGAGTTAATTGTTTCTAAAGCGTAAATTAGACTAGCAATAATAATTGCAGAAGTTGACTGCTATCTTTCTTTAACTTAAGTTCTAGCCCGCTGCTGCCAGGCAAGGCAATGGCCGAATATCGAAATGGATTACAAAAAATAAATTCAAAACAAGCATAACTTAGCAGAATTACAATAAGATAAAGGAAAAACAACAGCCCTTTAATAATAACCGGTAATGACTATTCAATACCGTTTCAAAAACTCAAAATCCCGGGATCCCGGAATACCGGTATTGAAAGCCCTATTTCTCGAGCAAGAAGCACAATTTTATTCTGATGCCCTTTTCTAACTTAAAAGTTAGAGTAAGACAGCAGTTAACTTCTTCAAACTAAACTTCCACAAAATATCTACGTACGGCGGCAAGTTCACATTATTTATGTATTATGTTGTCTTTGTATATCATTCACGTGCATTTCTAATGCAATTATCTCACTTTCTTCAGAAATGCATAATGCATCGTCTCTCCAAGGCTCACTGCGCCTGCGCTGTTTATTAGCATTGTTATGGGAACTCCGGAGATCGCGGGAAATGACGTCACGGTCGTAAAAAGCCGTTTTTCTAGAACTTTGTTAATGTTAACTAATATTGGTTTTATCTATTTCCTCATTTAAAACAAGCACGGCTAGCAATATCAATATTAGTGTGTTAGTAGTACCTATTCTCTACGATATGTTGATAAATTGATTAATTACAATTCTCGTCTTCATTTGTTTCTAACTTGCTTTTGCCTGTGACTTTGTTCTCAGAAAACTAGAAGTATTGTTCGTGCTAATCCAGGACATCGACTATTTCATTGCTGTTTTTCTTCAAAATCTGTTCTGCAGTTTGAAACGGAAAGACATCATCCAAACATACTCACAAACTTCTTTTGTTATTAATATTAATAGAATCGATTGGATAGACACTTGGAAATCCGAGGAAGAGACCTTTGTCTAGCACTAGACACCAAAAAAGGCAATAAAAAAAGTTCTGAAGTCATTTAAATTCCCTGACAGGAAAAACTATTAGTTATATTGACCCTGCACTAAGGAACACAGTCATTTGTTACAATGAAAATGTACGTCTGTCCTTCTAACATATATCTGTGTTCCTCTCAGCCCCCGTCATTCCGTCTGTGGGGCCTATTACGAAAGCGTTTGAACATAATAATGAAGCCTAGGTTACATACGTACGTTACGTACATGTAGAACGTTCCGACGCCCTCTAAAATAGGACATGTCCGGGAAAACAGACGGATAGCCGCTCTACAATTAGTTACCTAGGTCATCGAGAGAGAAACTGTACGTGTCTGTTCAAACGGCCACTGTAGTCAGATGGTAGTCTAAACTACGAGTAAACTCTCTTGCAAAAAGGTAAAGGTAAACCTATAAGTTTTCCAGCATTTCCTAAAAAACTTTTCACAAACAAAAACTTTTAAAAACTCTTGGTCTCCGTAACTGTAAATATTTCGGATTTTTTTAAAAACTAACCTAACCGTTCCACAAGATGATCCTGAAATAAATCCTGAAATATTTTGGAAAAAAAGCCTCTTCAAAATGAATTATTTGAAACATTTATCAGTTTGTGAATTGTTGTTTAGCAAGTGATTGAATACTCTAATACAGTGCAACCATTTTCTTAAAAGCTATCGGCAATCTTCGTTTTTGTATGACACACGAGTGACGAATATACTGTCAGTTGCGAGTGCAACCGTGATAGCGATAGCCAGCCAAAAGATATTTAGAAGCTGGAAATACTGTAGTATCCAGTCAAATTACACACATTTCTGCGACTACATTCCATCTAAGCTCAACTAATATCCATAGAAGCATCTCGTATTCTCGACTCTCTACTAAACTACGATCTCGTCTCTAACAAACACTCATTACTCAAACAAACATAAAAAACTGTTTGATCCTTTTATGAGGCAATTGAATGAGGAAACATTGGTTCGAAGCAAACACGGCATCACCAATGTCGCCAGGTTTTAAAGGCTGTGTGATCAAGAGTATGCTTTTCTTATTTTACTTTCGTAATGTTTTGCAAGAAGCGTCAAAAGGTACGACAAACAAAAATAAGTAAGTATCAATATTCGGCATATGTTAAATGTCATCGATTTTGCAATTCTGAAGAATGGAGTTGAAAATTTGTATATGGTACAGTCACGAGATTTAATTTGGTACCTTAGGTCCAAAGTCAATCTGACATTCTACAACAATAAGGTTGAGTTTCCTAAACCTTACAAATGACTCGACATCTCTAATAATGACATTGATCGACTTCAAGCATATTTGTCTTGAAATCTGTCCCAAATTAACACTCGTAACCGTACCTACCCTTATTTTGATGATATTGATCAGCGATTTTACTCAAAGACTTAAAAGTGTTGAGAAAAAAACTAAAAGTTCCCAAAATCCTTTTTTTATACTGATAATGGGTTCTCTCTTGACTAACTCTTGCCCTTGGAGGACGAAGATTTTGTCGACGACGAAGCGAGCTCACCCAGAAGATGCCTATTCACCCTAGCCCATTTAAAGGGCTCGGAAATACAGACTCCGGAATTTCACTCTTTTGCAATAGGTAGGTATGAAGGGGCCCTCAGGTACGCATGGTACCCTGCGGTGCGTCTGGAAGTGCGATGGTAGAAACGGGAAGCGGTATTAGCTCGTGCAGCTCTTGTGCTTACTCCCCGAAGTAGAGTCTGTAGAATATCGACAAGCAGGGGCGTTATTCTCTCAAAAACTACGGACGGGCGGACGAACGAGCCAAATCGCAGCGGCGAGTTTAAGTAATCCCGTCAGAGCGAACAAAACACAGTTAAGCGCGTCCATTTGCAATTAAGCAGCCTTATACCTTCGATCCATCGGCAAAACCATGCTGCTAAATTGAAATTGCACGCCCTCAAATATATTTTGTTCGCACTGACGGGACTACTTAAACTCGCCGCTTGGACATTCCCTCGTTCGTCCGTCCGACCGTCGTTGTTGAGAGAATCACTACCCAGGACCTCTTTTCATTATTGAAAAGGTTTTTTGACAATCTGCCTGTGACCGGTGACTACAGAAATGTAAGTTCGATTAAGAGAAGTATTAATGTAAACTTGCATTGTAATATAATACTTATGTGAATGTTTGCGTGCGCGTGAAGAAACGAAACCGACCTGTATACATAAATACAGGAAATATGTGCTACCTTGCCACTTCTAACTATACAGGTTTGTTCCGTTCAATACGTATTTCCTTAAATATCTTAAATCCGCCCGACTGGTCAATTACGCCCGCCAATCAACGTAAGAAGCGCTAACACAATTTTCCGGTTGTTCTTTTATGAAGATAAGGAGATTACGATATAACGTAACTTGACCCACGCCCTCGCTAGAATTTCGTGGTTATTCGTGTCTATGACCTTGGTTTTATCCAGACTAAGCTGTGCCAAGTTCATAGGTAGTATTATTATACAGTGCGCGTAGGGCTCAAGCTAGCTTAAGGTATTATTTCTAGTTAATAATGTAGCTAAGTATACTATAGTCGAGATCCACTTTTAGACCTTACTAAAACGTAAATAGTAATGTAAGAGTACATCTCTTTATATGCATAAATTATTACTCCATAAATGAAAGGAAAAAATTCATTGACCACAATATAATTTTTTAGGTTTTATTTTACTTTACATATTATGTGACTTTGTCAGTATGTTCCCAGTATTCGTATCATATGAAATTTGAAATTTATTATGTAAAGCGATTGATCGGGTTGGAAGGTGGCAATAGAATCTCTGCTATCTAAGGCGAACCCAGGTACACCCAGTTTTAACTTAGTGTGGTTTCGACAAGCAGATTACGAGTACGACTGCGATAAATAAAAAAAAACAATGACATAAGTTCGTCTCAAAAATATCGTTTTAAAATTAAAAAACTTTTGTCCAATCCCGGGATAAAAAAGGATTAACGTGTTTAATCACTTTATTTTAGCTGTAAGTAGCTATTTCGATCTCTTGTTGTGACTAACAATGTTCAGAGTGATTGATGACCAAGATCAATGATCTTGACCTGACATTGTTGTGACATGTTTGTTAATTCAGCTGACAATGTTTGTTTGTGTTTACTTAGTGTTTGCGACAGGTGCTACATGATTCATGATGTCAAAGGTCAAGTATTAAATTTTGCGACTATTTTTGAAATGTTTGGTCATATTTGTTTACCACTTTTTTTATTTGTTAAGCGTTTAAAAGAAAGCAGCTGCAAGTATTTAAGTACATACACATAGATAGACAATATATATAACTATAAGTAAGTGGCGATCTCGGGTCCACCTTTGGGTCCAGTGACAAAAGCAGTACTAAAGGTGGATTCACAATATTAACATGGATGTGGGAAAATTTTACCCTTCGAGTGGCAAGCAGCCGTGTAACGGCGGCTGTCAAAAAACAATTAATACTTTAATGTGATTAACTCAAAATTCAAATTTAAACTTACTATATTTTCCTTGCCACGTGAAGGGGTCGCAAATATTTCGACGTGGTGACCGGAAGAACTACAATATTCTTGAGTGAAATGAAATGTTCGGATGTTGTAATTGCCATATTAACCAGTAGATAGCGTGTGGGTAAAAAATTGAACATATTGCCAATGTCGTTCCGAACAGCGCACTTACTTATTTTAGAACTTTTTTTGATTTACTCCTAAATGCTTCAAATACTGGTCAGATGTTTTATCTAAATCAATAAACACACGACCATGTAATTGCCGGACGCGCGGAGCCGTTAATGTTATGACATTTCCACATATTTGGACAGTTTTCGACTACCGTTTACGTTAGCGTTAAACATCTTGTCTAGGGCTACTGTATCTATCGCTACCAACTAAAAGCAGCGATATGACTAGACGTTGATTGGTCGAGCGGGACCGATAGCTACTTTGAAAAATCGTAGTTCGATTTTGCGTTAGCTCCATCTAGTTCAAGACTAAATCGAGAGAAAAGGATATAACTAACGTAACTTCGTACTTCTATTTTCAAAGCAGGGTGTCTGATTGGCGCGCATTGTGAATCATAATGCGAAACTGCGGCACCGAAAGATGTAGGAAAAACCCAGGTAAATATGGTCCCCAGCTAAATTGCGGTATGCACATACATCATTTACTGGGTAATTAACCATTTATACCTATCCTGTGGCTTACCTAAGTTTGCTTGATTTTTTCTTAACATTCTTAAAAAAAGCAAATATACCTAGTGTTTAAGATGAGATGAGTCTGTGTAGCTTTAACAACAATTAGTTCATTTTGGAAAGTAATCATATTTATCATACAGCGCTTCTATTTTCTTCATGCAGTTCGGCAATCTTCGTTTTTGCATGAAACACGAGTGACAGGTATCGCCTTGGGTCGTCCCATTCGTTTTTTGTCAAGTTCTTAATTCGTCTCATTCTGCTTTCGTCATCCATTCTTCATTCGTCACATTCGCTGGTAGTCTTTGTCGTCTTTGGTCATATTTGTTTTTTGTCTTGACCTTATTCAGGTTCATTCGACGTTCGTCACTTCTTCTTTTGACATGTTCGGTGTTAGTCTCTTTACGTTTTAGTCTCATTCGTTACTCGTCACTTTATTTTAAAATACGAACTTAGAATAAGACCAAAGAAGATGATAGGACGAATAGCGAATGAGACTAGAAAAGAGATAGACTAACATCGAACATGTCCAAAGAAGATGATGACGAATACCGGAATGAGCCTGAATAAGAAAAAGACAAACTACTCGTACAAATATAACCATAGACGACAAAAAATACCAACGAAAGTGACGAATGAAGAATGGATGACAAAAGCAGAATGAGACGAACTAAGAACTTCACAAAAAACGAATGGGACGACCCAAGACGATACCGAGTGACAGATATACTGTAAGTTGCGAGTGCAAGGGTGATAGCGATAGCCAGCCGAACTCTATTAAGAAGCTGGGAGTACTGTGGGGTTATTATGACGTATCTGTGCAATTCATTTTACGCTAAGAGAAAAGGACAGAGTTATGTAACTGCTATAGCTCCGTCCTTTACGCTCACCGTAAAATGAACTGCATAGTCATGTCATAATAACCCCCCTGTACCTAATATTATAGTTTAGACTGACGCCGCACTAAACATTTTAACTGAAAATAGAGTCTAACAAAATTAAAGATTTTGATCAATCCGGAGTTAACTCTTCGGAAGTATATTGTGTAGAACACAACAACGCGCAACAATGGCTAAACGGTACGTTAAACCGGCAAACGTTACTTTACATTGTTATAGCCAATTTTACGCTTAAGATCTCTTGAAAATAACTTTTTAACGGAAATTACTCATTCGTAGTCACGATCAGCTACCTATGCTTAATCGTCCACTTCTGAGCAAAATAAGCCAATTAGTCAGCTCCGTTGGTAGTGCGCTTAATCCAATCTCACGGAAGTCGCAAGAAACTTAATAAAATATATTTAGTGAAATGTTTCATAACATTTTTAACCCCCGACGCAAAAAGAGGGGTGTTATAAGTTTGACAGTTATGTGTGTGTGCGTGTGTGTCTGTCTGTGGCACCGTACCTCTTAAACGGGGGAACCGATTTGGATCTGTGTTTTATTTGAAAGTAGGTTTTCTAGCGGTGGTTCTTAGCAAGATTTTATGAAAATTGGTTAAGCCGTTTAAGAGATATGTATGTATGTATGTAAACTCTTTATTGCACATAAACAATTACAAAACATGTTTGCATCAATATAAATAATGTACAAATGAAATAAACGTTAAATTGGGCGTTTGGAGCGTAAAACTCAATACCTCAAAAACGGCTGAACCGATTTTGATAAAACATGTCTAAGAACAACCGCCAACAAAACTTGCATTCAAATAAAAAAAAACCGCATCCAAATCGGCTCATCTGTTTAAGAGCTATGGTGCCACATACACACACACAGACTTACACGTCAAACTTATAACACCCCTCTTTTTTGCGTCAGGGGTTAAAAACCCTAATCATACTTACGAAACTTTAAGCGGCACGCAAGTGCTAAGCCCAATCAGCTTGCCATTGTGGAAGGTCATCTTCACGTTCCCGGGGAGGTTCATGCTGATGTTCTTGTCCAGGTTCAAGGGATCCAGGGACGGCACCCCAGCCTCTGGGATACCCTTGACGATCCCGGGCAGGGCGTCCAGGGTGGCTTGCGTGAAGCACTCGTCGGAGAGCTCAGAGCACGGGTGGATGAAGTCCGCTGGAATTAAAGTTGTTGTCAGTAAACTGGCTAGAGGCCCTACACAATACACCTAACGCTATCGTAAACTATTTTCGAAAACTGACAAAGTATAGACATAAGCGCTGCCGTCCAATTTCTATGTTCCGTTTTCTATGCTGTCTCGGAGTTCATGCTGGAAGATTTTGACACAGTATAATTTTATTTTTTCCATAATATTATATTGTCATTGTAATGAATAGCTTAGTATAGTAGAGTAGTATAAATAGTATAGTATGTACGAGAAACTATAATTCTCATCATGTTTTTGTACGCCGAATGGCAAAACATAGTGTTCACCATGATTTTTTTCCACCACTGTTTTAGTTTTACCTATGTTTACAAATAAACACTTTGACTTTGACAACGGCAAAACCCTGCAAGTCAAAAACCCTAGTTAGGAGAAAAAGTCGCTTAAAAGTTTTTAAGTTTCACGCAAGAAATCACCTATTATTTTTCACTCAGTTGCCGCGTGTTGAGTGACGATTGATTGATTGAAGCAAAACGCTGCAAGCGATCCGTTCCTCGTTTCGAGGCAGTGGCCAATGGTGGCCATTTAGTACCTACTTACTTACAGCGTTCTGGGGGGTTATTATGACATAGCAATGCCATTCCTGTTTACGCTGAGAGAAAATTACAGAGCTATATAACTGCTATAGATCTGTCCTTTACGCTGAACGTAAAAAGCACTGCATAGCTACGTCATAATAACCCCACTGTTATGATTGGACGGTATTAACGGTTTTGGTATAAAACATCACAATTGCAGTCATGATGTTGCCATGTTGTTGTCATGTTGTTGCCTATGCACTGTTTTCTACCTAAACTAGAACAAAAATTTAAAAGTTCTTTTGTAGGTACGATAGAAGTACTCATGAGGAATCGTTTGATGCAATTTTACACAAAACGCTTTAACTCGAGTTGCAACGGTCTGCCGTGTGACCATCCAGCAGCTTACGCCAATTCTAAACATATTCGATAACGTTTTCGATCTCGCAATGCAAGATGCAGTTTCTAGCTGAACAAGCTGTATTATGAATTGAAATGTATCAAGTTTCAGGTAGCAAAAGCACAGTTAAGACTGATATTGGACGATGCATTCGCCTAGTTGGTTAGTGACTGCCTACGTAGCTAGCGGTCGCGAGTTTGATTCCCGACATCGCTAAATATTAGTACACTTCAATGCTTCCTATGTATTTAAGTATGTTCTCTATGTAAGTATTTTTATTGTTGTCTAGTACCCATAGTACAAGTCTAGAGCTTAGTTTGGGACTAGGTCAATTAGTTTGAGATTGTCCCCTGATATTTATTTGTATATTTAAGGTAATAAAGTTACGCCTTTATTTATTAGAGTTTGTTGTTAAGTTGTTTTTGGCCATTAATCTGTGTACTTTTGCCAGATAAGATGGCGGAACGTAAAATATATCCTTAAAAATCCGGGCCAAGGTTTAACAAATTTTGAACAGGCTGCGAAAATATATAATTCGGTGAATGTAGAATGTTTCCTGTCCCGTGTCCACCGAAATTATTTTATTCATTTTTTGCCATGTTCCTCACAGGGGTAGATCCAGGGAGTCATGGTGGTCATGAGCCATGATACATCCTTGACGATTATTATCTTTTTGTGCCAATATTACATTACATTAAATGGATATCAGAGGAAAATCTTACACACATTATATTGTATCCATCTTTAACATCATCTTATCTTATCCTTTAATCTACCGCCAAGCAGCAGTGTTCGCTTTGTTGTGTTCCAGTGAAATGACTGGCAGAGGTATTCCATCTTGGTCCTCAGGGTTGGTTGGCCATTTGCAAAACATTAGCAGTCTTCAGATGGTAGTCTTGAGAATACAAATGTATGTATGTATGTAACTCTTTATTGCATAAAAAAATGTTATTAAAGTAATGTACAAAGGCGCATTTATGTCTAAATGGGATCTCTTCCAGCTAACCCTGAAGTAGATGAGTAAGGACAATGCATGGGGTTGGACAAATACAAGTTTGCACCAAAAGTAGTAAAAAGAGATGATGATATCTATGGGTCTCTGATCCCATTTACCATCAGGTGGCCTGTACTGCAGTGCTACAGAATTCCGTGATCTGACACTAGCGACAGAGGGAGTGGACGTATAAGGCTGCCAAATCGAGAATACTTACACGCTAGAAATGTTTTGTTCGCTTTGACGGGACTACTCAATCTCGCCGCTTGGACATCACTCGTTCATTCGTTGCTTCTTTAGAGAATCACCTCGCTCGGTGGCCTTCACTACCATAAAAACCAAAATGACCTACTCCGAAGCTAAGTCCCAGCCTTGTTCTATGGGAACTAGACAAGGATAAGGTATATATTTACTGTAAAATGTATTGGCAATAATTAGGCGTACTTTTTTGAGTCAAATCGGAGAAATACTGGAAAAGGGCCGAATCATAAGTACCCGAAACCGATGTGCATGCATGACTCGGTGTATGAATGTGGAAGCGAAAGAAATTTGTCAAGATCGTAGCAAATGGAAAGAAGTGGTCTCTGCCTACCCCTCTGGAAAACAGGCGTGATTTAATGTATGTATATATGTAGGATAATTATGTTTTAAGTTTTACGTTTTTATCTCTATTTGTCTTCACGAAATCTAATATAAATTTCTTATTAGTTATGTGGTTGACTAGTGGAGAATGCCATCAGGCATTAGGTCCGCCATTTGTACTTATTTGTGTGCAATAAAGATCAAATAAAATAAAGTAAATATACCGACTAGACTAATGATGGTCATGTTACATTACCGACATATAAATACATAGTACTTACATTTAATCTTGTAACCGAATTAAATCTAAGTAGATTAGTAACTTAACTTAGTACTTAATTTAGTCTGTATAAATAGGTGTACTTAATATGAAATGAAATGAAATGAAATGAAATGAAATGAAATGAAATATTTATTTGCCAGAATACTTATGAATAATGTACAAGGTGTTATGGTAGTTTGGTGTCAAGCATTCGGCCGAAAACAATCGACATGCAAATTTTAGGAGAGCACAAACACTTTAGTAAGAGTACTTAATATTAATTTATCGATGGTGCATAATTGCCGATTCTTGAAACTCTTTCACACTATAAAAGCAATGTTCAAACAATAATTTATCAAGTTTCTTCTTAAAGTCTAAGCCCTTTGACAATTTGATTTCATCCGGAAGATGATTGAACAATACTATGCACATATTGTAGGCATTTTTGCTATAAATTGCGTTGCGACAAGGTGGTTGATGCAAGAGGTTTTTGTATTGCGCCCTCTGCCTGCCAGTAAAAACCTCAGCGCGCATTTTAAAAATAGAAGAATTCACTTTCACAAACTGACATGCTTTTTTTATAAACATACATGGTAGTGGTAATATTTTAAGTTTTTTAAACAATGGTCTACAGCTGTCTGTGAACCAAGTATTCGATATTGCGCGTACGCACTTTTTCTGCAATATGAAAGCCCTTTTAACATCGACAGAATTACCCCACAGCAATAAGCCATAGTTGAGCGTCGAGAAAACATATCCGTAATAGGCTGTGATTGCTGCCTTCATTGAAACAGTGGTCCTAAGTTTCCGAAGCGCAAATACAAATCTATCTAATTTAGAGCAAACGAAGTCAATATGTGATTTCCAATTAAGATGATTATCGATGAATAGACCTAGGAATTTAACAGTGTCAGTTTTTAGTATAGGATTGTTGTCATAGATGATGTTTAGTTGATTAGGAATACATTGATAAGAATGAAATTGTATATATGATGTTTTAGCTATATTTATATTTAGATTATTGTTAATTGTCCAATTTTTTATGTCACTCAATGATTTGTTTATAGTTGCTTCATATGTGCTATTTTTTTCACCCAAAAATACAAAAGTGGTTAACTTGAGAGCGCATTATTCATCAAGAAACTTCTCGCAATCATCCCACTTTAGCGTTTTTTTTGTACACCTACCACCTAAGTTGTTTTTGAAATAAATAAATAAATAAACAACAGTCCTTATGTGGCGAATTTACTGAATAAATAAACGTTTGGGCCAGTTCACATTGCATCCAGTGCACTAAACACGTAGATGTAAATAAGCCCTAAGACCTGACGCAAACGTTGGCCGCGTTAAAAAGTGCAGCCGTTGCATCCACAGTTTTATGCAACGCAAAAGTGAATGGACTCGCATTACCCGATGCTTATCAAAACTACTACGTACAGTGCAACCATTTTCTTGATACTGATCAGCAATCTCCGTTTTTCTATGACACACGAGTGACAAATATACTGCCAGTTGCAAGTGCAAGCGTGATAGCGATGGCCAGCCGAACGGTATTAAGAGGCTGGGAATACTGTACAGTCGGCCAAAAATGTCGTCTACCCTCCGGTTGAAGTTCATTTGCACGTCATGATTCAACAAGTTCGATTTTCCCTTACAACAATATTATGACAGTGACAAGTGTCAACCTTAGCGATAATTAGATCTCACAGAAACTTTTGTTCAAACTGGTAGACCACTTTCTTTTCTGATCGGACAACTAATATCTGCATTCAATGAATGAATGAATGAATGAATGATATTTATTTTCCAAAGTAAGTCACAGTATGTATGTATGTGTTCTTGGATACCTAGGCTAGGCTAATACTTATTTAATTTATTCTAGTCTTATCATAATAATTTACTCAAGAGCTAAGCTTTTGTCGGTGGAGTAATATCCATTCTTTCCCATTCCGATCCTTCTCTTTAACACTGAAACGGCACGACGTCTACTTTTTATTTTTCATTTAATTCTAGTCTAGGATTACTAGATGAAAAACCTCTATGCTACTAATTTCACCAGTTTTCTTAGCCCCACGCTGGAATACAACAATGCGAACTCAGCTGCTTGGCAGTAATTTAAACGATAAGATGGTGGTAGCGGTCCTACCACCACCAAAACGTTTTCCCAAAACGAGAATCGAAATCACAACCGTTCTTGGTACTATACGTATACGTATCTGTGTATACATATATGTCAGACTGAGGCAGACAAAGTAATTTTATTTGTTATTTTAACTGAATTAGCAACTGATGAACAGTTAAATAAATATCGAAGCAAATTCACATCTCTACCCGCCGGCATCCAGGTCGCCAGCAACGCAACTTGCGAAAACTGTCATAAGCATGTGTTACGTTATGCTAAGGTACTAGCTAAGAACGCAACCAGTCTATTTATTCTATCAATATATCGAACTGCATTTTCCCAGTCGTATAAAACATTGTTATTAAGTAATGTAATGATTAAATGCGAAGAGAAAACTAGCAGTCAATGTCATAATACTCATAACATAACGCACAATACGAGTATTTTCCGGTTAAAAAACGTTTGTTACTCACGCAACTTCAGTAGCTGCAAACTGCATTGTAGGCACACAAAAAAATACACAATCAACACTGGCCAGCACCGCATTTTGCCGCGTTAAAAATAAACAAGAAAAAATATTCAAATTTAACTATCGAACAGTGCGTTCGGAAATTGATTTGAATTTTTCAACGTGTTTTTTAGCGTTGTCGCGAATGCCGAATGGCTCCTTTGAGAAACCGCGAGCAACTGGTGTTTAAAACTTTGGCGTTGTAATTAAATGCCTCAAGGACTTAGGGCTAGGTTTCTTGGACGCGATTGTTTGTGTGGTGAATGCGGTAGATGTACAAGGTGATTAGGGTAATCCCGAGAAGCTGTAGGCAACTTAAGACGTCAGTATTATAGCGTGTTAGGTAACGGAGTTCTTGCAAAGTACCTATGTCTAAATTCATTTAAAATTACTGTTTAATATCATCGATTTTATTAAAATATTTAAGTTTACGTTTTGACATATTTTTATGTTTCATTCCTACTATACAGTCACAGTCGAACTGATTAAATATCGAAATAGACACAAAATTTGGCACACATTTATTCAAAGACAGCATGCTAATTTATTAAACCTATGTTTTATCACACCTAGGTTTAGATATGCGAACAATCTGCGTCTAATAAATCCTACGATCGAGATCCAAGCCTAAGGCTGTGGGAATAGTGCAAGCGTTTAGAGTACGCCGCTGGCGCAATAGTGGTGTCGCAAGCGCAGCCCAGAGACGAGCCCTAGGGCTTGCACTTTGAAGCCTGAGGTATGTCAAGGAGTGTAGAAGACATATGGGAAATATATAAACTATATAGGTATGTAGGTACCTATAAAATAGTCACACTAATTCTATGGTTTTTTTTACGTCACTTATAATGTCTTGAAAACACATTGCGCACACGCAATGAAACAAAAAATATGCACGCGTGACTTCTAAAAATTTTGATCAGCGGCGACGGAAGAACTGGAAAGTGGAACCAGAAACCGACAATTGAAGAAATTAATGAATCGGTTTATTAGTAAAAAAACTGTAAACATAATTTAATAGATTGCCAAGGGATAAAAATGATTAAATGCACCTGAGGTTATAATACTGCAGAGCGCTAGTTTTCAAGTTAACCAAGATAATATTTTACTATCATTTCAATTAAGAAAGTCGAGGTGTTTAAATAAATGTATTGTCTCAAATTTATTTTTCCCGCCTTTGTTCTGCGTGCAACTGTCTTTGTAGCTTTATTTTTTAAACAGGAAGGAAAAACAAAATACAGTAACCATTTTGATTATTGTCATACGAAAGTTATTCTTTATGATTTTGAGTGACCTTATAAATTTATTCGTGATAACTACTATTTATATAGTAAAAAGAAATTAAAAAGAACCGGTATTTCATAATGGTTGGTGTATACTGGCCTCTAAAGGGCCCAACTAGCTGTCACATAAACTCCATGTCGGAATTTGAATGTCAATGTATTCCGATTCATAAACATGCTTATGTCGAATTTCACCAGCAACTTAACGGACTATTAGGCGGACTTGCGCGGACCAGAGTTAGCCCTTAACCCAGAGTTAAGCGTCTACTTTTGTACGTGGTTTGCCGCCTAACCTCGGGTTAAGACGCGAACTCTGGTCCACGCAAGTGGGCGTTAGAGTGTTAACAGCTGTCTTAAAATTTATCAACTGACTTATTACTTTATTTTCCTATCAACTATCTTATATCCTAGACTAAGTAGTATCATTGTAGTATGAAATATGGTTAAAAAATTACTGACTGCTGAGTTTCTTGCGGCTTTCTTCTCAGCAGTGGTCTCCTCTTGGGAAGCGCTGGTAGATTCTTGACGTGTAGAAGTGCCCGTGCGGCCTACTTACTGAATAAATGTCTTTTATATTTTTATCATTTCACCTCGTTTTGTGAAATTGGTACTTAATGTTACAATGTAAAGTTATTAGTTGTATAAAAATCGTAGTTGTTATTCACTTTTCTCCCTAGGAATGGAAATGCCATTTTAATCCCGCTGTTACGATATAGAAATAAATCGTAACCTTCCGAACAGGAAACACGAATAAAACTGCTTTTTACTCAACCTATTGGAGAGATAATGATCAATCAAAAGAGGGAAATATTAATTGAAACATTGCAAATTACTACATCACTCTGCGACCTTTCCTTCAATTGACATCCAGTGCCCTGAACTCCTCATGGAGTCAATTTTGCTCACAACACCAGAGAGCCAGCACTGACTGCTATAAGGTAACTGGGTAGGCTAGGTATTGCCTGTAATCGTACAGTCATTTGGCTGGCTTCTAATGGTCGACTGGCTAACTATGCTATTAGGTTGACATCTAGTCATATTGCAGGTAAGTACTTCAGTTAGGTTGCAACTTTACCGGAGTCTTGGATGTTTTCTAAGTATTTATGTATTTCTCTAAATGAATATGTTTATCATTGTCTAGTTAGCACCCCACACTACCTACAATCTGTCTCGAATTGATCTACCATTTGTGTGAGACTGACGGGGTGACTGCACAACCCTTGGGCCAGTATAATAAATAATAATAAATATCAGGGGACAATGTCACACCAATTGACCTAGTCCCAAACTTAGCTCAAGGCTTGTATTAATGGTGCCAGACAACGATATAAATACTTATATAGAGAAATATATACTTAAATATATGGAAAACATCCATGACCGTCATGGTCATGGAACAAATATTCGCGCTCATCACACTAATATCTGCCCTTACCGGGATTTGAACCCAGGACCGCTAGCTTCGTAGGCAGGGTCACTAACAACTAGGCCAGCGCGTCGTCAGTATTTTTTTTTCTTATTTGTTATCAGCTGGTGGACCTGGCATTGACTAGAGGGCCTCATAGATAACGCCCTTGGCTCTCGCCCAGAGAAGCCAGTAGAAAAGTGGGCCTGCGCAGATAATAATAGCAGTGCAGCAGTTTCATATGCACATTTCTTCTACTGTACGCATAGTGCTTTTATAATAAAAACTTTCATACTTACTTAGGTACTGTTAAGTATTTTACAAGCTTTTATTTAACTTGCAATGTGTGTAGTATGTAAGGGTCAAATTTTGCAAGTGAAATTTGACCCACTTCCCTGTTTCCGATGAAGCTGAAAATTGGCATACGCCTTTAATTCTGATGACTGTTGATGATGGTGTTTTGTTTTCTTTTGGTGTTCAATAAAGAGTATTTTTATTGTATTGTATTGTATGGCAATACAATAATATAGTACCATCGAGCTGATCTGATGATGGAGACTTAGGGTGACCGTAGGAACTCCTAAATTACACGTGATAAACCCAAACATTTATTGTCAGAAACTTTTTACTGTTGAAAAAAATATCTTCTCCTAGACTTCTTGCGACCATAGTCTTGTCCAAAGCGTTATTAGATTCACTTCATATTACCTACCGCTCCGTGCAAAAGTGCCTTCACGTGTCCAATAGCTTTTTTTTTTACTAGGTTCCCACATTCGCTATTAACCAGCAGCTACGGGCTCGATTCCCATGTTAAAGCATTTTCTGCTACAATGAACCCAAGATAGAGATGACACTTATCCTATTTCAGGATGTTACGTGTACTCTCAGATTTAACCTATAACCCCTTCAATGCCAATTAAATTTGTAAATTATTAGTCACAAACAATATTTTCGTGACATCATCTACACATAAATTTACCATATGTACATGTCAGTTTGGACATAATAATTTGTCATACACTCGTAGAATAATAGCAAACACAAAAACGTACCTAAACACTTTGAAGAGTCAAGCATTTGGTAATGACGTGCAATGTGAGTGCACTTGAGATAGGTGAAGAAAAAACATAGGAGCGGCTAATTTAGGGTTCCGTACCCGAACGGAACTCTACGGGACCTGTCCGTCTGTCCGTCCGTCTATCCGTCCGTCCGTTATTCCGTCCGTCGTTTTTGTTTCAAATATGGTTATTATTATTACGGCCGATTGACTAAAATTAAAAAAAGAGTAAAGTAGTATAGCGGTACGGTACAAGAAACTTTTTCATCTCTTTCTTTATTTTTGCTGTCGGTAAAACGATAAAACATACTAACTTCAAATTAGGTAAGTATTATAGTAGAAACCCTGAAGAAAAACAAGTGTGAGTTGGACTCGTGCTCACGGTTACAAGCTTTAAGCTGCGACCACACCGCTGCTTAGAATACGGCGACGGTACGGAATCGCAGTGACGCGCAGTCTTAAAACACGGCGTTGGTACGGAAACGCAGTAACGCGTCGTATCCCTGTCACTGCGATTCCGTACCGTCAACGTTTTTTAAGCATTGGTGTGGAGGGCATGCGTCAAAAACGGTACTGATGAGACGCGTCACTGCGATTCCGTACCGTCGGCGTATTCTAAGCAGCGGTGTGGGCGTAACTTAAATCAATGTTATATTTGTTAGTGCGGCGGTACGGAACCCTTGGTGCGGGAGTCCAACTCACACTTGACCGGTTTTTACAATAATAAAAAAAAAATGTTCAAAAATTACCCTTTTTTTTTCCATAGATTGGCATATTTTAAGAAAAGCTATTCCACACAAAATATTAAAATAAATACAGTGGTGTTTTGGCCTTCTAAAGCGTGAAATATTAGTCGTACTCCATATTAAGAGCAAGACCGCAATACTGAACTTAAATAGCGCTACTCGTTACATTTTTCCCTTTTGTATGTATTTTGCGGTGTGGTGGTGCTCTATCGATCGACCTAGAACATTCGTAGAGACCTGAGGCCCTTGACAACATGCAACGTTTTCTAGAGTACGCTAACTAGCGTTTCTATTCGTTTAGTTTTTAAACCAATCGCGTCACTGGTAGATGACGTGATACGAAAAGTCACGTGATCTACCAGTGACGGGATTGGTTTAAAAATGAAACGAATAGAAACGATAGTTAGCGTAGTGCATCTTGGCAAGGCCCTCAGCATTTGTTTCATCTGATCTTGTAGTAGGTACTGATGGCACTGTTAAGTGATTCTCTTAAACTAAGTAGGTACCCACTTTCTGCCCAATGTCCATTCAGAGTATTATATTCAAAATAATTTTATATTGTCATCCGTCCATGCAATCTGCCTGTATCCATCATCTGTTGGGTATAGGCCTCTTCCTCATCATGCCACTCTCCTCGGTCCGGTGATAATCGCATCCATTGTCTCCTCGTCGTTTTATGGATATTATAATTGATTAAATAAATGTTTTAGTAGGTACACGTGTATTTTTATTAGTCTGGTTTTGCTGATGAATCAGCTCCCACAATTATGAACCGTACCTACACTTTGTATTGAATTACCATAGAATGTGACCCGATTTCATAGCTCCTGAGTGTAGTTTGTCTTCAAACAAGCGTGTATCGGCCTGCATGTGTGCGTGACTGGTCTCGACCACGAGCCAGTAAACCACCAAACAAGCAGATTAAATAAGACGGACAGAGCCGGTTCAGTCGGGGCGTTGCGTGCGCACGAAGTATCCAGTGACGTCCATCGAGGAAAACCTAACGCCCAAGCGGCAATAAGTAACAGAAACTCCTAAACGGAGACCGGACCGAAGACGAATTACTTTTCTATTTATGCTATGGTAGCTCGGTCAAAGTGGTAGGTAATTAACTCTGCCTATCATGCCTCCGCACAGTGTAACTTTAGTTTGCTGGCTAACACTTTGTCAACGAATCTACTTGAAAACTTTTGTCCGCTGTTTCCTTTGTTTGTCCTAAAATATTTTTTCTCTGATCCCATTAACATTTTAAAATATTTGAAGAGACATACATATAGCACCTGTAGGTTAGGTTAGGTAAGTGTTATAACAATCCAGAGGGCCCAGACAAGATGCATTACGCTAACTTTCGTTTCTCTTCATTTAGTTTTTAAACCAATCGCGTCAATAGCACATCACGTGACTTTTCGTATCACGTCATCTTCCAGTGACGCGATTGGTTTAGAAACTAGACGAAGAGAAACGCTAGCTAGCATAGTGCATCTTGTCTGGGCCCTCAGTAGAGCGAACAAAACACATTTTAGCGCGTGCATTTTCAATTAAGCAGCCTTATACGTTCGAACCATCGGCAGGAACCATGCTGCTAAATTGAAAATGCACGCGCTACAATGTGTTTTGTTCGCACTGACGGGACTACCTACTTAAACTCGCCGCTTGGATATAACTCGACAGTCCGTACGACTGGCGTTGTTTACAGAATCACTACCCAGGAAAGTTAAACGGTTTCAGAGAAAACGGACTTCAGAGGAACGAACAGCGGAGAAAAGTTTTTGAAATCTAAGATAGGTAACCGTTTAAAACAATATCATAGTGACTGTCTTATGGCGGGAGCAGTGTCCCCTTAACCGCCGACATTGGTGTTTGCTGTCACTGTCCGCGCAGCCTTGACATGCGTGCGCGCATGATTGACGCCTTGTTGTGGCATTGCGAAACAAACGCTTTACCACGTCAATTTTTACACGTCGTTAATGCTGTCATTGTAATCATAAAGAACTTTACAAGGCAGGTTAAACTATTTACGGCTCCAATAAAGGTTGATTAAGCAACAGTTGTACCTACCTATTATGGTGATTTGAGATAATGACTTATGTATAATCTGAGGCTAAGGTAAAATACGTATGTTTCTGTGAACATGAATAAAAAATAGAAAAAATAGAACACATTTCTTTCACTTATTTTTTAAGAAAATGCTTGCAACGAGATGTTAAACTTAACATGAATGGTAAAATTCATCGTCACGGAATAAATGAGCATAAAGGCATCCCATCTTAATCTTCAGGACTAACAATGCATTTACAGTCAAAAGGTTAGTCTTAAGATTGCAAATGCGGGTGGTAGGACCTTGTGCAGGGTCCTTCCGGATCGCTACCACCATCTTATCCAATAACCTACCGCCAAACAGCAGTGTTCGCATTGTTGTGTTCCGGTTTGGGGATAAGACAGCCGGTGAAATGACTAGCATAGAGGCATTCCATCTTAGTCCTCAGGGTTAAAAGATAAAAAAAAAGATAAAAGGCATTTATTCAGTAAGTAGGCCGTACGGGCACTTTTACACGTCAAGAATCTACCAGCGCTTCCCAAGAGGAGACACTGCTGAGAAGAAACGCCGCAAGAAACTCAGCAGGCAGTCATTTTTTAAACATATTACAATGGTACTACTTAATCTAGCATTATATAAAGCAATACATATTAAATTCAATATAATATCAAATAACATGCGAAGATCAGCAGGAAAACATGCCAAAAATATTACTCGTACGTGAGAGATAAAGGAAGAAATACGATAAAGAAAAAAAAAACTAAAACCTTATAACTTTATAACTTATAACACGGTGCAAGATGACCACATACAAGTTTCGATATGTTTTTCTACATCAACGGTGTCCCCTAGACAAGATAAAGCTTTTGCAATTGATCAAATTATTATTGACTATGTTTCGGGTTTAGACCATTGGCAACGCATTTGCAGTCCTAGGATTGCATTGCAGTCTTGTGAATGTGAATGTCTATGCTCTATGGGTCACAGTTTCCACTTACCATCCGGTGGCCTGTGTGCTCGTTTGTCTTCTCTATGCCATAAAAAAAATTATTGTCTCAGATCCTGCTTGATATTTTGTGAGTGGCACCTGTGGTATTTGAACTATTCTTTTACACTGTTTTTATTTGATTGTTACCCGACTGCCAAGTACGGTTATTTTTTCATTTTTACAATGACCATTATTGTGAATTCATCATAATAACGAGATTACTGCTTGGTTTTCATCAGATTCAGGTAGTCTCTGTGATTGTTTGTCTTCTCTGAGATATAAGAAAAGGGAAATGTAGAATTAACATGATATCAAATAGGGTCAGTATTATTTATTTATTTATATATACTCGTATAAACTTTATTGCACAAGAAAATAAAAGTAAGTACAAATGACGGATTTAATGCCTTAAGCTTTTATGCCTTTTGGTATTAAATTCCCTAATTCCTTCAAAAACACCAGATTAGGAATTTTGGGTTTTACGATTAACTAAAACCATCTAAAGGTTTAGATAAAGTGGTAAGCAGAAAAACCGCGTCTCTTACAAAAATAACCTGTTTAAATCATGATTTTGTATTATATACTTTAGGCCGTAAAATGTAGCATATTTATAGGCGTAAAATATTATTGTCAGTTACTACATACATAATATATTAATTAGTTTCCCAAAGGGGTAGGCAGAGACCACTTCTTTCCACTTGCTACGACCTTGACAAATTTCTAAATTATTGTCATTTGTTTTTCGAAAAATCAGCATTTTTTTCTCGCCCTACCCATAGCCAAAGCGTATTACATTGGGATCTTACACCATAATTTTATTATAAGTACCTACGGGTATTTCTTGTTTTTTTTTTTCCATATTGACTGTTTGACGGCGAAATTCGAGAGCTAGTTTTTAAACTGGAAACGGACTTAGGGTACTTTTTGCTCCGGAAAATCAGACAGTTTCAGAGGGAGTATCGAAATGAAGGCTTGCGAAAGCTAGCATATTCAAAAATTTTCTATCCGTGTGGTTGCCAGGTTAGAATAGTGACACTCCATGTCTTCCCCTGGATGTCGTAAGAGGCGACAAAGGGAACATAGGCTTTTAGTACTGTTAAGTGACGGGTTTCAAACCTATCACTAATACGCTAAACATTTTTTATAGCCTATTTGTGCAAAATGTGGTTTTTGAATTATCATCAAGTTTTTAAAGTTGTAAGTAATTCTGTAGCTATACCTATATAGAATGTTTTTAGCTGTATGTATGTATGTTCTGCCCAGACAAACCCCTCTCAATACGTCCGTTCTAAATATTTGCCAACTTCAGTTTCAAATTTCACATTACCATTACCTTATTACACATTTTTTTACCAAAAGTACCTAACCAAATCTATCCGCAGTTTTAATAGGCACTGGAAAAGGGCGTTGGTTTACCCCAAACCCAAATTACAGGTCATGTACCCTCCCAGACAGAAGCCGAAGCTTGGGAACCTGTCGGGCGCCACAGTGAGTGCACTTGATTTGTCAGCTGATCGAGCACCGACAAAGCACAATGGCGGCAATTTGCTGGCGCGCGCACAATGCGCGGCCGGTTTGCGCGCTGTTGAGCGCCGTGCGAAAACGATTTTTGGCATTGTTGGCGCTGGTTTTTATTGGTTTCGCATTATGGTTGCCACTCTTTTGATTAACGATTAGCTCGTGCGCTTTGTCAGTTTTGTGACCAAAAACTTTGGCTATACATTGATGGCTGCAATGTATGGCTAACTTTCGTCGCAATAAGTACTGACAAAGATAAAGTTCCTGAATTTCAGTCCTTAATTAGGGTACCTACACGCTGTAGTGAAAACTCCCAGACACAAGGTTTTTTTGAAAAGCTGTTCTAAATTAAATCATGAATCATGATTAAGTACCTACCTACAGGAGTTTATCTATAAAGCATAGGTACTTTTTTTAGTTTTTTTTTTCATATATGTGGTTTTTTGAGTTTGTCGTAACTAAAATTCATAACTAAAAAACGAGGTAAGTAATTTTTTCCTCAACAGAGTTGACATTACGTATTTTGTGGTTTGTTATCAATCAAACTATTGACAATAGCATGCAAATCTGTAGAAGAACTTACGTTAATAATAATTAATATAAAAAATCAGGCGCTTCTTAAGAACATTCCAGAGACAGTTAACTATTTTAAAGAATTAATACTTCTTATATACGACTGTCGTTCAACATACTTTATTGTACACCAAACAAAAACATTACAGAGAAACAGCACAATTAAAAACAACACAGGTAAACAACAGGCGGTCTTATCGCTGATTAGCGATCTCTTCCAGACAACCTTACTAGGGAATATACAGGGTGTCTCATTCAAATCGGTCAGTATGGGAAAGTCTGAAACTATAAGACATACGAAGATTTGTTCTTAGGAACCATGTCACCGATTTTGATAAAAAGAAAAACTGCATTCATACATTTGAAAAAAAAACTGTACCCAGCTAGGGAATCGAACCCGGTTGTTTTGAAAAAATAAACTTACACTATTTCTATTCCGATATCGATTGTGTAGGTCTTAAGCAGTAAATGTTTCTAAGAAAAATGATGTCTAAAATCCAGAAAATGCATTGTTTTCACATAATTTTAATTTATTTCAATAGATATTCGAAGTGACCACCGGTACAATATTCAACAAGTTCAGGCATGTAAAATTGTTTTTACCTAAACGTGTTGAATAAATTGTATTGAAAAAAACAGTGGTCACTTCGAACACCTACTATGATAAATTAAAGTATGTGAAAACAATGCATTTTATTCATTTTAAACATCATGTTTCTTAGAAACATTTACTGCTTAAGACCTACACAATCGATATCTGAATAGAAATAGTGTAAGTTTATTTTTTCAAAACAACCGGGTTCGATTCCCTAGCAGGGTACAGTTTTTTTTTCAAATGTATGAATGCAGTTTTTCTTTTTATCAAAATCGGTGACATGGTTCCTAAGAACAAATCTTCGTATGTCTTATAGTTTCAGACTTTCCCATACTGACCGATTTAAATGAGACACCCTGTATACTTACATATTAACTAATATTAGATTTGCTAAATAAATATAATATTTTTCTTGAGACGCCTAACCTAAATAATAACGATAAATAGTTACGCCAGGCAGCGGGCCTAGAATGGTTGCGTTTATCACGTGACAAAATGTGGATAAATCATCCGTCACTCTCGTATTTATAAACATTGTACGTGTCAGAAAGTGACGGATGTTTTATCACGCGTAAACGCGGCCATATTAGGCCCCGAGTTACTTAACCAAGTAAAAAAGTCCGACGCCTATAGAATACTTACCGCACGCTACCACGAAGACTTTTTGCTGTTCCACCGGCGTAGGTTATGTTAATCCTTTCAATGTACACATTAACAAAAAAAAAACAATTGCAAGGACGAGCAGTGAGAAAATCCGGCCCATTGAAATACATTTACAATTACATGTAATTTCCCAAGAATATGTCAATCGGTTTTATAGAATCGATTATGTTCCGCAACAATGCCTGTGAAAATGAATGAATGAATGAATTTAACATACCTAACTGGCTGGTAACCTAAAGGATTTTGATTTGTGGTGGTATGTCCATCATTGTGTCGAAAGATATCCACTATTGGTTGACTTTACTTTGTGGTTCGACACATGCTGAGTGGATACCACACTTTCGATCCTCTGTTAATGTTAATAAAACTAAGTAAGGACGTACTAAGTGTATTAAGTGTGTTATATTGATGTATGCAACTGTCACATAATGAGGGCCACTTAACCGTTTGCGTTTGTAACGTTAGTAGTTACTAGTTTTTCTGCCCGCGACTTCGCCCGTGTAGATTTAGGTTTTATTTTATTTTATTTTTTATGGCATCGAGTAGACAAACGAGCACACAGGCCACCTGATGGTAAGTGGAAACTGTGACCCATAGACATTCGCATTCACAATAATCGTTAAGGTTATCGTTATTCCTTCGGGAACTTTTATTTTTTCCGGGATGAAAAGTAGCCTATGTGTTAATCTAAGGTATGAGCAATCTCCATTTCAAATTTTATCCAAATCGGTCCAGCCGTTGCAGCGTTTTTTTTTTTTTTTTATGGCATAGAGAAGGCAAACTAGCACACAGGCCACCTGATGGTAAGTGGAAACTGTGACCCATAGACATTCGCATACACAAGACTGCAATGCAATCCTAAGACTGCAAATGCGTTGCCAACCCTGAGGACTAAGATGGAATGCCTCTATGCTAGTCATTTCACCGGCTGTCTTATCCCCAAACCGGAACACAACAAAACACAGCGTGAATCTTTCATTTCATTTATTTGCTTAGAAACATAATTTTACAGGGTGGTAAGGAACAATTATGTAAAACCAAAAATGGCATGCAAAATAATATTACACTTAAAGCTGGATAATCTATAAACAAGAAAAACTCTTGCAACAATTGTAGGAAAAGAAGAAGTAACAAACACACACACAAACTTTCGCATTTATAATATTAGTTGGATTAGCAACTAAGGATTTGCTTTTCTATTTATTAAATTGTAAATTGTAGACGCAACCGTTTATCCATCTAAGTAAGGAGGATAGAGTGGGCGGGATGCGTCAGGGTAATCTGGCGTGAAATCACTTTCTCATCGCCTATATCTATCTATAACTTATTGACAGGTTAATTAATTAGAAAAGGGTATATACGTTCTCAATTGGAAAGACGTCGGTCTGACCAAATGGAAAACGTCTGTCAGTCTATTTAATGAAGGATCTAGGAACTTGATAAGTCTAGCTTTTTGTAACCAGTTTTATTATATTCTACTGTCGACTGGTAATACTTCTGGGAATAGCGAGAGTATTTGATGGTATTTGTTCCTCAGTCTGAGATGCTTTTCTAGGTTTATATACAATCAAATAAAAATAATTAGATCACAATCTCTCACAAATTGCCCTAGTCTCAAACTAAGCTGTAGGCTTGTAGGTACTATGGTTAGACAATGATAAACATATGTATTTAGAGAAATCTATCTAATACCTTAAAACGAGCAATTCTTAATCTTGGAAATGTCTCCAACGATTTTCATGAAATTTGGTATGCAGGGGGTTTCAGGGTCGATAAACCGATCTAGCTAAGTTCTATTTCTAGAAAACTTACCAAAAAAAGATCATCGCAAGCCGACTGAGGAAGCAAGATAAATACGAAGTTATCCGACCAAAAACGATGGGAAAGGATTATTCACTAGGTACTTAAATACGCTCAACACACTCATTTCGTGTTTCTGTTTATTAGTTGGTTATTTTCTGTTTGTGCAATAAGTTTACTCACAAATATGCACAGCTTCGTAGGCAGGGTCACTAGCAACTAGGGTAATCGCATCGTCATATCTGTTCATCTTCATCTACAGCCAAGTTTTATTAGATGAATTAGGTATAGAAGGTTACAATAAACATACAAATAACTGTTTTACAAATACATTCGGCTCGCTAAGTGAATAGCCGAAATTGTTACCAATTACGCGGCAAGGTTACAACCGTGTGAACCGACGGATGAATGCGACAACGAGCCCAATCGGCTCGCACCCGATCCTCGATCGGGCATTGTCGGACGTGCAGTGTAGGTGATCGGCTTTGTTACCTTAATGGGTTTGTGATGCGTGTCCAATTGACTTGTGTGAATTGTAATTATTTAAGACGAAGTATTTACTTCGTTGTATTGTATTTAGTAAGTATTTACTTTGTATTTGTACACGTGTGCTTGCCGGGTTAGACTATTGCCACTCCATGTTTTCCCGTGGATGTCTTAATGGCGACTAAGGGAATAAAGGCTTGTAGTACCTACTGACGTTAAGCGATGGGCTTGCAACCTGTCACTAAACCTCTTAGCCTCATTGTGCAAAATGTGGTTACAAAATTATCAAGAAGTTTTTAGAGTTGTTGGTAAAGTAGCCTTGCCTACCCCACTAACTTTAACAGCCAGTTGTTAATTCTGTAACCACATTTTGCACAAACAGGCTAAGATGTATATCATGTGTATATTAGTGACAGGTTGCAAGCCCATCGCCTAAAAATACTACAAGCCTTTAATCCCTTAGTCGTCTCTTACGACTTCCACAGGAAGGTATGGAGTGGTACTATTCTATTCTATTCTGCCGGCAAACACACGGCAAAACACGTGAAATTTAACATTAAGTAATCAAAGTGAGAGTTCGATTCCTGGGATAGACGAGACAATTTTAGAAAATCTTTGAAAGCTGTTTCGTTTCTATTTAATAATAAAGGAACGTCTTCTTTAAGTAAAATGAGCCAACTTAAGGATATAAGGTAGCTTTTCCCTCCAGGGCCCGACTTTATCTTTCCCCCTTTATAAGTACGCATAACAAGGTAGTGGAGCGCGATTTCGTGGATTGAAAACCTGTCGTGCTCAACTAAAAACTTACTTAAAAATGGCTTTAAAGCCAACAGACTCATACTGCCATGCAAAATTAAAAAGCAGTAAGTGCACAAATCTACCACCATATCTTGGACGACATCTCCTCACAGCTCCTCAAGGCTGCAGACCATGTTATGGTGGTGTTAGTGTTCACTTTCTGGAGTTTAAATTTTGTTCGGCAGCATAGCTATAGCTTTTTTTAATACTAGATGGCGCTGTGCGGTGTTCCCGCGGAGATGCGCGTAACAGTAAACGGAGTCGTGCGCAGACGCTGCTGTGGCGCGGCATACTAATGTGGCATGGTTCCATTGACTCACGGCACGAGAGAGATTATGATGCCGTTATTTCAGTTTAAAAAGACCGGCCAAGTGCGAGTCGGACTCGCACACCGAGGTTTCTGTACCGCCGCACAGTAGGTGTTATTATATTCCTGAATTTGATTTCGAATCAAATCAGTGCAAGCCTGCGGGTGGTAGGACCTTGTGCAGGGTCCGTCCGGATCGCTACCACCATCTTATCCATTAACCTACCGCCAAACAGCAGTGTTCGCATTGTTGTGTTCCGGTTTGGGGATAAGACAGCCGGTGAAATGACTAGCATAGAGGCATTCCATCTTAGTCCTCAGGGTTGGCAACGCATTTGCAGTCTTAGGATTGCATTACAGTCTTGTGAATGCGAATGTCTATGGGTCACAGTTTCCACTTACCATCAGGTGGCCTGTGTGCTCGTTTGCCTTCTCTATGCCATAAAAAAAAAAAGCCTGCGCAAGCCCAACTAACACTTGAAACTTTATTATAATTTGGGTTTTTTTTCAAGGTTGTCACTTTAATCATACCAAATTTGACTTTAGCATTGTACTAACTAACAATGATGTTACCATGTTACGATGCACACACCCAACATAAGGTTTACAGACAATGGACACCGACTCATAGGCAAGTTGGGACACAAATGCACGTATATTATAAAAATGATCGCACACAATGCCGCAGGTTGCGAAATGCCGGCATTCTTACGTGATTCATACGGTCGTGTCGGAGATCCGTGAAGCGGACCTTTAACCGACTCCGGACCAGAAAGAGGGTTAAACTGCCCACAAAACAAATAGGTAGGTCTCTGGCTTTTCACTGGTGGCTTTACCCTACACACATCTAAAATATCTAAGGAACAAAAGTATCCCCACACTCTGTTGCGAAACATTGGGGAATATCCGAATAATAACTCCCGTGGATGTCGTAAGAGACGACTAAGGGAATAAAGGCTTGTAGTACTGTTAGGCGATGGGCTTGCAACCTGTCACTAATACACCGGTGAACATCTTAGCCTAATTGTGCAAAATGTGGTTACAGAATTACTAACAAGTTTTTAGAGTTGTTAGTAATTCTGTAGCTCTGCCTACCCCACTCTGGGAATAAAGGCGTGAGTTTATGTATGTATGTATGTACATATCATGTTTCATAGTAACGTTTACAGCTTGTGCAAATAAAAATAATGTAAGTTTTATTTTTCAATATGACTGGGTTCAATTTCCGAACTGAGTACGTTTTTTTTAAATCTATGTATGCAGTTTTTCTTGTCACTAAGATCGATGATACGGTAACAGATCATTGTATTTCTTATAGTTACAGACTTGCCCATACTGACCGATCTAAATGTGCCACCCTGTATATTAATTTTAAATGTGATTTAATTCGTTCACTTCTGGGTACAGTTAGCCAATTTATTTTCTGGCCCTTATGAAATCAATTGACTGTACACTGTACCTGCATAGATTCATGGGTTTCATTTCCAATCTACAACATCGTTGAGAACTGTATTATATAAAAGACATGATAAAGAACAAGGATAGGTAAGAACATTAGAAATAGGTACTTATATCGGAACCCGGTTTGAAGTCTCTAGTATTTTTGGGTAAAATTTTGCATAACTTAATTTGAACGGATGTCATACATCAAGGCGGTGTGTAACGTGTATGGAGTAATTTGTATGACACGGGAAAGTGGGTGGATTCGTGTATTCTCCGCGTTTTGTTGGGTAACAAGATCTATTGTTTAGGAAAATTTGGTTGGAACTTGGTTTTACGTGCTGTCAAAATTACTGGGTTATACGTGGCTTTGTACAGGGTAGGCGGAAAGACAGGTGACACATTGGTGTGTGACACATTATACGACAAATATGTAAAAAACCTGTGATTTCTAAATTTAGATTGAGGAACTCCTAACTACTGTTTTTCGACCATAATAGAGTTTTACGTTACTGAATGTAATTTTTGACATGTTACTCAGATTTTGAGTGGATAATACGAATAACTAAATCAAAAGCAAGCTTTAAAATCCCTACTGCATTTTTTATTCTGTGATATACCTGCCTATGTTAAAGATTGTAATTTTTCTATTGTTGTTATTTTAATTACAACAGTTTCTAACGATACTACACACATCTAAATCAGCTCAGGCATTTAGAAGTTATGGTGGAATAAATAATCTTACTGACAATATCATGAAACCTGAAAAGATTACGCTCCTTTTTACGGGCAGTCGTGTAATCTTTGCAGTACCGAGTCAATCTACCATGCATCGCTTTGGACAAGACTTTATAGATATGTCTCTCAGATTTTAGATGTGTCTTGATTTAAATCATAGAAAACGGAATAAAAAAATGAAAATGTCTTAATTTTTGGCGTTATGTAAAAATTAAACAATATATGAATGTTAATGTGGTTTAATTCAATCACTTCTAGGTACATACAGTTAGCAAAGTACACTATACTTACCTCATACATAGGCTCATTCATGGGTTTGATTTCTAATCTACAACATCGTTGAGAACTGCAAATATGGAGTAACCGTTGTACAGTGTCTGCAAAATGTAAAAAGAAACACGAATTAGTGTTAAAATACCTGTAATATCAAAATAGAAGAATCCTGATAACTTCTTAGTTTTGCTAAGTACTGAGCAGCGATAGTACTTTTGTTTCTGTGTGGGCTTAATGGTGCTTATAGACTGGAGCACATTAGCTAGAATGCACACCGGTATAAGCGATCCAAATTGTTGTTAATTTTGAATACTTACCCAATCGGAAGTCTCAATTCGGCGAGCAACGGCGAGCATTCTAGCGAATGCTCGAGTTAATGCTCGAATGTAAGCAACTAGACAGGCTCCAGTCGCGGAATAAAAAAGTTCGTCAATTTTCAACTCAATTTCAAAAACTTCAAACTCAAAAGCTGACGACCGTTTTTTGTTTCGCGAATCTATAGCCCACTCATTACCAGAGGGCCCAGACAAGATGTACTACGCTAGCTAGCGTTTCTCTTCGTGTAGTTTTTAAACCAATCGCGTCACTGGTAGATGACGTGATACGAAAAGTATGTATGTACCTATGTATGTATGTAAACACTTTATTGTACAAATGAAAAGCCATAACAATACAATTAATATAGAAATATGTACAAAGGCGAACTTATGCCACGTGATGTGCCAGTGACGCGATTGGTTACAAAACTAAACGAATAGAAACGATAGTTAGCGTAATGCATCTTGTCTGGGGCCTCAGGTGGCTTCATCGTTCGCCTTTTTATGCCATAATAACTATTAAATACACCAAAGCCAATACAATATCTGACTGATACCTCTCAAACGGCCCAATCGATTTTGATGAAAACCTAGCTAAGACTATCCCGATTAAACTATTTAAAAACACACAGCTTCAGAATTGGTTCCAAGGTTCAAGGATACACATGTTAAACTTATACCACTCCTCTTTTGGCGTGAGGTTTAACAAATCTGACCTGGCTGTAGGTCTGAATGGACATGGCAGCCATGCCCCCAGCAGTCAGCTGGAACGGCTTCTGGGCTGCTCTGATGACGATCAGCAGGTCCTTCTGCAGGTCCAGCGGCCACGAGGTCCAAGTCGACTCGTAGGCTGCTAGAGCAATGCCTTCGCTCTGCAATGAATAGGTGAAGGTTTTAGAAGAAAGGCTATGTTAAAACACTAAAGCGTTAGAAAAACCGAAAGAAGCAGTGTTATACACCGTGTTTTTTTTTTATTTACGATAACTTCGGCATATTACTAGGTATATCCATAGAAACTAATTGGTAGATTAGATTTTTAAATATTGCAAAAAAAAAATTCTGTTTAGAACAAAGTTACTGAATGTTATATCTTTGATCATTCTAAAAGGGCCTTTAGAGTTAACTAATAGTGAGTGTCAAATAATACGTCAATGTTGGCGTAACCATGGAATTAGTAAGTAATAACGTACGTCTGGAAGGTGCATTCCACCGATAACGCGAGCCGAAAGAAATGTACCTGTATGTGGATCTGGGGATCTGTGAATGACAACTTAATGCTAGATTTTGTTTGAAAGCTTTCAATGCTTGTATTTTGTTCTACCTGCTCTTATTAAGAAGTTCAAGACGGCAGCTACTTTTTCTCAGTCTGTCCACGGATTCATTGACGGTTGACGGTTGACGTCTCCAAAATCGATATCTGGGCATCTGTGTGGTCACAGATCTGTGATCACACAGATGCCCAGATATCGATTTTGGAGACAATCAGTTGAATAACTAAAAAGTTCAAGATGGCGGCTACTGTTCCTCAATTTGTCAACGGATTAGTTGTCGGAGACCACACAGATCCAAAGATCCACAGATATCGATTTGGGAGTAAGTTGAATAAGTAAGAATAAGAGTAACAGTTGAATAAGTAAATATTGTTTCGTTTACTGCCCCACCGGCTTGTAAAATTAATTTGTCCGTAAATTGCCATTCAAATATGGTCACCTTTAGAAAGGGACGCAGTAAGCTTTAGTACATTTCTTTCGGCTCGCGTTATCGGTGTAGTGCACCTTCCAGATGTACGTTAGTAGGTACTTACTAATTCCATGGACGCGTATACAAACCTAACAATTGGAAACTCTTTACTCATACATAAGAATTAAAAGAAAATTGTTGTTATCAATTAAGAGCCCTTTATACTAGTTCAACGTGATTAACTGATTAAATTTAAAAATTAAATATCTTTAAACCGTAAGAGTTATCATTTGTCTGTCTTTGGGAAATTAACTTTATTTGACCTAAAGAACGTTCCCTTAAAGTTATCGTAAATCAAAAAAAACACGGTGTATAAAGCGTATTAAAAAAACTCTTTTCTTAAGCATTCTTTCAATTGACCACAGTTTTGGCTGAATGATGTTCTGTCTTCAAAATCTTATTTCTAAACCCCTTAAAACATGGTAACACTTATAGTGTAAGTACTTATACCTATCTTTCTTTAATGCATAACTCTAACGATCGTGTTCCAGCGTCGCTATTGTCTGACGCACTCGCAATCGCAATTGTTTTCATTTTGAAAATCGAACTGTATACAATATGAAAACAATTGTTCCACTTTGAAGCCAATTGAGATCGCGAGTGCGTTAGACAATAGCGACGCTGGACTAATAAGTAGCTGCAGATTTTAGTTCTCTGTTAATCAACGGATATCGTCATGTTTGAACTGCTGCACTACTTAATCTGTCAAAGGCATTAAAGCGGCAAGGTACTAGGTTATTATTAGTGAGTACTTACTTGAACAATCAATTCGTTACCTAAATAACAATAAATATAAGCGTTAAGTAGCGCGGCGCACAGAAATGCAACAAAACTGGCCAAGAGAGACGGTTGTTCTAGACCGACCTGAAACAGCAACATTTCCACATAACTCAGTGCAAACAAAAAGGTAAGGTAAGGTGTCTCTTTTATTACAGGGTAAAACTATATTGCCTTTGTCGTAATCTCGCATTGTCAACGTTACGATAGCTCTTATTTACTTCAGAGGTAATAATATACTTTTACCTTGTAGAATAGAGGTTCTGTTTAGTTTACACTATCCTTAATTTGTCAGTGTTCTTACCGTTGTAGCCATTAAGGCATTGAGACACAACTCTACTGTGACCGCTAAGTTTTGAATCAAAAAATATTCTTTAAAGATTGACGTCATTGTTTTCGAATATCTGAAACAATCTTTGTTATTTACCTATCTTCTTTTGACTCTCGTTTAACACTTATATTATACCAATAACAGTTTTAATCTCACGAAATTGGGTGGGCCATACTAGTGTATGTAGATGCACGTGCAGCCTTGTCTCTGAGTGTGTGGCTGTCATCGCCAAGCGACGCCGTAGTGTGCGTGTTAATACGCGTCACCACAACAAGTATGGCTCACTGCCTTTCATGTAATAAAACAACTGTACTTACCCCATCAACCGTACATGTTTCTTAATTATATCCGTAAATTCCTCTCTCAAAGCTCTTTCAGTTTCTGGAGTATACTTCAAAGCCCTGATTCTGTTCTGCAGATCGACCAGCTGATCACATAAGTACATGACCAAACTGCAGACTATACCTTGCATAGCTATAGCTCTATACACACAAGGTACTACGAAGGTGACTACAAGTATCTGAGATGCCAGAATCAAGTTCATCCTGCTCTTTAATGGATCAAATGGCATCCAGGCATCCACTGTCATCTCATTATTATATAATGCCAGGGCACTAAATGCTGAGAATATAGATGTAGTGAAGCCAGTGACTGCTAACACATGAACGACCATCAGCTTCCTATGGTCTTCAGAAATCCTATCCCCTGAACAGAGGATTTCTGTAATAAGGATTTCTATCTGACTGCGCTTGTAGACGAAAATGGAGACTTTTCCAATGAAATTATACGCTACCAGATATTTATCTAGGTTAGTCATAAGCAATACCACATCGTCTTTCTTCTGATAGATGCCAACGCCGGTGGTTATTAAGAATATGACTCCTAGGATGTGTTGAGTTATTTCATATATCTTGTAGAGGACGCGGTGTTCTTTAGCCCACGGGTCACCAGGCCATAGTCCTACCAGGAATAAATACTTCAAGTTCACAGCAAAGAAGTCTTTGCTTAACTCGAGGAGGTTACCGAACATCGTGGATCGCGTTTAACTTCTGAGGCGAAATCGCTTGAGCATTATTACTTTTAGAATTTTAAACTGCCTAATAGAATGGCTAACTTACCAACTGATTAGGCGTTTCAAAGTTTTAATGTGACTTTCAGTAGTTCTAGTTAGTAAATTGTCGATTACCGTTAAATCATGAGCTTGGTTATTCCATGAACTTAAAGGTTAAGCTTTAACTGCTTGATAAAGTCAAATTAAAGAAGTTGGTAACTTTTATCATCTGAATATGATTGTCGTTTTATAGTCAATTGAATAGGAAGTATTTTTAATTAATTTAACAGAAAAAAAGGTAGATGAAAATGTTTATTGGCTATAATTACAAGGTTAACAATTTGTCAAAGTTCAAACCTCCTATACTCTATGTTTTGTTACTATAAAGTATGAGCACCACGGAGTAATTTCTACGGGCAGTAACTTTATAGTAAAAAAACAGAGTATAAGTACTCTTAGTAACTATGACAATATACTTGTGTCAGAAAATCCCGCTGTTCCAACAATGATTAAAATATAATAACCATTACCAATACCTTTACACTAAAAAAACTTATTAAATAGACTTATGGTATTAACATTTTAACAATTAATTAAAATATACACAGATACCTATGCGTCAGTTCACGAATTTAAAAAACAAACACACTATATAATTTATAATATTATGTGAAGTTCAGCGTGGCTTTGTGCTAAAACATTTGAGCATTTCAATATTGATGTAGTCCGTGTTAAATCCGATAATGCGTTTTTTTGCAATAAAAGCGAACACATGCGAGGCGCCAAACAAAGAGTGCGCGAGTAAACGGAGCGTCAAGAGACGCCCATTACGACGCCTCACGCTGCGTCCGCTTTCTGTGAGAATACAAAACAAAACAGGGTAAAATGTAACACCAATAGGCTAAGTAAAGTTTTTGGAAGATATGTATACTATATTTATTTTCGATAGTCGTCATCCTAAAGATCATGGAACTGCGGCTCTTTTACTTTTATTTCCTCTAATATTTAAGAAATCTTTTTTTTAGTTATGAAGTTGTCATTTGTACACTTTAATGACCGACTAGCTTGTTGCCTTCGTACTTAATGAAAAAGAAAAAAACACTTCTATATCTGTCATTGTCAAATCAAATCAAAGTAAACAAACGATTCAATACAACGGCTCTTTTCTGTTTGCTTGTGTTTCATGTGATCAGTATTTTAAGAAATATTTTTAACGATCTCAGAACGAACTCCGGACTTTCGTTTTACCGCTTTGCTCTAAGACCTTTGCACGATATTTGGTCTACGATTTATTTTCGAACCCTTTGGCACTTCTTCTTGGACACCGATTTCTTCCTTTCTCGACGACTCTTGCCCTGCTTTTTGATTGCCACGAGAGCACTTTTGAATTGTACAATCCACGCAATGAATTCAGGCAATCCCACACGGACTGTGGAAATGGAGTACCTATTACAAAGATTTACTTGAATTTACTTATTTGAATTGAACTGTTTGTTTACTTTGATTTGATTTGACGTTGACAGATATAGAAGTGACAGTTTTTTTTTTCTATTTCATTAAATACGAAGGCAACAAGCTTGTCGGTCATTAAAGTTTACAAATGTCAACTTCATAACTAAAAAAAAGATTTCTAAAATATTAGAGGAAATAAAAGTAAAAGAGCCGCAGTTCCATGATCTTTAGGATGACGACTATCGAAAAAAAATATAATTTACATCTCTTCCAAAAACTTTACTTACCCAATTGACCTAGTCCCAAGTTTAAGCATCAGCATCAGCATTTAAACATCAGCTGAGAAACCTTTTATTGGATAATCCACTATACTCCGTGGATGAATATATGGAACTTTATTTATTATTGTGTTGACTTTATTAATTTTTGTACATTATACAATAAAAAGTTTACATACATACATACATATTATATTGACATCGGACGAGTGACCATTTTATTAGATGCGTAATTGTTGTTATTATAATTATTATTTATTTTTGTATTCTTTGATTATTAGTATTTATGTTTAACGATCTCAATGTAATTTCGTATTTTTTGACATGCAATGCAATTAATATTGTAATATTACATTGATGAATAAATAAACTAAACTAAGCTCTAGGCTTATACTATGCGTACAAGACAACAATATAAATACTTATTCCTATAGAGAAATATACACTTTAATACATAGAAAACATCCATGACTCAGGAACAAATATTCGCACTCATACATACATACATAAACCCACGCCTTTATTCCCAGAGTGGGGTAGGCAGAGCTACAGAATTTCCAACAACTATAAAAACTTTTTAATAATTCTGTAACCACATTTTGCACACTTAAGCGAAGATGTTTACCAGCGTATTAGTGACAGGTTGCAAGCCCATCGCCTAACAGTACTACACGCCTTTATTACCTTAGTCGGCTTTTACGTTATCCACGGAAAGATACGGAGTGGCACTATTCTAATCCGGCTACCACACGGTACCGGCTACCACACGGTACACTCATCGAACAAATATCTGCCTGCCTGCTAGGCTAGCTCGTGGACTACAGGGGTGTGATCCTCTCAAAAACCCGACTAGACGAACGAAAGAGTGACTGTCGCAGCGGCGAGTTTAAGTAGTCCCGTCAGAGGGAACAAACCAAGGTTTCCGTAGGCTATGTAAGCTGTCCAAGCCACCGACAGAGGGCTATTTCAGTGGCGTCGATCCGAAGCTATTTTCGTCCGAGAGTCGAGTGATGTCGGCCGATCATTACCGATTTACCTGATTTACTTACGCATTGATACGAGGACCGGTTGACGACGGGACCTGCGGGCCATGAAGCTGTCGAGTCTGTTGGATAGTGAATGGGCTCTATGACACAATACATGGCTGTATGTTATTAGTTTATTATTGGATTATAGTGACCGTGTTATAGTGAATAGTTTCACTCCATGTACGAGTAATACCGTGGATGTTGTAACACGCAACTAAGGGAATAAAGGCTTGTAGTACCATAAGGCGATGGACTTGCAACCTGTCACTAATACACTCGTAAACATCTTAGCCTAATTGTGCAAAATGTGGTTACAGAACTATCAACTTTTTTTTTAGAGATGTTGGTAATTCTGTAGCTCTGCCTACCCCACTCTGGGAATGAGTGTATGCATGTATGTGACACTACGTTTGTTGCTATATATACGTACGAAGTAAAGGCCTTTCGTCCTCTTCTTGTTTTCACATACATCGCTGACCATGAGCGACATATTTGTACTGATATATTATATATGTAATAAATTCGTCAAATTTAATTTGTGCAGCTCCTGTCACTGACAGAAACTCATCACAACAATGTAACAGAATCTAGAGTGTGTTTATTTTAAAACACAATAAAAAATAATTCATGAAGAAATTTTAATATTTTGTATCACGAACGTTATATTTTTAATTCATTTGTATAAGAAAATTAAAGACACTTCGAAATCTCTTTAATTGGTGAATCCTGCATTAAATTGACACAGGGTTGAATAGATCTTTAGGTCCTTTCTTTGACGAATATTATATTAATTATTGTCACAGTTTTTCGTATGATATTTCCTATTATAAGTAACCTATCAAGGTGTTCATATAACAATAACTCATTATTCACAGTTCAAAAACAATCTTCATGTTAAAAGTAAATAATGTTTTGTAAAGATATTGTAAACTCAAATGCTGTTGTTTCCATTGTAGTCCGTCTATCCAGCAACAGATGGCGCTAGCGGTTCGTGAATGAGGCTAATATATAATAAGAATACGCATTGTAAATTTGGCTTTCTTGTCTCCAAACTTCTAATGTTATTGATTTATTTTTATTATATTTAATATAATTATTTAGTAACAGGATAATGCAACTAATGTATAGATGATGGCTGGGGTAGCTACTTGGCTAGAATGGCCAGGCGAAAGAATGGTAGGTGGTTAAAGAGTGGTGTCCAAAATTAGGTAAATGGGCACACGCTCATTTTTGTTGTATAAGTATTTGTTTCCCATTTCTTTTGTTTGTATAGTCGACCAAGTAAGTCCTTCGCAACTTTAGCACCTCAATAGGCTACAAATATGAGGAACAACTACATTTTGGTTAAGTATACAATACAGTGTTCACATACATACCTACATTTGGCAGGTAGGAAAGAGATGGATGATCTTAACACAGGACCATGGGGCTTAAATGATAGAAAAAAACTAGGGGTAATCTCACACAAATTGATATAAGTAGATCACATACTAAGTCCTAAGGCCTGTACTCTAGGTAAATATTAGACTTATATTTGTAAAAATAAAACATGTTCAAAACGAACTAGCGGTTCCCTGATGTAAGATGAAGACCGCCGCCTATGGACACCTGCAACAACAGGAGAGGTGTTGCAGCTGCTGCGTGGCCGTCCTTTGGGAAAAGAATATGCTCGTCTCTTGAAGGTCCTCAATTCGTAGCGGTCAAGATATACCGGCCAGACATAAGCTGAGGCCGTTCTCAATATGCACGTTGACTAGGGCCTCTGATTCCATAACACAGTGCGCGGAAAGTATCTTAAAAACGCAGTAGTAGACTGCCATTGTGTTTTTACGATTCTTTCCACCCTAACCACTGCGAGGTGGTTAGGGTGAAATGGTAGCCGTTACATCCTCTTTATTATAAAAACTTAAAATAAAATAGCTCTACCATTTTCGTATAATGATTTTGGACACCGTTTATATTACGCTTAAAGATCATTATCTTATTACTATGCCAATTTCAACCTTATACCGCTACAATAAAGTTCCAGATCTCGTTTAAATATTGAGTGGAACATTGCGTAAGGCACGCACTCCTGCGCAATGCAGATCTAGTGTTTGTCGGATCTAGATTTATCGTCATATCGATCTTTAACATAGATCGGTCTGGTTAGCTTTTAGGCCGC
This sequence comes from Acleris laterana, assembly GCA_963966035.1. Classification (NCBI taxonomy): domain Eukaryota; kingdom Metazoa; phylum Arthropoda; class Insecta; order Lepidoptera; family Tortricidae; genus Acleris; species Acleris laterana. The sequence continues at coordinate 5,100,029 of OZ014459.1, read as the reverse complement.
CTGGGTTCGCTTACTTAGGATTATTTTAAGGAAGTAGGGCTTATAATTGCTTTGAACAGATGAAACGATTATTTCACTAGCCAAGCACGCAGCAGTGTTCGCATTGTTGGGTTCCGATGTGGGGATAAGACAACGGGTGATATGACTAGTAAATATTACATCTTAGTCTTTAGAGATAGCAACTCATTTGCAAACGTAGGTTTGCCTTCTTGTCTTGAGATTGCAAATGTCTATGGGCCTCAGACGCGGCAGATACGGTTTGCCTGTACAGTCTACCAAAAATGTGTCTACCACCCTGATGATGATGAGTGGGGACGTGGCCGAGGCAGACGGGCGGTCGAGTGGCTCTCCAGTCATTCCGCCCTAAGGTCTACCACCCTACTATTGAAGTTTATTTGCACGTCATCATTTTTCCTTGCAAAAATATTATGACAGTGACAAGTGTCAAGCTTAGCGATAATTAGATATCACAGAAACTTTTGTCAAATCTGGTAGACCACTTTCTTGGCCGACCGTACTTAAGGAAGTTGTTTGTTACGATTTTGTCATGTTATGTTATAAAAAACGACTGACCTAACCCATTCGCGACGCCAAAACACCTCAGGCCAAAAATAGCAATACATACATAGGTATAGATATACATGCGTACCTACATACATACACACATACAAGTTAAAAGGTTACCCTCCTTCTTCGGCAGTAATTAGAAATAATGACTAACTTTTACGTGTAACAACATAACTCTAAAGTTTATCGTCTTAAAGTTCATGCTTTCAAGTACCAATAAAAGATTTAACTCTCGCAATATAAGTCGTAAAACAGGCAATAGGCGCTCTTTGATGCCTAATCTAGGTTTAGTCTGATTTCCAGACTAATCTGAGATGAAAGATTAAGAGGATTTCGATCTGGATTATCGATTGATCTGAATTAACTGCGTTTCAATTGAATTCTTTAAATAGTTTTATGTTTAACGGCTGTTTGGGTCGATAGATCATCCGGTTTTCATCGAGCTAAGTACGTAGGTTAATTTTTTAGACCAATACGAGTATTGAGCTGCTATATCACGCAGTGCAGTTTGTTGTCTAGATATACTTACTGAGTAAGTATAATCTAAGTCTGTACTCATCATTCGCTTAACGTTAGACTCTTTTCAGAGAGTCTATTGCCTAACGCACTCGCAATCGCAATAGTTTTTATTTTGAAAATCGAAGACCTGCATACAAAATGAAAACAATTCTTCCATTTTGACGTTGATTTTGATCGCGAGTGCGTTAAACAATAGACCAGCAGGTTAGACTAGAATCGAGATTGAGATTTATATTACTAGATTTAATGCTGACCGTTTTGACACAACACTCATGTAACAAAACACTCATATAATAATAAGACACTCGTAAAACAAAGTCGCTTCTTGCCGTCTACGCTGTATGTACGCCTAGATCTTTCTAACTACGCAACAGATTCTAAAATGCGGTTTTCATTAAAATATACAGAGATTCCAAAGGAAGGTTATTTATAATAAATTATTTTATGTACGGGTGGTAGGTACAGAAAAACCACATAAACGGGCGGGTCGAGTTAAACTATAATTGAGACTAAAACTACATGTATCTTTTTAAGCAAGTGGCTCTTAGAATAGTCCACTGTTATCTTTAACATTAAAAAAAAAAAACTTCTTCTTCTTCTTCTCAGCACATTCTCGTCCACTGCTGAACATATGCCTCTTCCATGGATTTCCATGGTCCTTTATGCGGCGATTCTGGTCCAGGATAGTGATTCTGTAAACAACGCCGGTCGGTCGTGCGGACTGTCGAGTGATACCAAGCGGCGAGATTAAGTAGTCCCGTCAGTGCGAACAAAACACATTGTAGCGCGTGCATTTTCAATTAAGCAGCCTTATACGTTCGACCTATCGTGCTGCTAAATTGAAAATGCACGCGCTACAATGTGTTTTGTTCGCACTGACGGGGGGACTACTTAATCTCGCCGCTTGGTATCACTCGACAGTCCGCACGACCGTCGTTGTTTACAGAATCACTACCCAGGGCCCTGCAGTCTTTTGGATATCGTCATACCATCTGGATGGTAATCTCTACAATCTCTCGTATAACAAAGTCACTTCCCGCCGTCTATCCATCTGTATGTACTCTTAGATCTTTCAGACTAATACGGTTTTGATTAAAAGATACAGTGATTCCAAAGGAAGGTTTTTATTTATAATAAATTCTGGTTTATGAGCATGGTACAGAAAAATCACATAAACCGAAACAAGGGCGGGACGAGTTAAACTATAATTAAGACTAAAACTACAAGTATATTTTTAAGCAAGTGACTCTTTAAATGGTCCCACTGTCACCCTTAACATTAAAAAAAAACTTCAAATAAGTATCTAACTGTATACACCGCCAGTGTAATGTGATTCTCTCAGTATTATTCCTCGTACTAACATCGTCAACAATACTAAATTAAAAACATCAATTAAAACCAATGGTTAGTCTCATCGCAATCAAAACAGCAACATGTTGGGACGCGTCCGCGCGGCTGCGGCCCCACGTGGGTCGTTCCCACGGTCCGCGGGGGGCGGCAGCACCACAACCCACATACCTTCCAACTGGAACACCTCCTCAGCGCCAATTGACATTGGCCGAGTGACGTACACATGTATATATTTAATAGATAAGTACCTATACATGGCGATAACTTCTTTCGTTTCACCCATACCGGTGAGGCTAGGCAAGTTGCTTAACGTTAACGTAAACGATTCTCGAAAACGGTCAAAATGTATGGAATTGACGTAGGCGCTCGACGCGACCGTCTCATAGCTTACGTCGATCATATACATTTTGGATAACGATAACGAATGCTACTAACGTTTTTCTTTTCTATTACTTACTCCAAATGTATGGAATGACAGTTGATCGCATGGTTTATTGACGCATGACAATTCAAAACAATTTCAAAGGTAAAATTACTTTCTTATTTAAACGACACGATTGGCTATGTAGGTCTGTGCATGTTATCATATTTACGTGCAATAGTTTACATACATACCTACTTTGTAACTTTATGATTATTTCTAAGGGTATACGTTATATCTAGGCCTGCGTGATCGGGGTAGTCCAGAAGGTAACGCGACCAAAGTCACGGTCGTGGGGTCAACGTCTTTAAGTGGTTAGCACGCGACACGTGACGTCAACACGTGTATATTATACTATAGTAATATAAAAATGAGTCAGATTAATAAACATGTGGCTATTTCTAGTAGATAAGACTGTAAGAACAGGGGCACATTGGAAGGCGTACATGGAACCGAAAGCAACACGCAGAGGCACTTTAGACAAGTTTAATTTAGTTAATTGTTATTAATTAGTTAGTTCATAGTTCATTTTATTGATAATAATAATTGCAGATCAAGTACAAAACGTATTTATATATCCATGTCCTATTGTTTTTGCTACCTCCTATAGCCTCGTAAGGTCCACGTCCAATTTCGTTACTTAGTTCGAAAAAGAATCTAGTGTCGGTCAACTAAAGTCAAAAGTCACTTTGACAAATGACTTAAATTTAGGACGTCGGCATGACAGATTTGAAACACAAGGTATCTTTGGATTGTTTTTTAACCTAGGAGAGTCATAGCATATTTTAACCTTGGATGTCCATGAATTATGATATAGATAAACTGCAGGGGTTAAGAATTATATTAATATAATTTTGGTGTTGAACCTTCAACTACCTTAAGGGTTTTCCATTAAAATCCAGTTCCAACTCCTTAAAAGCAGTCGGGGTTTCAGAGCGTAGCTCATTCACTTTTCATGTGTTAGCAGAGTTGCCTAGGCTAGGAAAAGAAAGAATATTATCTAGTCTATCTATCTATCTAGGACATCTAGGTCTTGCTCTCGACATCGTTCACAAAATATTCTTTGGCGATCGCATTTTTTTCAGGAGTCATGTAATTTATTAATGACTAGCTGTTGCGCACGACTCCGTCCACGCAGAAAAATAAAACATAGCCCATGTCACTCAGCGTGAATGTAACTTTCCAATGGTTAAAGAATTTTTTAATTCGTCACATCAGTTTTTGAGTTTATTCATTAGAAATATACACACACACAAAAATACAAATCTTTCCTCTTTATAATATTACTGTAGTAAAACATAGGAATTATTAAATAAAGCAATGCATAAAATTTTATCGCGTTTCTATTAGTAATAAAGAATTAATAAAAGTAAACATCTGTTGGTAAGCTTTTAAATCAAAACTCCATCTCAAATGTGTTGTTAATCTGCAATCTGTTTGAGTGCAGGGTAGATTTGGGGGTAGTTGTGCAAGCTAAGGCGCCTCTAACCATTGTTAGTCACGTGCCAAATAGTCGATTAGCGAATTAACGAAATGGCATGTTTCAAGTGATTAATATAGTGCTGAGAATGTTCAGACAGGGCATTGTTGTAATTAAATACTATAATATAATAACGAAAAAAGGGATTAAATGGAATATGTCAAAAATTTCACCGTGTGTACTTTTCAAAATATTTAAGTACCTAAGTTCTTTTACTCATATCCGAGCACAAAAAATAAGCACAGTGATTGACTTTTTCACGAAGTTCTGTCAAACTTAGAGTCAAATTAAGTATGAGAATAAAATTATATATGCAGAAAACTGTTAAGGTTTTATCCTATCAAAATTTCCGAACCAAAAATCCCTTAGTTCTTAGACTATTTTCCAAATACAATTACCTACTTCGATTTAACATTATTTCGTTTGTAAAATACCTATCCTGCATTACATTATAGAATTATTTCTTTCCAAGCTCTATCCCACCTCATAAAACCGTGTCCACCTTAATTCTAAACACACTATCGCCCCATTCCAAATCACGTCATCTGCGCAGGCGCTCGTAACATCTAAATTCCATCCGTCGGCGCGCGCGCATGTAAGCCGCCGCCGGCGCAGCGCGGCACGCTCCATCCTGCACATTCATAGTTAATAGATAAATGGGACTTAGTGCGTAATTTGTACGTCGTTAAATGGTCGTATCAATACAAAGTTACATAAGTAAATATATATATATTTTTTCATCACACTTGCTCGTAAATAGTGTCCTAACATGCTAGAAAAATCGACCGTAAATACAAAATAATACCCGCGGGCCTTTTTTTACCATTACGCTTCTAACGTGCGTAATAGCTTTTTTTTTAAATATTATACGTGGACTCAAACTATCACAATACGTCAGGACCCCAATTCTTGTGCCATTCGATATGAAGTTTCATTCGAGATGAAATGTCAGTTGAATACTATTTCCTAAAAATCTCGCATAATAAACTATTGATCTCATATGTCACTAGAATCGGACTCCGAACACGTTTGACATTATCTGTGGTAAGTCACAGACAATGATGTAGTCTGCCGCTAATAAGTTAAAAATATGATCTTTTGTCTGATTTTATTTCATTTCCTCGCAATTGTGATGAAAAACATTGTATGTTACACGGGTGGTAAAGGAAATACAAAGCTCGAGTCATTAAAGCCCTCAGCCCTCGGCTTCGGGCTTCTAACAGACTCTCGTTTGTAATTATTTCTTTACCACCCTTAATACACAATGTACTATTATGTATGCATTTTTAATTGTAATTAATTTCTCTATGCAACTGCGGGTGGTAGGACCTTGTGCAAGGTCCGTCCGGATCGCTACCACCATCTTATCCATTAACCTACCGCCAAACAGCAGTGTTCGCATTGTTGTGTTCCGGTTTGGGGATAAGACAGCCGGTGAAATGACTAGCATAGAGGCATTCCGTCTTAGTCCTCAGGGTTGGCAACGCATTTGCAGTCTTAGGATTGCATTGCAGTCTTGTGAATGCGAATGTCTATGGGTCACAGTTTCCACTTACCATCAGGTGGTCTGTGTGCTCGTTTGTCTTCTCTATGCCATAAAAAAAAACAAAAAAAAAACTCTATGGTTATATAGATGGGAAATTTCAAAATGATGAGCACATACAAACAAACACAGGATTACTATAGGAAGATACCTATTTTTTTTAAAGTGGTCTGCCTAGGCAAAGCCTGCAGCTATATTTTACTTGCGCTTAATCTAATCACTTTTGACATGTTATCGTATTGTCAACGTTATTATAGTATACACATAGTTATTTCCCTACTTGACAGTAATGGTGATAGTCAAATATAGTAGAATAGAGACCCTGGTAGAATGAGTAAATTAATTAAAAAAAAACAATACGTACCACTCTTGCAATAAGGTTAAACTGGTTATAATTTTAATATTAATATCATAACCATAAAAAATAACTTAAGTCACTTTTGACAAAATTTGTATTTAATAAAACCAACATAAGTAATTAAAACATCCAAATCAAACGTTGCATAAGAGAAAATTAAACTTCAACTAACTAGTCAAATAACATATTATAATATTTTAAACACGCGGTGAAAACATGTTACGAAATGTAGTAATTACTGCAGGGAGCTTGAATGGAGTTTTATTAATGAAAAACTAATTAAGACTCTTAATATGCATTTGGTTGAGGAATCGAAGACGATAGAGAAGGTGTGTTCACAGTTTTGTACAATCGAATATGTTACGTTTTATAAAAAAAAACTACATGTTGACCTTATAGGTATTTATACGTGAAATGACTTTATTGCTAATTTAGGACCGTTCCAATTTTTGCGGGATAAAAAGTTTTCCTTCTTTTTCATGCGAACAAACAGATAATGATGACTGATGAGAATTGACCGCCGAACTTTTTAAATGTTCACTTGTCCTTTCCTAACCGTTAAACATAAATCCGTGTTCGATAGTCCTCTTTAGTGGTATTGATAAAAACAAAGAACTTAAGTATTCAAAAACTACCCATTGGTTGATTCTTCCAAAGCCAAACTAACAGCACTTTAATTACTATAAAGAAGAAAAAGAAATTGTGTATAGCAGTCAAACCTTTTTCAAAACTAAATGTAAAGGTATATTGTGAAGCAACCTTTACAATCAATCCCCAGCTTATTAATTCATTTGTCATCACGGAGGCGTGCTTGATAACGTTGCCTTGCGGCCATCTTTAAACATCAGCGTCGTTAATTTCCCTACTGAATTGACCCGATGACGTGGTACTTATGTGCTAAATAAACAAATGGTTCTAACTGGTAAGCACATCTATAGACATTTAAAAACAAATAAAATTAAGTTTTTAAATAGGCAGGGTGTAGTACACCACATCGTCTATCGGACAAGACTTAAGGGCGTTGTTGAAGGTTTAATTTTTATCAGGCCGTGTCAGTCCACTAGACTTACGGGACTGTTGAACGATCAACTTTTCACGCGATTTGGGGTTGACAGATATCTGAAGCTAGCCGGTTAAGATTTAGCTGACGAGTTAAGAGGCAAATTGCCTCTTTTAATGCAGTTTTTACACTTCGAACTTTATGTTTTTTAGCGTCAATTACCTATGTAGCTTTAATTTTTCTTTGGTCCTTGACATTTTGGATACGGTAATTGTCATATTTTAACCTAAAGTAACTGAATGTATCCGCGGTTTGAATATTGGAAGCGAGCACAAACGAAGGGAACCTGCAGTAAGTACTCTACCTGTCAAAACCCTCACGCTATATTATGCCACAGTGTAACAACAAATTAATATAATTTATTATACATTGATTGCGCCACTGAAACACGCCAGCTATCCAGTCGACCGCAACCTTTACAGTATTACCAACACCACAGACCATAAATAATCGGAACGAAGATTCAACTATTACATTATCTACGTAGTCTGTGCGCCGTAATGTTGGCAATACATTCCATAGACTAATAGATTTACACGTAATTAGTCATATAAGTTAATTAATTGTCTTGTTAGTATGTAAATGAGCTTTAAATGTGTTTTTACACGTTGATTATTTTCATTTGGGAGATTTGTGTAAGCTTTATGGTTTTGAATAAGGTATGATAATGGTTTTATAGAGTTAATAAATATAATATTGCGCAAAATGTGTGAATAATATAGGTAACTTATTTAAACATAATAATTTGTATTTTTGATTCAAATATTTTACAAGTATATCTTATGCGGTGGCTTATTAAGAAACCGATTAAGTTTAACAATAAGTACTTTATGCCTCTTAGGGCTGATTTTTCAATCTCCAGATAACACTATCTGTCAGGTAAATTGTCCTTTTCTTTGTCATAAGAAAGATAAGGACAGAGCTGCAATTTACCTGACAGGCAGTGTTATCTGGAGATTGAAAAATCAGCCCTTAGTGAAACACCAAATACTATTTAACCGTAAATTGCTATGAATCGATGAATAAACGTAATCAACTCGACGTGTCCCATCCTTTTTTACCCGACTACAGCAAAACCAAAAGGAAGGGTTATGATTTTAAAAAAAGATAAAAGATAAAAGATGTTTATTCAGTAAGTAGGCCGCACGGGCACTTTTACACGTCAAAAATCTACCAGCGCTTCGCAAGAGACCACTGCTGAGAAGAAGCGCCGCAAGAAACTCAACAGTTAGTCGTTTTTTAAATATAGGTACAATTTTAAAACTTAACCTAGCATTATATAAAACAATGAATCTAACATAAGATAAGAAATAAATGTATTCATTTTAGCATTATATATGTTCCTATGTCAATATTTATTTACGTATCTCCCATTTTTGCGACTTAACTACCTAGGAAGGAACCCATCCGATTTTGACGAATGAGGTGTCAATCGATTCGTAATAACGGACCGAGTGACATAGATTAAATATATTTTATTCGGCCAAAATCAAAATGTCGGACTTAATATATCAAAAAAGTGGGGTATTGTGATATTTTTTTAAGTATTAACATAGCATATTATTAAAATAACCCAAGTGACAGAAAAGCAATTTTACTATAATTATTTCAACATTTTTGAAAATTTCTTACGCTATCTATTTGTAGTTCTGAATATCAATCGCTTAAAAAGAACAGAATTAAGATCTTTACTCCACTAGTTTATTTATTGTTTATTATGCAAAGACATTTATATAAAATCTCACATAATATTATTAACTTCAATAATGTAAAACATAATATAAATTCAGTACATGTATCAAAACGAAAATGAGTACAACTAATGTCATCTGTTGCAAAAAAGATAAATGTAATGTTGCAGCTATTTGACGATAGATGGCGTTAGTTGTTCTCGTTTTCGAACAATAACATTAAGTAAAAAAACCTAAACCTGACTATTTGATTCACACTCACATATTATTATTCACTTCAATAATGTACATCAAAATATAAACACAGTGCATGTATAAAATTGAAAATGAATACAGCTGGTGCCATCTATCGTCAAAAAGGTAAATGTAATGTTGCTGCTATTTGACGCAAGATGGCGTTAGTTGCACTGGTTTTCAAACAATAAAAATACAGTTTAAATCTAACCCGACTGCAAAAAAGTAACGGAATAAGGTGAAACTGCGATGCACTTTGCTGTAATAATTCCAGCCCTTCGACCATGAAGAACATTTTGAATACCTAGGAGGTGGGATGGCGATCGCAATAAAAAGAAGTTCCATTCATTGATGATTCCGACTGCCAAATTGTCTGCCATACTACTAAATATTGCTCGGCAACGCACCGACAACTCTTCTTGAGTTGCTGGTGTTTATGGGTGGTTGTGATTACTTCCCATTAGGTAGCCTACATGCATTACTTTTTTGTAGTTGGGTTATAGTTTTTCTTGTTGGAATTATTGTGGTTGTTTATAATTGCTACTTGGACTTGTATTCTGTTCTTTACCATTTGGCATTCATGAAAGCTAGTCCTGTGTGACCTGACCGTGTTGTTTAGCAATCATGTCTCACCAAGAGATATAGCAGCACAGTAGTAGCAATAGGCTGCTTCTGTATACCTACATATAAATAATATGTATAACAAGAATAAACGTGACGTCTAATAATTCTTGAACTGAGGAGATTTCTCCTATTACCACATGCTCCACAAACCCCTAAAGAGGCATAAGTAGAGGTATAGCAATTACTCGGTACGGTCGGCACCGGCGTGTCCTGTCGATGCTATCGGCGCGGATTCCACTGTAGTCGCCACTGCCAGCATTGGTCACTTGTACTTTTTAAAAGCAGTTAGTAAATGAAGTGACATGTTATTGTTTTTTAATGTCACCATAATGTCTTTTGTTTGTTTTTTCTGCATGTTGTTTTTGATGCAGGATGTTCTGAATTCCCCGGGTAGCAGGTATCCTGAATTCACGTTTGATTAGTGTAATTTTACGGTACCTATATTATATTTACTTGGGCGGTATGTCCAGGATCGACTGGGGTTTATACGAAACGCTTACTTTTTAAAATACCACAAACCGATATCGCAGCGACAAATTATTGTTCGGTCTTAGATTCCTGTCTGGAACTAAACTAAGAATAGAACTAAGCCAGGTCACAGTTTAGAACTTTAATCTATAATAATAAATAGTTTAGAACATAATGAGATATTGTGGGTTATAAGCCATGTCCTAACCAAAATCTGAAATTAATAAAACTTTTACAAAATAAGGATTACGTTTTATGCTTTTTTAACTAACACGATTATTATTCATGACACTAATAAGAACGATCATGAAAGAGGGTAGACCGATGCGACTATCCTTAACTGTCAGTCAATCTACCCACAGACTAGTTATAAATAAATAAATAAATAAATATCAGGGGACAATGTTACACCAATTGACCTAGTCCCAAACTAAGCTCAAGGCTTGTATTATAAGTACTAGACAACGATATAAATACTTATATAGAGAAATATATACTTAAATATATAGAAAGCATCCATGACTCAGGAACAAATATTCTCGCTCATCACACTAATATCTGCCCTTACCGGGATTTGAACCCAGGACCGCTAGCTTCGTAGGCAGGGTCACTACCAACTAGGCCAGCGCGTCGTCAAATCCTTAGTTATCCTTTTATCATGACGATTTCGGGAATTCATAAATAAATTCAACCCGTAGAACCCTAGAATTCAGAAGTATTAAATACCAATTGTCGTTAATGTATGTTTCTGACTTTATGTGTACATATTTAGAGTCACGAGATTTAATTTGGTACCCACCTTAGCTCCAAAGTCAATCTGACATTCTACAACAATAAGGTTGAGTTTCCTAAAAGTTACAAATGACTTGACATCTCTAATGACATTGACGGCTTGGAGCATATTTTTCTTGAAATGAGTCCCTGATTAACGCTCGTGACCGTACCTGCTTCAATAAGAGTGTTAGAGTACCAACTAAGCAAGTGACCAATACAACCCAACCCGACTGTGATGCGCGAGAGTCTAGGATTTATTTCGCGAAATTGTTTATAGGAGAAGCGCGGGCGCAGTATTGCAGGCACTTAACATTATTCAGGGCCACAATAGTCCCCGCCGCTGCAGTGGGCCTTTTAAAACAGTATCGGGTGGTAACGACTTGAATATTTTGTTAAGGTAGGAATTTTTCAAACTTTGTTCCATTTCTTTTACCTAATCCACACCATACTGGAAAAGGGCCGAATCTTAAGTACCCGAAACCGACGTGCATGCATGACTCGATGTATGAATGTGGAAGAAGCGAAAGAAATTTGTCAAGATCGTAGCAAGTGGAAAGAAGTGGTCTCTGCCTACCCCTCTGGGAAACAGGCGTGATTTAATGTATGTATATATGTAATCCACACCATTTGTATGAAGCGATTTGCTTGAATTGTATCTACTTTTATTGGACTGCTAAATAATCGAATTCTCTTCGCTTATTTAATCCGATGCAAAATAATTTATTATTTATCACGAGCATGTAAACATCACATTGATTTCCTTTCAGTTCGGTATTCGGTGTAAGTATACATAAGTCGTAACCTAACTCAAGGATATCTACTTGTGGGGTAAAGTCACCAGTGGTCTGCCAGAGACCAGTAGTCGACCTTATATGAGTGCGAAGAGTGGTCAATATATCTTTCGTACTCTTCCCACTCATACAGAGTATAGGCAGAGGCCGACTTCTGGTCTCTGGCTGACCACCGGTGACTTTACCCTATATGTCAGAGCAGCAACGCCGAAAGAGAGTTTAATCTACACTTCCAAATCCCAACGCCTAAACTGTTCCTACACTGAATCTGCTGAGGTGTTGTTTCTCTTTGTGGAACGGTCTATCTCGTAAGCGATAATAATGATCGAGTTTCAAGTTACCTAATTGAGAAAGCGAGCCCTTTAATGCTGTTTGTACCTCAAATGAGAGAACTTGTCCGGTTAATAACTTGTCCATTGAGTTGTAAAGTGAGTTGATTTAGAGAATCTCTTACCAGTTTTGATAAATCACTACAAGTCGCTTCCCGCTGTCTGTGTGTCCCTATGTATGTTTAGATCTTTAAAACTACGCAACGGATTTTGATGCAGTTTTAATAGATATATTGATTCAAGAGGATGGTTTTTAAACAAAAAATTTTGTTTTATGTCCGGGTGTTACAGAAAACTCATATAAACCGAAGCGAAGGGAGGGTCGCTAGTATTAAGAAAAGAAAAGAACATAGCAATACCACCACTTTTTATACTTTGTCTATGTGAAATAATTCGTTCATTGAATATTAAACGGACACATTCCAAAATGAGTCAGTGTTGCATTTTAAAATTAGAAGCTATTCGTATAAAAAAATTAATGCAAGAGCAAATAATTTTGGAATGTGTCCGTTTTGTATTCAATGAGCGATATAGCCAGGATTATCTTTGTCGTGCTGTTTCTCCCCTGTGTGCTGCGCTCTCCCTCTCTCAGGGCAACAGTCACGTTTTTCGGCTCTCGCGCGGAATCAGCATAATACCGAAGATAGATGCATATAATAGATCGGTTTAATTTATATCCTCTATGGTTTATAGCGTTTGCTTTGGCAGTTTGTCCACCGCGCCGTTAGATGCTCATGCGCAGGTTAAGAAATAATCTTAATAATTACATCAACAGGGCCTTCGTTCAATGAAAGTTTATCAGTTGCTTTATGTACAAAAACGCTCGCAGTTAATGTTTTAGAATTTTCGCGTATTACATACATATATTGAGATTACTTGCTTTTGCTCGCGACTCCGTTCGCGCAGTCGTTTATCGCTATTCCCTCGGGAACTCTAAAATTATTCGAAGAAAAAAGTAGCCTATGCTTTAATCCACTATAATCTATCTCTATGCCAAATTCCACTCAGATCAAATTCCATCAGACGATCCGTCTGCTCGTTTGCCTTCCTATACCATAAAAAAAAAAAAAAAAATAGATGCATCAAGCTGTTCTGGCGTGATTGAGTAACAAACATCAAAATTTTCGCATTTATAATATTAGTAAAATAAGATGGCTCTGTAAAACTGGACAAAATTGGGAAAATCATAGATTCTCGAATTTTATGAGTATTTTAGTAACTAACTAGCGACCCGCCCTCGCTTCGCTTCAGTTTATTTGAGTTTTCTATAACACACGTACATAAAACAAAATTTATTATACATAAAAACCTTCCTCTTGAATCACTCTATCTACTAAAAAAAACCGCATCAAAATCCGTTGCGTAGTTTTAAAGATCTAAGCATACATAGGGACAGACAGCGGGAAGCGACTTTGTTTTATACTATGTAGTGATATTCACCTTTAATGTCATAATTTCCGCCCAACAGGATTAATTATGTAATTTAATTAAAGTAAATTTGTAATCCAGTGCAGTGGGTGGCGCAGGCCGGCCATTAAGGTGATCCCGAGACTGGTATAATGATCATATGAAATACATTATTTTATTTGTTCGCTCTTTATTCTAAAACAAAGATAAAAACAAAGTAAATCTACAAATTTCAATTAAAGCGTCATGTTATAATACAAATTTAAAATAACACATGAAAACAAATATGTATAGATCTGATTGAAAAACACTACTTAAACTTCTTGTCTCGCTTTGAGTTTGTATTTATTCACATGTTTGGTCAAAATATTCTATAAAAAACTTATTTAAGTAGATAAAGAATCTCACCTCAAGTGAAAACCGACACCAATTAGCATTTTTGTAACGCGTTCGGATTTCAAAGAACTCCTGGCTGGATACACTATCACCTTTCGCGCTCCTTTTAAAAACATTCCATATTTCGAATTCAAAAATAGAACACTAATATGAATTAATAGTCGCGTGCAACGCCGTGTTTACAAAGAGCCAAATGTTAGGGAAAAAAGCAGATTGTCTACGCTCCAAATATTTGTTTGTGGACTGTGAAAAATCGCGTTTTTCGATGGTTTGCGGTGACTTTTTAAGTAATACGAATGTTGGCATTACGTCTGACTAATTCCTGTATTTGGCCACAGCTGTGGCCACACGTGATTTTGTTTAGTTTCGTAACGTTAAACAAGTTTTATAAAATCCATAGACAAATTACTCGTCGTAAAGCTGTGAGAGAAACACGGGGACATTATTTCTGGTCGTGCTTTGAATACGATTTGATTTGATTTAGATGGTGACATGGGAGAGCAATGGAATGCTCAATTTGGTGGATTCCATCAATGTGAGTAAAGTATGTAGGTATTTAATGTAACAAATGATGGTTCAGTTTGGTCGGTGGTGTAAACGGTTCTGTGTTGCATGAAGTAGTCACAAGGTGATACTGATACTGGCGGTGTGCATATGAGCACGGTATCTTACGTTTATTTCTAGAAAAACTTAGGAATTTAAATGAAGACCTCTGTAAATATACGTCAATCTCTCAGTGCCGATCGATAGATGGTTCAACAAAAAGTTTGTATTAACAAGATAAACCAGGAATTTTATAAAACTCTTTGTAAAACATGGTAAAAATAATAAAAACCGGCCAAATGCCAATCGGACTTGCACACTACGCGGGACTAGGGTTCTGTACCACCCTGCAATACTGCTGCAAATATTACGTTACTTTGGGGCCCTCTTTAATTTTTTATTTAGTTTTTCATTTTTATTAAAAATACAGACTGTAAAAAAAAACTGTCAAGCCTATTCCTGTTCATGAGATGTAACCCGCTGACAGTCAGACGGACGGAGGGTCAATAATAAAGTCCCATTGGCATTCTTTGGATACAGAACTCTAAAAATATTGTTTTAAGTCACCTTCAAGTCTTTTGATCAACTAAATAATAAATTGACCAAAAAGTGCTACAAACAAAATCTCATAATTTAAGTGATAAAAACTCTATGCTTGGGTAAGATTTAAATGTCATTTGCGATTGTCAACTTTTTGCACGTGTTTACGCTCACGTATACCCACAGACGGCTTTAAGTTATGTATAAGCATCGTCCACCCCACTCCACGTAGCCGCACCAATTTCTGGGGATCCAACGTGAAAGCCATAACTCCTGGCTTCGTAATCACTTCCCGGGACCATAAACACTAGGTGCGAACAGTTATGGGTCGTAAACCGTTGTCTATGGTTGTAACCGGCAGGTAACGAGGCTGTCACAACTTTAGTAATTGGGTTAAGAAGTAAAAATGGACAGCTGAGAGCTTGCAAATGTCACGTGTCTTCGAAGAACTTAACCAATTTAGTCAATAATTAAATTTAGGGAACAAAGGGCATTGGGTAAAGAACAAGAAGAAGTTGTTTGAAGAATATTGTCATTTATTTTTTCAGCGGCCACGGATGATTTTTACGTAGTTATTTAGAGGACCTCGAAATACACATAGACATAGATAATTTATGGCGTTTAATAATATCGGATCCGAGATATTTAAGATTTAAGTGTTCAGTTTTTGTTAATAAAAGTACCTACGCCCAGGTAAGAATATTAAATATCTCCGCCCCAATGCACTTAAGAGTATTACATTACGTAACAAAACATGTTTATTTTGAATTATTGTATAATAATTTACCACTTTTACTCACCTTGAAAATGTACCTATGACTTTTACAAATGACAACACTTTTACCCAAACCCCTTTACACAAGTTGGAAACTAGACCATGATAAACATACTTATTTAGAGAAATACCGTATATACATAAATACATAGAAAGTAACCATAACTCAGGAACAAGTAGGTAACACATCGACGTGAACTAAATAAATGCTTAAATACATAGAAAACCAAATCCATATGTATATGCTGAATGAAAAACCAACATCTAAACATTGAAACATCATAACAAACTTTCACATTTACCTATCATTTTAGTACAATAGTAAGATAAATTGTTCGTATCATAAGTTTGTAAAAAAAACAGAGGCAAAACAAAGCATTTACGTGGGTCTCTGAAAAAATTATAGAGTAAAAACCGGGCAAGAGCATGTCGGACCATGCTCAGTGTAGGGTTCCGAAGCCGTAACGACAAACACAAAAACTATCTCAAAAATCAACATGTATGAAACAATTTTCTATTTAAAGTTATTTGGCGCTGTCTTAGATGATTTTTAGTAGGTATAAACCCGTTAATCGCCTGTATCTCAGGAACTAATCATGTCTACTTAGCCGTGATAGTTTTCCTTTAAAATTCGTTATATGCGCTTTCGTTGAAGATTTTTTTCAGATTTTTAGTACTTGTAGTTTTGGCTGTAGGGGGGGGGGGGGGGACACTTGACTCTAACAAAAAATAGCGCTTTAAAGCTTAATATTTCATAAACGGATCCCTTAATCGAAAAATTGTTTTCATAAACCCGCAATATTTTTGAAAGACCTATCCAACGACACCCCACACTATGGGGTAGGCAAGAAAAAAAAAAGACATCCCCACGTTACGTGTAGGGGAGGTGCATTAAAAAAAATATTTTTCAAAATTTTATTTTACCACTTTGTTGGCGTGACTAATATGTACATTCATGCCAAGTTACAGCTTTCTAGTACTATGAGTCTCTGAGCTAGACTGGGGACGGACGGACGGACGGACGGACGGACATGGCGAAACTATAAGGGTTCCTAGTTTGACTACGGAACCCTAAAAAGGCAAGTGTTTCTATTTTTTTTTCTAGTTAGTTTATCGCAATACAGACGAACAAAGCGACAAGCAAGCATACAAGATGAGCTAGGCGGTATGTTTGTCTAACATTAATATTAACGACCTTCTCCTCGTACCAATTATTCTGCTAATATCACTCCATTACAACCCTCGAGAATTTCACTCAATCCGCCCCAAAACTAAATACTTGTCTACACGTGCTCCCCATGATTAATGTTGAACTTAATTATCTTTTAAATTTCAACTGCGCCTGCGCTTAGAAAAAAGGTTGCAACTTATCAAACTACCATTCTAAATGCGACCAGATTTGAAATCGTAAAAGGTTCATTTTGCAATAGTTTTAAGGATGTAGAAAAGCCGTTTTTAATAAGAGGGTAGAGTGGAGTCTGATAAACCGTATTATAGAGGAAATAGGTGTCATATTCAGTTGATTAGTTGGTTTTGTTTTTAGACGCAAGAGTAAGGTAGGTTGGTTTCCGGATGGGTACGAAATATTTGCTAAGGTTAGGTCAGGCGTGCAAGTAATATCGTGGTAAGGGTACCATATAGGTTTTGTCGAGATTTTAGTAACTAATTAAATACTTTAAATATGATTACTAAGTTGTCGTGAACTAAACGAGTTTAAAAAGCAGGGCAGTCTACATGGACGACATTATTATGATCCCTGTAAGTGTTGGTCGTTACCCCAGCGAATGTCTTTGGGGTGGACTTGCGTCTATGATTTGTCGCATTTTTGGCGGTATAACATTATTTATATATAATACATTTCTTCTTGACAATCATAAAAAAGCAACTATCTGCTAACTGGAAGAGATACCTCAAAAGGAAAAAGTTCGCCTGGGTACTAATATTAGTATCGTAATTTTGTTTGACATACATACAATCTCACATAAATTCATTTAGTCATAAGCTAAGCTAAGGCTTATATTGTATGTCAACGATAATTAAACGTAAAGTAATTAATATAGCATACTATAAGAATATCAAAAAATTATGCAAAATATGACCAAGATAAGTACGAACACCCTGCTATAAAAGGCGCGTGCCCAAACCACTACTTAAATGCTACCACATCTTATAAATCTAATAATTAATAAAGAAACATCCAACAACATGTCATTATCATAATTAACATTAACAATAGTATCAATAGCCGCGCCGCACGCACGATGCGCGCGCACCGCGCGATTGTCGTGCGACTCGTGCGCACGCGCATGGTCGCGTGCGCCGACGCGTCGTGATACTTGTGCGTTACTTATTAATTAATAAACACGTAAGACGTGACAGTTTTTTTGATAACGGGCTTGTCACGGTAAACTCGTAAAGGCTCAATTTCAGGTGTTGTATAAACTGGTTTTGTAAAGGTTACGTTACACTGTAACATGAACCCTATTTTAACAGGGTAAAGAATATAAAATCATTTGGAAAGGATGGATGAAAGAAGATTGACGAAAGAGATGTACAGATCGAAAGTGAGTGGAAGGGTCGGTAGGGGCCGCCCTAGGCGTACTTTTTCGAATAAAATCGGAGAAATACTAGAAAAGGGGCGAATCTTAAGTAACCGAAACCGACGTGCGTGCATGACTCGATGTATGAATGTGGAAGAAGCGAAAGAAATTTGTCAAAATCGTAGGAAGTGGAAAGAAGTGGTCTATGTAGAGGTATGTATGTAAGAATATTTCCAATTTAGAAAGTTTCCTAATTTCTATATGTCAGTAGAAAATATTACATGAAATTGCCGATTACTTGTGCTTCGCACTTACATAGGCACATACTTACACACACTTAAGGTAAAAACATAAAAAAATGTCAAGGAAAAGGCAAAGGACACAGGACTTTTGAATCCTTAAGACTACAATCTCAAAACTGCAATCCTAAGACTTTAAATGCGTTGCCAACCCTGAGCTCACTCTCACACTCTATGCTAGTAATTTCACCGGTTGTTTTATTCCCCACACCGGAACACGACAATGCGAACACTGCTGTCTGGCAAACTTCAGTTCAACATTATTATTATTTTTTAAATTCCATTTATTTTAAACGATTATAATTTAAGAAGGATAGGTAAGAAAAGGTGCTTATATAAGGTAGGTGGACCATGGAAGGCCACTCTAACGAGTAAACACTTTTTATTCGTTTATTTACTGGATAAATTAAGGAAACAATGTATTAAGTAATATTTTGTTTTATTGCGCACCATATAATTGACTTTCTTTTTACCTAACTTTAACCACTATTTAGTAAATTTAAGTTTTATAAAGCTCTTCCAAATGGCCTTGCAAGGAACACGGCTCCAAACAAGGCCAATATTATACATCAGTCGTTAAACTTAAAAATAGAGTGGTAACAATATATATATATCTGCTTTTGCAAAAACTACATAATAAGCTCCATCATTTAAGCGAAACATTAAATGCTCAATGTATTTTAATCATCTATAAAAAACTTAATGAACATTACTTGAACACCATCGTGTAACTAAGAATATATTAATGGAAGTTATTTAAAAATAGTATTATTAAGTATCATATTAGCAACAAAAAACTTGCCAACGTGTTTTATAACAAAATTAAAAACTTTTATTTTTATCCAAAATGGCCTTCTTATGGGTCCGTTCTTTGTAAGGCCACAATGTTCCTATGTTATTCAATCCGAGTTGAAAAAGTTATAAACGCTTAAAAGTAAAAATGTTATAATATAAAACACTGTTTTAACTGTAACGGTACGTACTTAATTATAACTAAAAAGTAAATGTTCATATGTTCATTTGTGAATGGTCCTTGTAAGGCCCATGTACCATAGCAAGGCCAACGGTCAAATTTTTGATTGGCCTTATAAGGAACCACCGGCCATCCTAGGAACACTGCCAATATTTAAACTTAAATCGAGTTAAAACCATGTTTTTATTCTTTAGAAACCATAAACATAACCTTATACAACAATATACAGTCAAAAATATGAGATAATAATAGGTTATTGACTAAAAACTTTCGTTTTGCTAAGCGCGCGAATAACAACTGCAACGTCGACGACCGAAGTCTACGAAACGTGAGCTCGCACTGCCACAATAATGGCGCGGTCGTCAAGCCGCCGCGTTTGTGGCCTTTAGTTTGATGGAGCTTAGTATTTAGTAAAAGGGATGTGTCTTTACATGTCGATAACTACGACTTTTTAATAGTTGGCCTTCAAAGGAGCGTGGCCTTCCATGGTCCACCTACCTTAAATCTCTAATCTAATAGCACAAAAAATATTCTGAGGCACGAATATTATTATTTATTTTGTATTTAGAAAAGTATTATAGTAGAATAAGCAGTAAGTTCACATCAAATAAGGCCAATTCCAGTTAATCAAACATGTAATAAAAACATCTGAGTCCAATATTGATTGATAAGTGTGACAGTAAATAAGTTGTTTACGATTGAGCACCATCTAGTTTACATGGCACGCTAAATGCACGTTTGCAGCGAAAAGGGCAGTAAATTCTTGTTCGCAATTTCCTTGTGGGCTGGAGGAGCGTGATAAGCGGTAGCGGATTCTTAGACTAATAGCGTTTTATAAAAGGGCATTGGGTTCCTTATAAATAATCTGGAATACTCTCTTTGGCAGGACTTCGTTCCGAGATCGCCCCAAACGATCGACGACTTAAAATTAAAATATACCCCCTCCTTATCTGTCGTTATGACATTTGGGTTTTACAGAAAGGGACAAAGTATACTTTAAAAAAATAGTTTCTAGTGGGTTTATGAATAAGAGCTATATATAAGTATTGTATAGATATAGTCTTAAGATGGAGGACAGAGGACGGAAAGGCATTATCTCAGAAAATCGGCCAGTTCCTTTGTGAATAACGATAAACGACTTTTACGTGGATAGTAACATTGACATTATCTAACTAAAGGACTACAACTTCACGTAGAGACTTCGTACACGTACGATTAGTTTCCCACTACTCTTCCTATTTCTTCCCGTTGGGGGTAGATTTTTGGAAAAACCTTTCTTTGTGCACGGTCCCTACGATATCCAGGGAAAACTCCCTCCAAATTACAAGCCGCTAGGTCCAGCAGTTTCGACTGTGCGGAGATGAATAGCCAATTGCAACTTTTATTGCATACTAGCTGTGCCCGCGACTTCGTCCACATGGAAATTGCAAAAACATTGTGTCTAAAGCGTCCCAAATTTCTTTGACTACCCCTCTGTGTAAGTATCATCAGAACTTGCAATCTAGTAACTAAGCGGTTTTCACAACCAACGACCTCTATAGATAACATTATCAAACTGTTAATTTTTAACACGCCATATATTACATCTATAATTCTGAGGTCCTAGTAAAATTGTATGAGTTAGCTGAAGATCAAATGAAAAAGGGTTTAAGTCTAGTGTACTCCGTTTATGTATATGCTCTTTTTATAACGAGTTAAGTCCACTTATACCGTTTTTAACTGGGGTCCTTCAACTATAACCATATTCGCTATTCTTTAGCCGGTGTGCGCGTACGCAATGACGGACGAAATAGAACCGCGTTATATACAGCTCGCGTGGGTGTGAGAGCTCACACGAAAGTGAAACCGCTTGCCTAACCTGACGTAACGCGTAAACAAAGGTTTGACAATAGTTTGTAAACAATCTTGTGTTGTTATAATGTATCAGGGACTAATCTTTCGGACTGCTTATAATCTATCTATATTGTATATAAAACTGGATGTTTGACTGCATGTTTTTTTTTTTTTTATGTCATAGAGAAGACAAACGAGCACACAGGCCACCTGATGGTAAGTGGAAACTGTGACCCATAGACATTCGCATTCACAGGACTGCGATGCAATCCTAAGACTGCAAATGCGTTGCCAACCCTGAGGACTAAGATGGAATGCCTCTATGCTAGACATTTCACCGGCTGTCTTATCCCCAAACCGGAACACAACAATGCGAACACTGCTGTTTGGCGGTAGGTTAATGGATAAGATGGTGGTAGCGATCCGGCCGGGCCCTGCACAAGGTCCTACCACCCGCCAACCTATATCCTATATAGAATCGTAAACTATGCATTTGATCATGTGATGATCTTCAGCAAAGTGTTGTGCATGAGTCTACGAAGGTTTCTCAGTGACGTATCCACTCGCAGGGTACAGCTAGTATTTATATAAAAATGAACCCCTATTTCTCCTGGTCACGCTATAACTTAAGAACGGCTGAACCGATTCGGCTGATTTCTTTTTTGTTGTGTTTATTGAAAAATCCACCGGGAAGGTCAGAAATTTTCAGGGGGGCGAAGCTGCCGGAGGCCGCTAGTATTTTATAATGGAGATTAGGCGTCAGCGACGAGGCGTAGCTTAGATTGTAACCTCGCTATTGTAACTGAGTTCGATTGATACTTTAGCGGTCAAAAAGTAGACAGTGAGTTTTTTTTTCTTAAGTAAATTACCCGATGCTTAAGGTGTAGTGAGGTAGACTAACTCATATTACCTTCACACTAAAACATACGTCAAATAATTTTGAAACGTACATTGTTTTTAACTGTTAACCGGAATCAACACTTTTTCGCCTAATTATAGGCACATGTGTCGTCGTTAGTGTGCCCTCGGCCTCTAATTTGGCGTAACGATGCCATTAGCCAGTATGTCCCCGCCCTAATGCCCACAAGCCGTGGAACAATCGACGCGCACAGTGGATCTATTTAATATCGATTAGAATTATCTGTAGTTAATTTAGGTAGTGACGTCACGATTAAGTAGTTGTGTGATGAGCTCGAGTGTTTGTTCCTCGAGTCTTGGACGTTTTCTATCTATTTATTTCTCGAAACAAGTTTATTGACCTATCATTGAGTAAGTACAAGGCTAAAACTTAGATTGGGATTGTAGTTTTCGAGTTGTCCAAAGCTTATTTTCGAAGAATTGTCATCTTTCAAAGAAAAGCAAGAAGAAAAAGGTATTTTACCCAGCTCAAGGAAATATAAAAAAAACAGCGAATAAAAAGAAAGAGATCCAGATCAATAAATATAGATCTTACATCACCATCGTTACTTACCAATTGTTAAAGTTGTGGTTGCTCTTGATTACAATAAATGGGCCATATCGTAAACAAGCAAATAATATGGTTTCGAAAGCTGGATCGGTCTAAACATAGTGGAAAAGAGGTCGTCATCAAATTGTTCACGATTATGAATCTTTTACCATGAATAAAAGCAAAAGAAAGTAAGGTCGACCAGTCAACGATTAAGGTCCGATATCAGCCTCTCTATTCTACGCGGTAAAACAATATTGCTTTTGACATGCTAACGTATTGTTTTTAACTCGGCCAAAACGCGGCTTTGCGGGTGGTAGGACCTTGTGCAGGGTCCGTCCGGATCGCTACCACCATCTTATCCATTAACCTACCGCCAAACAGCAGTGTTCGCATTGTTGTGTTCCGGTTTGGGGATAAGACAGCCGGTGAAATGACAAGCATAGAGGCATTCCATCTTAGTCCTCAGGGTTGGCAACGCATTTGCAGTCTTAGGATTGCTCTGCAGTCTTGTGAATGCGAATGTCTATGGGTCACAGTTTCCACTTACCATCAGGTGGCCTGTGTGCTCGTTTGTCATCTCTATGCCATAAAAAAAAAGAAAAAAAAAAAGAAGAAGAAGCGGCTTTATGGTTGGTGTATAAATTATACACCAACCATAAAGCCGCATCCACATGGTTGGTGTTTGCCGCAAACACTATGGAACGCAACTATACGATAGAGTGAGCGAGATGTATTTCCATCTCACTCTAATGTATAATTGCGTCCTGCAGTGTTTGTCGCAAACACCAAGCATGTGGATACGGCATAAGACACACAAAAACAAATGATTCAAGAAAACAATGAAGGTAACAGCGTTCCTCGCGGCAGTGTAGCGGACACTGGCTCAGCAAAATGCCGAGGTGTCAGACACCATTGCTGATTTTCAGTCAGTACCGGCAGTGACTCTTGAAACGTCGACAATACGATAACATGTCAAAGACGATATGGTTTTTACCGTTGAATAGAGGCCCAGGGGGGTTATTATGACATAGCTATGCAGTTCAGTTTAAGCTGAGAGAAAAGGACAGAGCTATAGCAGTTATATAGCGCTGTCCTTGTCTCTCAGCGTAAACTGAACTGCATTGCTATGTCATAATAACGCCCCAGATCTAGTGAATCAATATTCACATCGTACTTTGTCGGATACGTTCGTATATCTTGCTATTTCAATCAGCTTACCCGAAAACTATATGTTATTTATTCAATACATCTGTATGCAGATGCCAAATGCACAACTTAACTACCCGGAAACAATATGCAACGAATAAACCAATCCATCACGCTACACATTTCCAAAAACCACGCAGTCATTCAAATTCTAACAAACGATCAATCCGTCTTTGCAAAAGTAAAACCAACTTAACTTACCGAGTGAAAAAGTTTCAAATTAAAAATCACGTTCTATATTTGAAATCTGCTCATAGACGACAGCGCTATTGTGATGTACCTATTTATAAATTTGTGGAGTCTGTGGTCCACTGAATGGCGGTGAAAATGTGCAATGGGTTGCATACTTAGTGCAATATGTTGGCGATGCACGGAAATGCCACCTTTCCTTTAGCTAGTATAACAATGACATGCACCGTTGCACAAAAGGACTGTCGGGTTTTTTTGATCTGCCGTTTGGTTGCGCGTTCAAAAGGGACTATGTGTCTTTGGAGGCAGTTGTGTTTAGGAGTAAAATTTTAGAGACATTAAATAGGTTAAGTACGATAAATTAATGTAAAATTAGTAAGTGAATATGTGTAAAATATGGTTTACTTTATACTATGAAAAAAACCCTGTTTTTAGTGCCTTTATTGGTAATTAAAGTATTATAGTAGCAGCTGTTATACAAAGTATTTTCAATCCACAAGGTCGCGCCCCGCCACAAAATTTCACGTAAGTAGGTACATTAACGCAACTGTGCAACGTTATTGCTAGTGGTGGGGTACGCCGCTATGAATTAAACACACTATAGGTACATACATATATGTACTTAACTATGTCGATATTATGGATCTAAAAATTTGTAGATACTAAACGACCGAATGTAACTTTATGGTGCTTGGAATACTGGTACGATCGTAAAACACATGCTTCCAAATAATAATTCCCAAATTATGAATAATTGTAGGGTCTATTCAAAAAGCAACACATTCGCGTGTCCGCGCCCGTCGGAAACGGCCGGCATGTGGCGGCGAGCAAAGGGTTAAGTTTGACACCTTCTTTGTCGATTGTCTAGCGCCCGCTGCGCCCGCGCCGGTTGCGTTAGATTAGCGCAGGGCCGTATTCGATCAGAAATAAAAATATTGACACACCAGGTACGTAAACAAATAAACATCAGAGAAAACATGGGTCTTTTCTGTCACCTTTACATTAAAACATATGTCTTTGTAATTTGTTAGTACTCTACTCGTACTCGTCACCAAAATGAAGCAAGACTTTACATTAAAATTAACTGTATATTTTACGCATAATAATAGATAAAATGTGACTATACTTTGACATGATCATCGTTTTACTGGTTTGAAAGCAAAGCTAATCAATATTGAATAAATAAAATCCATCCACCCCCGCCCCCGAGTCCGTCCACCGACGCGGGCGCACGTTAATGTATGACCGCGTCACGCTCGCGCCGGCGCGCGCGTCGTATGCTAAACGATCTAGCCACCTGCCTTCTGGGAACACTAGAAAAATAACACAACACGCCTATGACGGCTGACTTCATAGGCTGAGTATTACGCTCTTGAACATCTAACACAGTGATCCCCAAAGTGGTCTATATCGACCCCCGGTGGACGTCGACCAGTAAGGGACCATGTGAACGAGAAAATAAATTGGGGGTCCATGATATGAAAATGGGGGTCGTGACTTTAATTTTGGCTTTCCATTAATGAAATGATCCATATTTATATACAGATAGTAGATAACTACTAACGTAATACTTTCTTATAAACATATAATTAAATAAACTATATTTCTCCGCACAAAATTTTCATTGCAGCCTTTGTCATTTTTTAGCCGGCTAGACCCCCCCCCATTTTATCTGTACAAAAGACCTCGAAGCTTTTGATAAGATAAAGCTGGGAGTCTACTCTTAACTGAAAAAAAATGCAAAGTGGTCTATGAGACAAAAAAGTTTGGGGACCTCTGAGGGGTTCTGTTCTGGGTGGTAAAGACGGTGGTAGCAATCTGGACGGACCCTGCCACCACTACTACTACAACAAGGTTCAGGGGATAACCTCACACAATGACATGATCTAGTCCCAAACTAATCTCTAGGCTTATACTATGGATACTAGACAACGAACGATAAACCAACTTATAGAAAGAAAAACAAATACCTACACCAGAAAACATTCTAGATGCTGAAGCATTTAGTCACGATCATCACAAAAATTTGCTTATTTATTTATTTATTTAATCCATATAAAATTACTTTGTGTCTGAATGTGGAACTTAACCTAGATACATAATTTATTACAATAATTAAATAATACATTTTACAAACAGAAAACAAAACCACAAAATTATAATAATAACCCAAGTTAACAGCTGTACAGTTTGAGTAAATTATTCAGTGTCCTAGGCGTATGCCATAAAATCTGTCACTGAGGGGTGATTTTAAAAGTAATCTTTTGAGTCTTGTATTGAAAATTTTACCGTTAACTATCTATATACAGGGAATCGAACCCGGGACCGCTAACTTCGTACGCAGGGTCACTGCCAACTAGGCCAGCGCGTCGTGAATGTAAAACAAACCCACATGCCCGCGTTAGCAAACCTGCATAACAGGAGAATAAACTTAATATATCTTTAAAAAAAAACAATTAAAAATCTCACATAAATTGACGTACTTAGTGCGAAACTAAGCTCTAGGTATTAGACAACGATATACACAGAAAAAATATTCTCTTAATGTCTGTCCCTTAGTATAATCTTAGACTGAGTCTTATTACAAGCTGTCGGTTCCTACAGCAATGTTTTGTTTTTGATGAAGAAAGGAATGAGTCTTTTCTTTCTAAAAGAAGATCATATTATTAGATATTTTATTTTCTTCCTGTTTCTCTGTTGTATGGACTAGTTATTTCCTGAAATTATGTCAATTTGTCTATCCTTCGGCATTTTCCTTACTTATTCTACTCCAATATATTATATTGATGCAAACATGTCTTGTAATTGTTTATGTGCAATAAAGAGTTTACATACATACATTTACATACATAATATAGCGATTTAGTAACCGTCTGTTAACAATCATTAAGAGGATTGTGAATCTATAAAAAATACTAAATGCGATAACGTTTCCAAATCTTTCGTTTGTTAAATTTAGATAACCCAATTTTTTCGATTTTTGATATTACGAAAAACTAGAACACTAAAAAACATTTCTTGGAAAAAACCAAAGAAAAACGGAAACAGCCAAACAACTAAATTGGACTAGATTTAGGGGGAGAGAAACGTTATCGACAGGAGCTAAATGTGTATCGAAAAATATTGACAGCTACACGTCGCCTCACAAGCCTGGACCACGTCAATAGTTTTCAACCTATTCCATTTTCAAACTTTAAACTTCTTATTACCTGCCCACGCGCATCACGCATGACGATTCTTTAGGGTCATCAAACAACAACGGCCTTCCGTTAAACTACCCTTAAGTATAGGGGTAGCTTTAATTCGGCTACCGTTGGCCATCAACCCTTCTCAAACCAGTTGACCGTTGAGACGCGGATTTTATGGTTCGGCTGTTTAAAAAACTGTCAAGGTGCAACGAGTTTAGCTTTATTGTTAAAGATTGTACACAAGTCATTTCAATGACACCGTTGATGTAGGAAAACATATCGAAACTTTTATGTGGTCATCTTGCACCGTGTTATAAGTTATAAACAAATATGAGTAGGTGGGTTTTAGTTTTTTTTTCCTTTTTCTTCCTGTATCTCACGTAAGATTTTTGGCATGTTTTCCTGCTGATCTACGCATGTTATTTAATATTATATTGAATTTAATATTTATTGCTTTATATAATACTAGATTAAGTAGTACCATTGTAATATGTTTAAAAAATTACTGACTGCTGAGTTTCTTGCGGCGTTTCTTCTCAGCAGTGTCTCCTCTTGGGAAGCGCTGGTAGATTCTTGACGTGTAAAAGTGCCCTTGCGGCCTACTTACTGAATAAATGTCATTTATCTTTTTTTTTTATCGCTAATTATTTTTATTTTTACAAGCGTTTATTTAACGTGCATGTAAGTAGGTGAGGGTCAAATCTTGCAAGTTAAATTTAACCCATTTCCCGGTTTCCGATGAAACTGAAAATTTGCATACACCGATGTTATTATAAAGACCTAGGCCTCCTCGTGTCTGTGGTTGTTTTTTTTTATTTGTTTCATTCAAAGAAATATATAGTTTTTCATGATACAATCGTAAAAATCGGCACTAGGTTTAAAGGGGAGAGAAACTTTATCCCACTTTGAATGGAAACTTTTTTTTAGCATCAGAATCCTCTTGTCATGTTTAGGTTCTCTATTATACCTACTCGGGCTAAACCGATTAGGGAATATAAACGGATTTTTTAAATAGCATTTCTCAATAAAATATGAAAATATCGCAAAAAGATCATCAAAAGTGAAATTAAAATTAAAATCTGACAACAAATACGGATGATACAAGCATTTTAAACTACTAATTAGACAGAGAGACTCGATATACCCTGTGGCGTCATGTAAATGTAACAGGTCAGCCATATAAACTCCGTGTTAAATTCTGTTTTGCTAGGTTATTTTTATAGTTATTCGAAAAAAGATTCGTCTTAACTGTTTGTTACATGCATGAGCTTTTATTGAAGCTGTGAAAAAGGCCACGGATATTCTAAAAAGTTGTTTACATCCTACCCATTAGGATATTTCTAAATTTCAAGTTTCTAGCTTCAGCGACTAGGGCTGATATCTAAATCATGTTTCGTTTACCTACATGTATAAATAATAATAAATCACAAATACATATAATTTTGCCGTCATTTAGCATGCGCTCGAAAAAACTTGACTGCCTGCACAAGTTGACAAATGTCTCAACTTCATTCCCTTTAGTTTAGCTATCCGACAATAGATGGCGCTAGAGGTCCGATCATAATAAAAGTGCTACCATTGCGATAAAACATTTTGAATTATTCTAGGTGATAATATATTTGTGTTTATTTTTAAACATTTTATTTATGTTTACTGTCTAATGTTTTAGCTGTTCTCAAACATATCATACCTACATGAGATTGTAAGTTACCTAATTTTGTGTGCAGTAATTTGTCGTCAATATAGATTGATGTTTTTCCATACAATGACGGATAATTAGAGATGAAGCGGCCGTAACTTGTTTCGAGCTATTCTCTTGGGATCGGTGCACTTTTTCCAGCTAAATAGTAGTCCTGTGTATCTCATTTGTGTTTTTGAGTACAAGTAATATTACTTTAGCATTCGTATATTTCATACTAGCGACCCGCCCTCGCTTAGCTTCGGTTTATGTGAGTATGATATAAAGCCTATAGCCTTCCTCGATAAATGGGCTATCTAACACTGAAAGACTTTTTCAAATCGGACCAGTAGTTCCTGAGATTAGCGCGTTAAAGCAAACAAACAAAGAAAAAAACTCTTCAGCTTTATAATATTAGTATATGTAGATATAGATGCTTGTATGTACCTACTCCGGTTCTTTTAATGGCATGTTTTAAGCAAAAGCGCGTGCAAATTAAGAAGATTGTAAAAAAAAATGCACTTTGAAAAAATCTTTCTCTAAAGTTTAGTAATTTTTGACAATGATAAGTGTCACGAGTTCTAAACTCCTGACACTTATCATTGTCAAAAATGACTAAACAATTGTTAATAAAACCAGATTCACAAGAGCTGGCACGAATGGATTGAATGAGTCAATGAAAGTATACTAGTGTGTAAAATAGTAACAGGTTTTCGGTTTGAAATTCGAACATCGGTTCAAAGGACGGCACTCACACAATGATAGGTGACATTACTTTCGTTCAATCCATTCGTGCCAACTCTTGTGAATCGACCTGTACACAGCGAATAAAGCAATTTCCCTAAACTCAGCAGGTGAAATACTTAACCGCCTCTTAATTGACCAGTTAACCGACCTAAGCAGTTATCTTTTTGATTACCAAAATTATTATTCTAATATCATTCTAATAACAACCTTAACTTATTAAACATAAAGCACAATGACACATAAACTTTGAGTCAAAAGTTCAATCTGGTAATTTTAATTGAGATTAAGCTTTATTACTTAGTATGTTAGGTTGGGTTTAGAGTTAGCGCGTTGCGTGTGACAATTATCCTATTTATACGAGTTTCGATGCGCGTGAGCAAGTAACGTTTGTGGTTAGATTCGAAGAAAAACGCTAAAAGACATGACTGTATTGACTTGATTACTTGTAAGTATACTTGAGTGAGGTTTACACTAGCAATAAAAAATGCAGGACTTTTAAGTTGGAAAAAGACAGCAAAATTGTGCTTCTTGCTCTAGAACTGAAGATAAAGTAAGACAGAAAGAAATCCACTTCGTAATTTTTATTGCCAGTCTAATTCGCGCTTTAAAAAAATCTGCAAGTAGGCTTCGTTTACCCGTGTCACATTGTATGGCATTCAAACACCTCCTGCATCAATTTTGCATGAAATTTGTATGGCTTCTTTGTTAATAATTAAAAATATAATAAGATCTTAAAGCTGCTGAAAAACGTGGTAACAAAGTAGGAAAAAATAACGTCTGTTAAAAAATCTTAATTTACTTATGTCTTTTTTTGGAAATCCTCAACTATCGACACTACACTAAAATTGTCTGTTTTTAGTTTCGTATGTATGTACTTATGTTAAATGTAGAATTAAGACTAAATGTTAACTAATACGGGATAATCTCACTCTTACGACTTGAATCATAAGTATCATAACGTCGCTCTGCCACAGTTCTCGCTCAACGTATAAGTTTAACCATCCAGCGAGGAAATGCTGCCAGCATCTTTGGTACAATGCCGCAGGGGCCATTCTTAGATTTAATGTTTTAGTTAATTTATATATTTAGAGTTAGTTTTATTTAAATTTAGTTTTATTTTTCAGTGATTATGTTATGGTTGTTGTATTATTTTATGTCGTTTTTTAATAAAAATTACAGGTAATGAAATATTGGCACAAAAAGATAATAATCGTCAAGGATGTATCATGTAATTAGAGTTAGTCTTATTTAATTTTAGTTTTAATTTTCAGTTATTGTTTTATACTTAAATGTATTACTTTACGTCGTTTTTCAATAAATACCCACAGTAATTATTTAAATTATACCCAACACATAAACACAAATGATACATTCTGCCAAACAAACTGAAATCAAATAAAAAATCTGTCTTATCACTCGACAAGATATTCCCTTAACAGTGTCGTATCAACCGGAAGTGATAGCACACCGGAAGTCGCCCCGCCCCCTACGAGTTGAAGTTAACTTTAATATAAAAACAAGATTAAAATCAACGTATTAAAGACTTAAAAGCGTCTGTTAACAAGCTACTGCCGCACGCAAAAAGTAATAGTTTAGTGTGCTTGTTAATTGTAGTTACTTTTTCTTTTATTATTTTAAATAATATAGGTACCTGTTTATATGTCTCCGTCGAGAGTTTATTAGTTCCAAACTATACCATAAACCAATAATTTAAAATTGAAGACTATATTTGCTTGAGCAATTGTGTGGTCTTTATAACCATAATTTTTACCTACGTCCAATGTGATCTTTAAAAGATTACTGAAAAACATTGCTTTTTTCTTTTACCAAAATTTGGGTCATATTGTAAAAAAAACAGAGAAGACTAAATAAATCGTTACCTTTACATTTTGCCTAGTTTTCACAATAGTAAGCCAAATTCAAATTATATTAATTACGAAGAAGGCAACAGGGATCCATGCATCCACTAATTATATGGTATAGTAATACCTATATAGTTAATAATTTTAATCTAATCCACATTGGGACTGTCATACCTATCAGCTATCATTTATAGGACCATCAGGATCAAAACAATGTTAGGACATTTTTTATCCTTTGTCATGTTTGATGTGTTGTTCCGTCGTCTCCGTGTATTATTCCTCCATGGTGCCCCTCCCCACACCCTTCACTCATGTATTTATTACCCCTTTGCTCCCACAAGATAAATATCACGTATCGTATTTAATTCACTTATGTTTTATGACACTAAATTGACTAACTTTAGAGATCTTTTGATTAAGATATTAAACGATAATTTTGGTTTTACTCCCTTACATTCCTGGACATAAAAATGATTACGTTTGTGTTACGGTCTGTAACTCAACCAATTTAACATGTATTTTTTTAAACTCTTGCGCATTAAGATTGCGCTGGCTCGTTGTAAAAAGACGTTAAAAACCACTTTATTTTTTTGTAACAAGGTTGGGGGGTTTAAACTGCTCTAACTTTAGTGGCATATATAGTACTTATATTCTCTTATCAAACGTGATTATGATTTTACGTAACAGGTTAACTTTGAAGAAACCGAAAAGTTAAATCATCTACATCCAAAACAAGACTATGTATGTGCTTATAAACATCTAGATATGAAACGAGATAATTACAAAAACTTTGCAATTACAGATGAAAACCTTTTTAAATATAAAGATAGAGTATCTGAAGAATATTTTATTGAAATTTCATGTTTATACTTTTGTGAACTTTCTCCTCGACAGACACCTTATTTTGTAGCCAACATAGTTTATAATTAAAAGTATAAGAGAAGACATGGACATACATATTTTGCAACCAAAAACGATCACTATTCATAAAAAAAACAGCATTTACTTAAAAATAATGATGCCTATTCATTATCCAACAGCAAAACAATTAAAATGGCTAGACCATCGGAAACAGCAAAAACTTAATCCACTAAAGAAGTTATTAATCATGGCAATCGATTGGTTCCACGGAAAAAAGGCTGAGCGATTTATAATTCACCTCACTTTATATTTAGTTACTACGTTATTCTATAAAGTATAATAAAAGGTTTTACTGAAATGATCCATCACCATAAATACTGTGGCCTTTAAGACTTAATGTGGTTAAATTCGCGTTTTGATTATGGGAACTCGTCTTAATATGCCGGGAATGGTTATAATTTTGATTTATTTCTGTTAATTTTATGCATAAAAACAATAAGGGTTCGTTTAATTGAAACTACTAAGTTGAATCACTCAGGCTATAAGTTTCAGGCCTTTCCTACAAGATGATAAATTCTGGGGCAGATGTGGGAAGATGGATCATAAACACGTAGGAAGAACGCCGAGATATATCTCGTGACCGGTACTATGTTGTTGGTAGAACTCAATCGGCTAGATTATGCTGGCTCTGTCATTTGGGGATGATAGAGGAGAGGAGTTCCAGGTGGTGACAGAGACAGGGGAATGATTCCTATACTGCCGTCTAAAAGAAAAAGGATATAAGAGTATGAGGTCCATATGCACGTACAACCGTTTTACTTTGGCAGTTTATCTTTATCTCTGAGTGTAACTTGGTAGGTTTAAGAGCTTAGAATACGGACTTAGGCTGAAACAGGATAGCGCCTATTTTTTTCTAAGAAAAGTTAGTGTTACTTAAGCCCTGTCAACTTTGTTTTTATATAAAAAAGTATTCCAAAGTGTCTACCCAAATCGACACCTTACCTATAATAAATCACACAAGCAAATTACAAGTATATAAAATAAGACAAACTGGCACAATTTAAACCTGGCAATTTTCTTTAATGGTGACCCATTCACTGGCCAGCATTAACCGTATTAAGTTAATACAGCCTTAATGGCTGCGACATTGTCAGAAAAAAGTAAAAAACGAATTCGAATTTCAAAATAATGATAACACGCCTACAGCGATTCTGTTCGGTGGTCCAGCTGACGAGGCGAGTTGTGAGTTGTGACCAACGGTTTTTAATGATTAATTTCTTGGGTGTTTAATTAAATTGTGTATTGGCAAGTTGGCAACACTGAGAAATATAAGGCAACAAAATAAATGTGCTTTTTGGTAATGTTGAATTTGTATGATATTCTCTCAGAATAATCTATTTTTTTTGAATAAAAGTACTAACATTCCCAATAAAAGTATCCAAATATCAAATTTAATCATAAACACGCACGCACACGTACCTATAGTTTGTTATAAAATAATAAGGGTACTGGTAGATTTTTGACGTGTAAAAGTGCCCGTGCAGCCTACTTACTGAATAAACATCTTTTATCTTTTTTATCTTTTTACCTACTTGAGATGAAAGCTAGATTAAACGTTTAGTGGCTCTAAAATATTAGGGTTATTTGCATAAAGCAAAACATAAACATAGTCTTATTCTGAACAGTTTAGCTCTGTCAAAATATTTGTGATTGCAAAATTTGTTTTTTTTTTCATGTGGCCCAACATCATTAAGGAGTAAACTGAATAAGGTTAAAAACGTTTTATTTCAACGTAGACTACCGTTAGTCTCGCCGGTAATGAAACTTTTTACTAGAAATCGATCAAATAGCCTAATACTCGTATACCTGACAGAACGTTAACGCGTGTACGTGTTCAAATACCTGTATTTGCGATCGATACCGTATCGATCAACGCCAGACGATAACGCAATTCGCGAAAAGCGTCTAGATATTCGGTGAAACGGAAAGTTTTGTATTTGGAATTCAAAATATAAGTTGCAGTGATTTTCAAGCTTAAATAGGTTCAATATGGCTTAGTAAAGCCGATAAGGTTTCAAAGAAAAAGGTTGTCATTTTTTGTCTATGTATACTCTATATATAAGGCTATTTCTAATCTTGGCTCTAAAAAGAGGCGTTACATGAATCACGCCATGTCTGGCTGTGTATGGCATTTTTTTTTATGAAGAAGGCAAATGAGCACTCGTGCCATCTTACAACAACAACAACATGACGTTCAGTGGACTCTAAAGCCCATAGATATTTTCAATCTCAAGATTGCCATCCTGCCATGAACATCTCAAGACTGCAAATGCGTTGCCAATCCTGAGGACTGAAACACAACAATGCGAACACTGCTGTTTGGTAGCAGGTTAAAGGTTTTTTTGTATGGCATGGAGTAGGCATACGACAAGGGGGGCTTTCTAGCTCAACGGATCAACCGAGCGGTGTGAAGCAAACGGTCGGGCAATCAAGAGTTATAGGCTCTAAAAGCTATGGTCGCAATAACGTCGTAGGCATTTAAATTATAAAGTTATTCCAATAAAATACTGACCTTTGCAAGGTTGAGTGATTTAGCTATGTATTTAAGACTAAAGTAATTCGTATCCAAGTAAAATAGAAATAGATAATATTTTTATTTGTTTCTGTTTACATTATATCACGTCCATAACGTTTCTATCCCCTTAAACCAAGCCCAATTTTTAACATAAATAAAAAAAAAACAAATTAAAGAAAAACCCGGTCGCATAATATAAACCTAGTTCTTCATAATATCTCGAACATATTCAAAAATCGTGAATATCGGACTTAGTTTTGGGGGTGACAATTATTTTATTTTGACAAACGTTATCTCCCGAAGCTATTAGCGTTATTTGTATGTAACATTTTTGACAGCCACGCGATTGAGTCGTCGCTTCACAATCCATTGTTTCATTCCTTCATTCATTCATTCATATACCTGTGTCAGAAGAACCCGGTCTTCTTAATCCAAATTCAAATTATAGATCTTATTCATTTATTTTTTTACATTTACACATTATAATTTAAAAATAAATTAAATAGGATTCGGTATGAAAAAGGCGTGAACACAGTTTAGCTGGACGTAAGCTCATCCAACGTCAGCCATGGAGTGGTTACATTTAAATAAATATTATATTCACAATTTTAATTACAATAACTTGAACATTAAGTAGGTACCTATTATATTAGATTATAAATGACAATAGGTAGTATTTTATGTATAGTTCATGCAATAAAAATACAATTCGATTAATACAATT
Organism: Acleris laterana; assembly: GCA_963966035.1. Lineage (NCBI taxonomy): Eukaryota > Metazoa > Arthropoda > Insecta > Lepidoptera > Tortricidae > Acleris > Acleris laterana. Next base: position 5,064,034 of record OZ014459.1, on the reverse strand, counting down.
AATTTTGTGTCTACATAGGTTCTGAATGTATGTACTTAGTTTGATATTCTGGCAAACACCCATTTTCGAATTGTTGTTGTATTAATACATACATACATTAAATCACGCCTGTTTTCCAGAGGGCAGAGACCACTTCTTTCCACTTGCTACGATCTTGACAGATTTCTTTCGCTTCTTCCACATTCATACATCGAGTCATGCACGCACGTCTGTTTCGGGTACTTAAAATTCGGCCCTTTTCTAGTATTTCTCCGATTGATTCGAAAAAGTACGCCTAGGGCGGCCCATTTCGACCCTTCCACTCACTTTCGATCTGTAGGTATATCTCTTTCGTCAATCTTCTTTCATACATCCTTGCCAAATGACCGAACCATCGAAGCATGTATGTTGTATTAATATGTATAGTATTTAGTTTAGTCTGAAAGATAGCTAAAAAGTTCGCACTACCTCGCGTGTCAGCCGTCACTACAGTTTTAGCGCAAATAATTAGCGCACCGGTGCGTGAAGTTCCCAAGAGATGTCGCGATTATCGCGTCGCATGCGCACCGAACAATGTTCGAGGATTAGCATCTAAAGGATCTAGCGGAACGTCAAAGTCGAGCGATTTAAAGTAACATGATAATTCATTAAAGTTTTTATGAATAAGGGAAATTGTTATTTTTACTACGCAAATAAAATGGCGGAATAAACGCCGTAGTTAATACTTTAGTTTCAAAAGAAAAAGTATAAGGTCTCATGCCCCTTTATTTAACCCCATAAGAGGTTGCTTGGTTAATTTAGGACAATAATTTTACCTTACAGGAGTAACCAAGTAAGAGTTTATTTTAAAATAACATGGCGAACTCTTTTTTCGCTTATTAATGCTAACTTCCAGGTGACATACTTCTAAACTAGACGAACTTTTCCTTATAATTTCCTCTTAGAGAAAGTCTAGTTCTATTAAAATAAACACTGGTTTAAACAACGTAAGTGCCTACTAGGGAGCAAGAAATGGTGTTATATCTAAAGCTTCGTCCTATTAAAATCCATTTCAGCAACGGAACCGCGTGTTTTTAGTAAACCGTAATCTGAGAAGAACTGATGTAATTAAGTTTGTAAACGGTTAAATTATTAATAGTCAAATTATGAAAACTCTGCAAAATTTTTGCATCAGTTTATCTGCAGGAAAGTCTCTCTTTGGTAAATTATTTATTAACAACAATAATATTTTTTGTCCACCAATTGAAAAGGAACCCAGGTAAAACAATGCACTGCGAAAACCGCTATGCGACCGTTCCCAAATTAATTTAAAAAGTTAAACAAACAAGAATCAACAAAGCTAACGAATGCATGTGTGCATAATGACTGTTGACACACACCGACACGGATCTGCCGGAACTAGCACTAGCAAATATCATTTGTGTCAAACCGAAAGAGAACAAGCGACAAGTTATAACCGCAAAGTAAACTCAGCCATTCCAGTTCAATAAAAAAGTGGTCGCTTATTCCCTTTCACAATTTAACAGTAAATTTTATTCAGCCAGCTGCCCAAATAAAATGACATCTCTATCGGCGCTCGCTTTGCTTTTAATTTTTGAAAATAGAACGCTTAATTAAAACGTTCAGGAACGTCGGCAAGTTTGTTTGTGAGTTCGATATTCGAATATTGAAAGCCGCCGAATTTAATTGTGAAACTAGAAAACGCTTAAGACAGGTTTTAGTTTATTTTTAGGTAATGCCTAAATTAAAATTTACGTTTGTCTTCTAATTTTTAGGCTATTTTAAATAGTATTAGTACATTTCGCACACTAGAATGATGTTTGTCTTAATCCAAAATAATGCATTGTTTACGCGTGTGCGAAATTTAAGTTAAAACTATATAGCAAATCCTGAACTGTTCTTCTCTATGTATTATGTCTGACCATAGACAAACAATCGACCACCTCACTTTACCCATCTATCGCCGAAGCTTAAGGCCGCCTTTACACCTGTAAGTTTTACTTACGTAAGTGACTTACGTAAGCAACTTACGATAAATTTTCAAGTGTAAACACTCGTTGTAAGTGACTTACTGTAAGTTTTTACAACTTACGTAAATTGGAAAATTGCAAGTCTAAACGCGTTCGAGTTTGTTTACGGAAGCGACTTACAACTTATCGAACTAAATTGATAAGTTGAGAACTTACAAAAAAAAAAGTCCTCCTCTAAACAAAAACAAAATAAAGACTGGTCTCTAGACGAGGTAGAAACTTTAATTACTGCTTTTGAGGCACGTCCCATACTATGGGACTACAAAAATAAGGAGTATAAAAACCGCGTAATAACAAATTTGTTGCATTTTGAACTTAGTGAAATATTTAGTACCACTCCAGAGAAAACTGCTAGAAAATTGCATAATTGTGACAAAATTAAATAAAAAGAAGAGCGGCAGCGGTACTAATGAAATTTATGTGTCAAATTGGCGGTATTTTAATGCCCTATCGTAAATCGAAGAGTGACCATAAGTTTCTCAGGTGGTGAAATTGCTGGTCGAAAATATGTATCTTTTTTTTAATGATTGTTGCAACTTTTTCCAAAAGATATTCGATACTTGTCGAATTAATTCTTATAAAATTAAAAAATTGGTCTCGGTCTTCCATTCTCCTCCTCCTCCTCCTCTCCTTTAAAAGATTTTCAAACGCACCTCGTGCTATTCTTTTTTCTAGCCAAGATTTTACCCAGCATTGTCTTTTCTTTGGTTTAGTTTGGATAAAATTATATACATATGCAGCAGCTGCTTGAACGTGGCGACTTTGAGAAGGCATTTTATTTACTGATTTAGTAAGCAATGTAAATGGGCGTGTAATAACTTATGCAAGTTTAAATTCACAAAATTTACATAAGCATTATTTACTGTAAGTTTACATCAAGTGTAAATGCAACCGTAAGTAAATTATGTAAATATTACGTAAGTAACTTACAGGTGTAAAGGCGGCCTAACGTTTGTTTGCAATCGTTCGATTCTGAATGGCCAGTTACATTTTTATCTAGCACATTCTGCGCCCAACTCCCTTATTTACATACAATTTGACTCCGCAAAGAGTTGTTGGATTTTGTTATGCCAGCGGTGTTCTTTGCCACTTTTGGGGCAAAAAAGCACTTACAGTGCAAGTAAATACTTATTTAATCACTCGCGAAACGGTATCGGAAACAGGTAGAAGATAACACTGTTTGTGGAAGTTATAAAAGATTAGACGACGTTTGGTGTTTGCGGATATTTATTGGGTATTACGCTTTTTGTCAAGTGTTTTTGACGAGTTTCCTGCGTTGGGGTTTTAGGCACGAAATAGACGCGTGATTTTCGTTAGCTATGATACGTGATGTGTTTTAATTTATCATCAAATTGGCAATCTCTGCATAATTTTATGGCGTACTTAATCTGTATAAAATTAGAGTGTGTTGTGGTACTGGCCTTATAAAGTAACTGCATAGTCTAGTCCTTTGTCGCTTTAATGTCATGTTTGAACTGCTGTCACTAATTTGTCAAAGGCGTTAAAGCGACTATGTACTAAAATATGCAGTTACTTATAAAGCTGACTGAGGGAGCAGACTGTTTTCTAACATTCAATGTACAGTCAAAGTCATAAATATATACTTACACGTTCACAAGGTGTCAAAAATGTCTATACGCCCCTATGCCACTGATAATAATGTTATGTATACCTACATATATTTGGCGCGAAAGCCGTAAAGATATTAGTGCTTTTGTCTATACTCTATGCGAGCAGGCACGTTTTCAAAAACACTTAAGTATTGTAATCTTTTCGTATAGATATTAGTTTGAAGTCTAACTTTAAGTCCCTGTTTGTTCTTATCTCACCGCCCTTCAAAATTGTTCTCAAGACAAATTTGTTGGTCCAAAATTCAACAAGATCTGTCTCTAATCTTTGGTTATGTTAGTAACATTTCCTTTTTTTATATTTGACAGACCAGGCAAACGAACACACAGTCTACCTGATGGTAAGTAGATCAACCCATGAACATTGTTATACTCAATACACGCAGCACGCAGTTGGCAAGCAGCTCCGCCACTCGGGGCGTTTGAGAACCGTTCCCCGTCGCATGGCACTTGCAGGGAAGAACCCGCGCGTAATTGGGCCCACCTTTTACGAACGTCTACCCTCCAATCTCAAAGATGAACCATCCGACGAAGCATTTGGACGCCGGCTGAAAAACCTTTTATTGGAAAATCCATTATACTCAGTAAGAGAGTTTATGGACCTTGACTTATAATTTGTTTTGTTTTAATACGTTTTGTTGTTTTTTATTATTTGTACTTAATGTTTTGACTTATTTTGAGACGATCCTTAACGGTGATACGAGTAACTTCTTAGTTCTGTATTGTTATTGTTATCCTGACTTCTTATTTCTATTTTGATTATATTAAAATTTATGTATATTGTTGACGATTCCAATGTAATTTCTTGTACTTTTGACATAACATGCAATGTATACTGTGACTTACTTTGGAAAATAAATATCATTCATTCATTCATTCATACTATAATCTTGAGAATGCATTCCTTAAGACTGCCTGGTTGCTAACCCTGAGGACTAAGAAAGGATCCTTCTATGCTAGTAATGTCACCGGTCGTCTTATCCCCACACTGCAACACAATACTGTGAACACTGTTCCTTGACATCATAATTTCAATTTACGATTAACGTAGGATCAATATTTGGTACCATTGACGTTTGTGGGATATATCCCCGTATTTATCTATAATTTTATATTATTTCTACATAGTTGCAATAAACAACAGAACAATTATTGACGTATTGAATGCAAGCGTTATGTTCGCGGCAGCTCAGCGCTTCCAGCGCTTTATTGTGCGTATTAATTGGGGCACTTTGTGGTCTGTAAAGCGCATTCATCACTCGCTTAAGATGTACGGAGCAGGGATGGCGGGTGTCGATACATTGTTATCGATAGGGAAGTTATGCTTACGAGATATAAATGGGTACAGATACAGGGTATTTGGCCCATACGTAATAATTGTAAATTATCGTGAGCTAATTTATCTAATAATAATTAATTTATAAAATAATCTATTTGCGAAAGGATGTAACGTACAGTGGTTCTACAGCCGGGTAAAAATATGTTTTATTTTTATTGAATACCGGATGTATGGTACAAAAAAAACAAAAACAATTGTATTTAATTACATTACAGGATATTTTTTACACTTCGCCCTACACTTACGGACAAAAAAATCGACTCAAACATTATTCTGGTTTCAATTTGCAATATCTCTGAAACTAAAATTAGTACCGCAACTAATCTAGTATTTTTAGAAAGCTAATAACCTAAGCTTTCTGAAAATATCAAATTCAGGTCATTTTCATTTCAGTTACTGAAAAACAAGAGAATTTAACGAAGTATGGGTAAAATGTGTAAAATTTATTAACCATAAAATCGAAAGAAAACACATTTTTTTAAGGAAAACGGTTTATTAATTTCACTCAATATCTCGTATTGCCACCGCAGGCTTTCTTCACACAAGCCATGCGGTTACTCATCGACCTTATCAGCTTCCTTATGGTCTCCTGCGGACAAAGGCAGCAGCCCATTCCTCGAGAAGAGCTTCTTTCAGGGCCAAAATCGTTTCAGGGGTAAGATCTCGGGCTCGAACTCTTCTCTTTAAGTAATCCCACAAGTGCTCGATGGGATTCAGGTCCGGACTCAGCGGTGGCCACGTGAGGGTGGGGATGCCGACCTCAGCAAGGTATTCCCGAGTAACTCTTGCGGTGTGACAAGGGGCGTTATCTTGCATCAAATGAAACCCCTCGTCAAAAAATCCTGCATAGGGGACGACATGGTCTTGCAGGATGTCGGTTATGTACCTGGCAGCGTTCAATCCACCTCCTCACCCCCCACCCGGGATGAAAACCAGCTCGGTCCTTCCCTCCATTGAAATGCCCGCCCACATCATGACGGATCCTCCCCCGTAGGCGACTGTTTCAGTGAAACAGCACTGTGCGAACCGCTCTCCAGGCCTCCGGTACACCCGTCTCCTTCTGTCGCTGCCATGGAGACACACTCTGCATTCATCGCTGAAGAGTACGCGGCTCCATTGGTCATAAGTCCAATTTTCGTATGTCGCCACGAAATCTTTGCGAGCGTCCCGATGTCTCTGAGCCAATTTAGGCCCCGTGGCAGGCCTTTTTGGGGTGAGGTTCACTTCCTTAAGTCTTCGGCGAACCGTGCGACAGCTCACAGGTTCCACACGGGTCTGCATCAGCTGCTGGTGAATGTCAACACCGGTCCGGTGACGATTTCGAAGACTGGCTGTGGCAATGAAGTGGTCTTCTCTCTCGGATGTGCATCTTCGACGGCCAGATCCCGGTTTCCGAGTAAGGGTTCCGGTCTCAGCAAACCGGCGAGATACTCTGGAGACAGCAGACTGACTTAAATTCAGCTGTTCGGCGACCAAACGCTGCGTAAGTCCCTGGTTCAGCAGGGCGACGACTTGGGCGGCTTCATTTTCGGTGGTGTCCATTTTTTCCAGGTGATTCCAGTGAGTAATTGCGGGGGATGTGTACAGGTCAACTTCTGATAAGCGACTGATAAGAATTAACCGGTTACACCGGTTTTTATGGCCCTCAAAGGGTCGCAACTCGTGGGGTATGCACGCAGGGAAAATCCCATTTTTCACGTAAACCACCATATCCTCAAAATTATACAACCGATTTTATTGGTTGTTACTGTTTTTCATTGCTTAATAACTGCTTTATAAAACAGCAATTACATTTTTAATAAAATATTTCCCGTTTCTCCAAAATACGACCTAATGTAAAAAATGTTGCTTGAGTCGATTTTTTTGTCCGTAAGTGTAGAAGGAGTTGCGCTAGCAATACGGTTGATATCCTCCGGAAAGGTCTGATGCGTCTGGTACATTTCTAGACATCATTGTTATTAACTATTAATGACTTTGAGCGTCTATATTAAGGTTACTTATTCAGTAGGGTCCATCAGACAAATAAGCTGTTACTAACTACCTAATTGTATTATCGTGTTAGTTTAAACAATTTAAACACGACAATTCGTATAAACAGTTAAATTAATACATAGTGGTAAGCAAAGTCACAGCCAGAAACTAGGTAAATCTAAAAACAACCATATCGATATGTAATCAGCACAGCACTATTCGGCATCTGTGTCAGATGCGCGGCAGGTGTCGCATGCGCAGGTGATCGCCATACTAGGCGCGCAGCCTTGCCGCCAAATCTTCTGCATGCTCTCCGGTCACGCTGGAGAACGTTCGAGAAACGGTTTAGATTGTCTATGGCGCAATTGGAACATTGTTTAAATGTGATTGTGACTTTACGAAAGTAAATAGTGACCATAGACTTTATATGTTTAGGATATATTTTGTTTATAAGGTTTCGTCTTTTCCATTTTATTCTGATAGATAATGAACGTATTTGGTAGGTTTAAAAAGTTTTATAGTGTCAAGTTAATATAATAATAAAAAGATAAATCATATAACCCAGTATTTTGTTTTCGCAGTTAGCAAATACCAACACACTTTACGATTTTAATTTCGTTTACCGCCTCAAATATAACATTAAAGCGACATGGTACTAGACTGTGTCGATATTTACACACATCCCTGACATCACAGTGGAACCTTTTTATGCATTTCTATTGTCAACCAAACCTCCATTAGGATACTCTGAGAACTCTATTATGGCGAGATCATTTGTTATGCCGATAAGAAAGTTTCTTATTCGTTGTTGTGACGGATTCAAATGCTATTCTTATGATAATACAACGAAGATTCCAATATGAATCAATCAATAAGCAAATCATAAATAATAGCTCTACATTAATAACATTAATGGCTAGACTGTTATAGTTTGAAAGTTACTCGTATTTATTAGAGTAGAATACATGTCAAGTAGCCAAGCAGTTTTCGCTCTTTTTCTGTTATGACTATCATAGAGGCATTGAGGCAACGCATGGAGTTTTAAGATTACAATTGTCTATGGGTCTCAAATCCCAATTAAAATTACCTACCACCTGTTTTTTGTTTGGCTTCTCTATGCTTAGCTTCGGAAAAAAGAGAATGAAGTGCGGCTACATGACTACAATAACCAGTGGGGCTAGACAAGTTGCCATCGTTCACGAACGCTAGCGTTAGGCGATCACTTTGGTGATCACCTGTCACTGTCAAAATAAAATAGACTAGACAATCCGTTTTTAGCGTGTCAGTTGTAACGAGTGATATATCACGTGACTTACGTCATTTCCATACATTTTTCAATGACAACACATGTCGCCAGTGATCACCTAACGCTAGCGTTCGTGAACGATGGCAACTTGTCTAGAACCACAGGAGTTTCACCTCACCACTACCTCATTAAGCAGTAGATTTGGGTGAAAATTGGATCATGTTGCCAATTAAGCACTATTTTTTTCCAAAAAATGTTTCTTTTACCCATTTTGACGGATTTCTGATCGTTATCATCTTTAGACAGCTGTTATAGTCAACGTGTTATCATCTGATAAGTTGCACCTCAAATTACACGGTTATTTTACTTAAATGCCTAAGGAATGTCAAAAAAACCAAGGTCACATTAGGACTTGTGTGCATGTTCGTTATGGCCACCTGGTCTTTACTTTTGATATAAGAACGAGTTTGCTTAGACAGGATCTGCATGGTGGGTTAAATGCGTAATATTTTTTGCGATCTGGATTCTACAAGAATTGGACGCAGCATTTACAGGTTATGCCATAGATAAACTTTTTGTTCATTTTTCAATCAGAAAAACACATGCCGTCGGCAATGGTTGCATAGCTGGATTCCAGATGGCGCTAGTAAATTAAGGAGATTTTGTTTGATTAGTAGTTAAACTAGCTAATTGTTAAAATTCGAAAAAGGAATCGAAAATTTGAAGGAATCTCATGAAAATTTGTCAAATTTACAATTCCTTTTTCGAATTTTAACAATTAGTTAACTACTGATCAAACTACAGGACCTAAGTTTACTTCATCAGAGTGTAATAAAACCTTAAATGGAGGAGCCGAAATCCTTTTTAATCAGTGTTTCAATTCGATAGGTACAATAGGAGAGATAGTTGGTTCATAATTTATATTCCTTATATTTCTGATATGTACAGTTGTATTCATAAGCTGATAAAGTTAAAGACGTGTACCCAGTACCAGTTACCAATATGACTTCTTTGATTCCAATTTCAGGCACGGTCATTACGGAATCTTATACTATACTATGAATAATCAAAATCTGTGTGTACATAAGTTATAACACCCTCTGTATTTCTCGGTGGTTTAAAAGGAAGCTAACGTAAAGTTACACAGATATCACTTTAATATTCTACTCACATTTGAACAAAGATTCTAGGCACTTTATCAAAAATCCGCCGGGACATTTAATTTCCGCCCCAAAATTCAATGTTGCAGACTGTCCGGAAATGAAATCAAATTGAATCTGTCTTTAAAAAAAGTGAAACGTCATTTCAAAGTGAGATATGCCTTCACTGGGTTTACTGGTATATCGATCTACTACAAACGTTTGCGTTACATTTACCTCACCAAATTAGATTGCACTATCAGAAGTTTCTTGAGAAAGGTAGGTGTCACTAGAATATTATTATCACTGAAAAGGCTTGCCGGATTTTGACGAATTTTAAAATGGAGATAGTTTACGCCCCGAATAAACACATAGACTACTTTATATGCCAAAATAAAGTTTATTGTTCCGGTGGGATGATCAGAAGCTCGAATGGTCAGAAGCAGTCTCGGTAAGAAGATATTATAGTCATTAGCTTCTTCACACAGTATAAAGCAAGGTCGCTTTCCGTGTCTGTCAGTCCGTCTCTCTATCTGTCTGTATATGCGGTAACTCCTTCTAAACCACGCAACGAATTCTGATGCGGTTTTCACCAATATTTTTTCAAGGAAGATTTTTATATATAATAAATTCTGGTTTTTATACGGGTGTTACAGAAAACTTACATATACCGAAGCGGAGCGAGGGCGGGTCGGTAGTTATATTATAAGTGTGGTTGTCAGATCCGTCTACACCCCAACCGCTTGACTTGAAATTTAGTACAACAATAGTTAAAGTTGTCAGTTGTGCGCCGCCAGAGTCGTGGACTAAAGCTAGTTATTAAACGAAATAGGCCATATTAAATTCCCGATTATACTCATTGTCATCGACAAACTATCTTAAACACTCGCGTATAAAACAGACCGTTTTTGCCCACAGTTGTCGTAAAGGTTAAATATCATCTCGCCGGGGTACCGAACCCCCAAGGCCGACGAAAGCGCCTAGGGCTGCGCACGCGCCTCGCTAACGGGACGGGGCAGCTGCGCTGACCGGCGCGCGTGCTTGCTCCGCGTCACACCGAAATTGACAGAGTCAGCAGGCCTAGGGAATGACGCTAGTGTGTCCGTGAAAAGAGATGCATCTAAATATATAAAAGACTAGCTATACCTAAACGACTAACTGATGAGTTTCTTGCGGCGTTTCTTCTCAGCAGAGGTCTCTTGCGAAGCGCTGGTAGATTTTTGACGTGTAAAAGTGCCCGTGCGGCCCACTTACTGAATAAACATCTTTTATCTTTTTTTTTACCCGAAACTCCGTCCGCGCAGAAAAGTAAAACATAGCCCATGTTCATCACGGATAAAGTAAGATTCTAATGATAAAAGATTTTTTCAAATTGGTCCAGTATTTTCGGAGCCTTTTCAATGCAAACTAACAAACAATCAATCAAATCTTTCCTCTTTATAATATTAGTGTAGAAGAAACTAAGTTAATGACATATCAACGCACAGCCCAAACCGCTGGGTCTAGAGATTTGACACGTCTCCTTATGAAGTCTAGAGATGTACCTACTAACAAAGAATTTTCTGAAAATCGACCCGGGGAGTACCGGAAATCTAATCGCGGGGACAAGTAGTGATTTCGTACATATCGAAAAAATCAGTTATCGATGAGACCTGATGCAAATACTATAAAGTAATAACTTTTAGTTCTGTTTGCAAAACACATTATTTTATTTAAGTATTCTTTGATAATGCAGCTCCATTTGGTATTTTACTTTAAAGATTAATAAAAAAAAAAAGGATGCGAATTGCGATCTTTAAGCTACATGCATCGACACTTGATTTTATCGATTAACAAAATCACTACTTGTCAAATGATTTTGCCACAAAAACTCCGATGTCTGGTTATGCGAGTGGGGAATAAGGCCTAAATGGGTATAAGTCTTCTGAGGATCAAGTGAAAAAGAGTTTAAGTCTAGTATACTCCGTTCATGTATACACCCTTTTTTATTACGAGTTAAGTCGACTTGTTCCTTTTTTCACTAGTAGATACCCCAGAATTATTACACACTGCAGTATCGCTCGGTTTTTTTCTTCGAACATGTTTGAGCCGCGTGTGTCTAGATCCGTGCTATAAACTTTTTCCTAGAGTAATATCATAAAATTCTAAATGTAAAACTGCATTGCAAATTACCCACAATTTACCGCCTTCCTCAGTGTTGTTATTGTTGTTAACCACCTTTCATTGCGTCGATGCAAACAACATAAGTAAGGCTAGAGCCACACTGAGATACGACACGACGCACAGCGCCGCATATGCGATTAAAACAAAGCTAATACATCGTACCCCATGTATAGTCTAGGAAATTGATTTAGCAGTTTGATGTGACACGTAAACTAGCCACATTACAATGATATACTAGAAAAAGTCGTGTTCGACTTAAATTGTTGAAAAACATTTCCCGACACGACTAATGACATGTGAAAAATGTATAACCCGGCAAATTGATGTATTACATCAAACTACAACCAAACTCCTCGACTGTAAATAGCGACATATTTTGAAAAGGTTATCAGGGGCTCAATTTTACTAGATCTAAACCTAATTGATTTAGCCCTTATCTCGAATGAAAATAACTAATAAGCAAGTAACTGCATCCGAAAGACTTCTTAAGAATCCTTGCACTTTAATAAATGTTAACGTAAATGTGTAGCGCTTTTATGTATGGCTGAATATAATTCTAAAGCTCTTTACCTTTTCATTCGAAGTTGAATACCCTTGAATGCTTGTCGTCAATATTCAAACCGCTACAAAGTGTGAAAAAGTAATCTAAATTAATCGAAATATTCGCGGATTGAATTTTGTGTATGGACATACACAAAACATTACATTAATTGCATTGCACATTAATTTTAATACAAAAACTAGAGCCATACAATAAGTGCGTGTCAGATATTTTCGAGCCCAATATTGGATAATATAGTATAGCTCTAGATCGCCTCGCGGTCAGTGCAGCCCTAGCTTTACTGATAACTGTACAGCTCGGTTCGCGATAGAGCACCTTGTCATCTGTCCTTATACCGCCTGTCAAATGTCAGGGCCAGAGCTTCTTTCTCCGCTTTTGACAGGGCTCAAGTAGGCCGCCTGTTACACCGTAGCTTAAGTTGGTGTCGGATAGCGAACGGTGTTACACGACCACACTCAGAGCATAGATAAACAAAGAAAAATGGATAAAAAGTATAAAATTGGTTAATGGACAAAATTACATATTTTTAATTTGAATGTTCTCTATGTATATATTTATTTCAGATCTACTTTCGAGGTACCTAACGTACTATACCTGGTATTTTTTATCAATATATTTATCCTCTTGCATGTTCTACTTCAACGTTAACTGGAAGAGATCCCATGTGGGATAATTTCGCCTATGCAAATTATCTACATTGATGCAAACATGTCTTGTAATTGTTTATTTATAACAAATAGTTAACAACTGCATAGTTGGTACAGTCACGGAATTTAATTCCTAGTCCACTTTGGACTATGTCAAACTGACACTATAAATAAAATCATAAGATGTCTCTTACGTTTTGATTGATTGCGTCACTTTGACATAGTCCAAAGTGGACTAGATATTAAATTCCTTGAGTGTACAAGCATTTTAAATTTAATGTGGTTATTAAATAGGGAATAAAATGCTTCGACGACTACATTGCAGTTAGCCTTCTTTAGTATTACGGCAGCAGCGCTGCAATAAACAAAGACCCGCCTAATTGGGATTCGTTAAAAAAATCGTGGGCTACAAAAACTGTTTCAAAAATCGTCACTTTACTTTCTCAACCTCTTATCTGATCGAATAGTTAGATAGGAGAAGCACACCTGTTTTCTAAAGACTAAAGACTACTTTCCTATCTAACTATTATATCATTACGAGGTTCAGAAAGTTAAAGGACGAAATGTATCTTTTGGCCAAAACTTAATTTATAGTACTTAGGTCCTTAATAATTTAATTTCCTACGTTGTGTAATGTTATACATATTATAGGTAGATACTTGTATATATACTTACACATGTAAGGACGAGGCGAATTTATTGTAACTAAAGGGGATCATCATATAATTACATAAAATAACTAAAGTTACAGTATTTTTTAAACTGCTAATCGTCGGTGATAATACCGCATAAGTAACAAATTCAATAAGTTGCGAAATGCACCTTACTGATTTAAATGCCAAGGTGTATTTTGCACCATCACCAACGTAATAACGTAAGGCATACCTAGACCCTTACCAGCTCTAAGCTTTTAGTATGGAGAATAATAACCTACAAACAGTATAAGGGCTGTTTTTTTCAATCTCCAGATAATATTACCTGTCAGGGAATTGTAGCTCTGTCCTTATCTTTCTTATGACAAAGAAAAGGACAGAGCTACAATTAACCTGATAGATACCTGTCAAGTAACCTGAAAAATCGGCCCTAACGCCCTAAGTCATTTAAAGTTATCATCGCTTCTTCTCCGTCGTATTAAAGAAAAGGAGCTTAAATTTATTAACAAAAATAGTCCTGAGAATATGACAACATCATTTAAAAAAAAAAAGTACTGATCTGTATAGTTTGTAAAAAAAGTCCAAATTCCCTTCTGTCTGCTACGGCCATTACCTTATTGTTTATGGTCTCTTAGTAATTCGCGGAGCTATGTCAAACTTGCCTGTAAAGTATTTATATTTAATTTCAGGCAGTGCTCGACATGGCGTGAGACTGAGGCCTCACTTTAATATCCCTAAGTGAAATAAAACAGAACGTAAAATATGTCATTACTTGTCAGTGTGATATGATCAAAACATAAAAAAGTCCTAAAAAACTAAGTAAGACGTAATTACACAGAGTATAAACAAAGTTGTTTACATAACATTTTACTTAAAAATTAATAAACACGATCGTAACTATTTTATGTCGCCTAATTTAAAAAAGGATGAAGTAGAGCTTGAAAAAAGTAACTTAACCAAGTGAAATTTGAATATCGTATTCGAAACTCAAAATGATCATCAACAGGGGCGTGGGAAAAAGGCCTCCTGTTCGACGTTCTTTTTTCAAATCCTCATTGTAGATTACACCTGCTGGCCGTTCGCAGCTTTCGATAAAAAATCAGTGCGTTCCTTTTTTGAATGAGCCTATCGTTTGGCTCAACTCTTGAGAGCATTTTATTTTAAGGAGTCGTGATATACCGAGTAGGTTTACTACGATTATTAAGTGGTAGAATCACGACGAGGCATTATTTTTTCGGAGTATCACGACCGAAGGGTTATTGATCATTATACAAATCATAACACGGGTCTGGTTTTTTACGACTGACCGTAACACAATTATTCTTGAACGAAATTGGGGCTTTAATTTAGTAGAATGACCGTCTAATGAAACGAATACAACGCAAGTATATTTAAAAAAAGTAAATTAATATATCAAAAGTGGCGTTACAACCTACCGCAAGCATAAATAATCACATTATTCGTATTAAAAAGCAAAAACTGATCAATCCCACAGGCAGTGTAAGTCTCACAGCACGTAAACTGTGAGAAATGAACCGTAAAACTGTCACGTACAAGATCGGATGAGACCCTGTTAACCTGCCGATTTTAAAACAACCTGCCAGTGACAATGCTTTTAAGTTAACATGGAACACTTTTATCCCGGTCGAGCTACCATGATCAGACCACCGATGAAAAGTACTGGCTGAATATAAAAATAAAGCAAGTCATATCCCGTTTTAAAAAAATACTTCCAACCAATCATGTACAGGCATAAACAATTTCTTATTACTCTAATAGCAGTCAATGGTTACTTTATGATTGAACGGTTTTAGCATTTTGTGATTTAGTTTGAGGCAGCTATTGGATAGATAGGTATAGACTAAAGTACAACTTAGGTATTGGAGAGGACTGTTTTTTGCTTCCATTGCAACCAGAGGGGCGTGATTACTCAGACTCAGACAGACGACAGACAGACAGACAGACAATATATCAAGCAAGCTTCATAGTAATGGCGGCTGAGTTAAAAAAATACCATAATAGGTCAAAGACGATATAGATTTTACCGCCAAGAATAGAGACCCTGTTCATGTTAAACTTTCTTATAAGCTCCCGGGTTAAATTCTAGTAGCCACTCAAAAAATACCAAACAGCAGTGATCGCATTGTTGTGTTCCGGTTTGGGGATAAGACAGCCGGTGAAATGACTAGCATAGAGGCATTCTATCTTAGTTCTCAGGGTTGGCAACGGATTTGCAGTCTTAGGATTGCATTGCAGTCTTGTGAATGCGAATGTCTATGATTCACAGTTTCCACTTACCATCAGTGGCCTGTGTGCTCGTTTGTCTTCTCTATGCCATAAAAAAAACTCAAAAAATGGACTATTATTTCCAATACAGGTAAAAATTATATTTCTCTGATTGAAATATCATGCCGACAGCACGCACAGACCCTCAAGAAACGTCGTGTTTTTCAATGTTTCTGTGACAAGGAAATTCTTTTTTAGGCAGGGAACTATAAAGTTTCTTAGAAAAAGTGATAGTGACATAACCAGACAGACAGACAGACAAGGCGAGACTATGAAAGGTCCTAGTTTGACTACAGAATCCTAAAATAGAGCGCACTTAAAGTGACCGCCAAAAAAGCGCAGCCCTTTGTGGAAAAATCAGCGTGCGTTTGCGGCTTTGGCGTTTTTATGTATACATGAAACATTTTTGCATTTAGACTTATTTTATTCACCAAGGCGTTGCGTTGAAAAACGATTTTATTTAATGATTATTTTTATGTTTATAAAAAATATCGTATTTCAAAAGGAAGAACACAACCTACGCTGTGATAAAATAAAACAGTAAGTGAGGATCTCCTCGCCGTTTAAATGAATAAAATAAAGGCACTTTAATTGCATAACACATTTTAAAAAACTACAAGTGCCTAGTGGCATTCTCTTCCAGCCTTTGTAAATACAATTAAAATATGTTTATTAAATTGTTGTCATCGTTCGCTTAATTAAAACAAAACGAAACATAGCGACTCATCAACTCAAAGCTGTTCGTGTTTCAAATATTTAAATACCGAACAGCTTTTATTTTTAATTAATTTTATGACTACATTTTATATTTTATGAATATCGAGGTAGTGGTAGGTTGGCAATAAGAATTAGGTGTCGAATATTTACGACAGTTCGTATCTCCGTATAAGGCGGACGCGTGCGCGCCGGCCGCCATTACCGAGACGATAACATTCCATTTTTAAAATTGGAATTTAATGTAAACGACTCCTCACTACGAGCTTGCGACGTCGCCGTCATATTCTTTTTTATCAATGCGTCAACTATTGCTGGCCAGTTTTTTTTGCGCTCGTGATGTTGGTACTTTATAATTCACCTAGTTTATAAGTAAATGCAACTAAACAAAACATTTAAATACGTCATAAGGAAATGGGAAATAGCCAAGTGCTAACCGATTTACGAACCTCTTGTTGAAATAGTACATAACACAATCCTGTATTTTTGTAGGTAGCTGTAGGATTTCCTAAAATAAATAAATAATATTTTGCCAGAAACCGCATCAAAAGCTCCACACAAATCGCGAGGATGTTCATAATTACACCAACATCCAAACCAAACAGGCACAACCTGCAGTTTTTGCACTTCCCGTCGCGCAGGCGGTTCCGTATCCGGCGGACGCGGATTCTGCGCCCGCGCATTGTGCGTCTTCCGGTTCCTGACCTTGAGGGATTTTGAATTGAGAGTGTAAGAGGCGGTTGGGCAGGTTAATTAGATATATGTAGGTATATGTATTCAGCCAGTTATATAATCAGTAATAATAAAATTAGAATTGCTTTCATCAAGAGGTGCATCTGAGATTGAATGGGATATTAAATGTGCAATTGTTGGTTTCTTAACGATAATTATCTTATTAAGTTTGCTATTGAAAGTAATGAATCGCTTAGAGTTAACTTTTCATAGTTTTCAAAGAATGATGAAATAAATTCTGAGTTTTATAGGTTTATTTTAACGGGCGTACGTGTTTACTACTTAATGATCATTAGAATTAAGCCAGGAAAATGTAATAAAACAAAACAATGCATTATCGAAGATGATTTTGCAATCCATGAGTGAAATGCATTTTTATAACTATGCAGCCAACTCGAACGCACCAGTTAAATCATCAAGAATATCTGAACAGTATTCGCCCAATAAAAAATCTCGATACACATTCAGACAAAGAAGTGTATTTTTACTCAAACTGCCTAAAGAATCAATGTTTATCACATCCACAATAAGGTGCCGGCAGATGGTCAATTACAACAAAGCACTTGTGCCGAACGATTTTTTCCTCAACACCATATGCACTGCGATCAAGAAATTAAACCTACCTTTTTCTAAACGCGTCATATTTGCATCCTAGTGACATATGTCTGGGTGAAAATCACAAAAACTCGAGATTTTATGAAAAAACTAGAAAAAAAAGGTTCAAGAAGCGACAGATGTACGAAAAGAAACATAGCACGTGCCATCTGCCAAATCTTAACACACACACGGGATACGTATCTCATAGAAAAAGGTCTAAGGAAACGCACACAGAGACGAATCGATCAAAGCACGCGCGATGCGGCAGCTGTCGCTATCTTTGATTGGTTCTGCTATTTGAATTTCGAACTTCCGTACATTTGATAGTGGCTGTTGGTGTTGTTGCTGGCTGGACACTTGATACAAATGATTTATTCTTTAGCGGCCATTTGTTCAGTTGAATGTGGAACGACAATGACGCCTATTAGGTATGATCGACTTTGATGGTAGAAAGCACCAGGTGTAACCAATCGTAACTTTCTCAGTATTAATCACCATAATTGTGGTCTGTTCCTCTTCATCGTTTCTTGGGAGATCCAAGTTGAATTTGAAACTGATATTATTAATAATAAACCGAAATTAATGTTATTTTTAATTTAGAACTTTACGCGAAATACTCGTAGTGATCCAGTTTCCCTCTAGTTCATTTGTTCAATAATGTTCTGGTTAAAAACGATTAACGTTTCAGCCTCTATTTTTGCATGCAATAGCAATTTAGCATATACAACAAAGCTGAATTCAGGTGAGCGATTTAAGTATCAACAATTGGAATACAGTCAAGAAGTAAGCAAAATATTTATGACTTTAATTGCATACACATACACATTTATACATGGACTGTAATAAATTACCGTAAAAATGTTTAAATTCATCCTTTTTTAAGCCTTTGGGGTGTCCATAGCGTTGCTGTTTACTAAGAGCACCAATGCGCTGAGATCTCATCCCCTCTTAAGGACAAAACGACACTATAGTACTAGGCAGATAAGAAGTCAATCCTGACAGGCACGACCATGAAGATTCTGCAGCTATTGACATTGTTGACAGCTATAAAACAATGCTAAACTTATTTGGTGCGAGGTGAAGGAATAGTAATAACAGTAATGTTTTACTGCTGTCATCATTACCCATATACAGAATATTCATGGTTGTGGTTGTGTCAGGATTTACTTCTTATCGGCCGGGCACTATAGTGCCAATACTTTTAATAGAGTTAAAGATATAGTGTCTTCATGTTATATCGTTTACTATTAGCCCATCTAGATGGCATTGTTACTCTAAAAGTGACGATTTGTTTCTCAACGCACGAAATGTATTGGTTGTCGCCCACAATTCTCCTTTCTCTCTTTTTTTTTTCTTGTCTCCATTTCAGTTACTTTATTTATTATAGTAGTAATTTTCATATTCGAATATCTACTCGACCTCTTGATATGTCTTTACTTCAATAGTAAAGGGTATTGATAAATGGATTCCCTAGGGAAACTTGACAATGAAGGCAAAGCTGCAGAAGGCTTTTATGTAAAAAAACCTCCTTTTTAAAGCAGCCATTTATACGCTTCACTATTAATATCTTTTTTTAAACTTAAAAAACGATTAAACCGGCAGATCCAAAATCTTAAGACTACCTGAAGAGCAGCTGCTTCATCGGTGTATTATCTCTCTCTACCTTGTGGGTGTTTGTATGCGCGTCTCTGTCTTGATAAGGAATAGTTGTAGGCATTGTCTGAGTTTAGTGTGCTCCCGCGCACTTATCTAAATACAGCTTTGTGTACTTAATCTTTGTAAGACGTTCTACCGGGTCCTACGAGTGTACGTAATGTGAAGATCAAAAATGGATTTCTTGCCATAGAAATAGTGTGAAAAGGATATTTAAGAACGTCAGCGAAATTTTACTTTGGCCTACGAGACACGTTAGCTAGGTGGTAGTGACCCGGCCTACGAAGCTAGCAGTCCCGGGTTTCAATCCCGGTAGGGGCATATATTTGTGTGATGATCGCGAGCATTTTGTTTCTGAGTGTTGGACGTTGGTGTTTAAGTATCTATGTATTTCTCTAAATAAGTAAGTTTATCTTTGTCTAGTACCTAGAGTTCAATGTGTGTGAAATTGTATCCCTGATATTTGTTTATTCGATAACATGTCGAAGACAATATGATTTTTTCTAGTAGTATAAATACCTCGTACAAAACTTTAGGAACATTGATTACTCTTGATTCGTACTCATGACACTTGATCAGACCACAGATTAACTCCACCCTTGCTACCACTGGACTAACACAAAGTTACTATGTCAATGACATACTGTCATGGAATTATGTCTGCATATATATGCGTATGGCGCATGCTTATACAGTCACGAGATTTAATTTCGGACCCACCTTAAGTCCAAAGTCAATCTGACATTGCACAACAATAACGTTGAGTTTCCTACAAGTTACAGATGACTTGACATCTCTAATGACATTGACGACTTCAAGCATATTTTTTTCTTGAAATGGGTCCCAAATTAACGCTCGTGACCGTACCTATGGCACTAGAGTTACTTCGTCAATGACACAGTGTCATGGAGTTAAGTCTACATGCGTATGGCGTGTGCTTTCACGTCCATGGCACTCTGGACTAACGTAGAATTACTACGTCAATGACACAAAGTCATAGAGTAACACACTACATACGTATGGCATCTGTGGCTCCAGGCCGCTATGGCCCGTAACGGTGCGATTCGTCACGGCGGTGCTAAATGCCAGCACAGTTAGAGCGAGATTTTATTAACGCCATTTTTGCTAAGAGCCCAATTGGTTTAGATTTCCGAAAATGGAGAGTTGTGAGTCTCTTTTTTTTTTTACTGTTTACCTTACTTATGCCGTTGAATATGTAAAAATATTTGACAATCGCAAAACACATTCAATCTTATGAAGTTACATATTTGAACCTTTTGGGGTCGAAACTTTAGGACCGTGGGGACCAGGGTCACACTGTATTTTTAAAGATATATCAAAGCGCCTGATCGATGCAACCCGTGACAAAAATGCTGGCCTGTACTTGGCACAAAGATTAAGCATTGCCATTCAACGTGGCAATGCTGCCAGCAATTTAGGAACAATGTCCACTGGTAGCGGTTTGTTAGATTAGTGTAGTTTTAAGTATGTTTGTAAGTTCTTTCGCTTGTTTTTGTTTCTTTATGTTTGTTTTAATTTAATTTAATTGTCATCGTATTTTATTTTAATATATTTTTATTATATTATTATCTGCCAGTTTGTTTTATCCCATTTTAATTCTATATCGTAGTAGCTCTGTAGTAGTACTTTGACGTATGTTCGTCAATTTCGTCGTTGTGTTAGTTCACGCTAAATCCAAAGACCCTAACTATATCTAGGTACTTATACGAAAACATATACGTATATGTATGTAGTTTGGTTGTAAAAGGTTTGAACTTAGGTTTATTACAAATAATTTTACATAATATACCTACTTCGCATTCCCACACGAATTATAAACGATCAAAAAGACGGATTAAGAAAAAATCTGAACGCATCCTTAAATTTGACTATTCTTGAAGAACACGTGCAAAGATTTGCACAGATTCCTTCAACTTTCGAATATCGAAGTAACAGTCCATAAACAACTGTTTATCAGTAGAGCAAGGTCTAAAATCGTAAATAGCAACGTCGATCAGCTGATTCCCATGGCAAGACGCACGTGTACGGGTCAAATTTGCAAGATTTTTTCTTAAATTTAACTTGAAAGAAACTTTTTATTTGCGCAAGGGTCGTGGGAACATGAGCCCACGTGCTTCTTACCTGGATGAAAAAAAACAAAAATGTCATTCGATGTTACTGGCACATAATAGAATGAAAGAAAATACCACGTTATATTTGCCGTTGACATTGTCGCAGTCCTCAAAGAATAAAGTGAAGATAGTACGTGAATATTGTAGTTTGGGATTTGGCCGTCGGTAAAATATGACTGTGTTTTTGCAAATTTTGAAAAAAGAAATGGCGCAATTTATAGATGTTGACAGTGTCTGAAAAGTGTGATTGGCAGCCATTGATATATTTTATTGTTGAATGTCGTGACAATATGCTTTATGTGGCTCCATTAGGTCAATTCAAACACGTGCTGAGCTCCTTAAAGTTATAGCCAAGACTTATATTTGTTACTCTTTTAATTATTTCATTCAATTCTTACAATTCTTACCCGACATGCGACAGCCCAAGAAGGACGGTAAGTAATGTTTTTCAGATGTATGTATATATTATGCATGTATGTACCCATATGCATTTACCTCCTGTAGACTAAACGGCTAAACGGATTAAAAAATGCGAGGATTCTGTATTCAGTCCTTATCCAAGGAGTGTCCTTGAGTGAGAGTGTGTCCTTCAAATTCTGATGCTGTATAGGTTAGTTACTGCCTTCCTAAATGGAGGGTTTGTAAGTAAAAAGGATCTTAGACATAAAAAAATACATTTTCAAGACTACAATCAGAAGACTGCAAAATTAGGTTGCCAACCCTAAGGACTATTGGTGGAATGCCTCTATGCCAGTAATTTCACCAGTTGTCTTATCCCAACACGGGAACACAACAATGCAAATACTGCTGCTTGGCGGTAGGTTAAAGGATAAGAGATATACCTTTTCAAATACTTGTTCTGTAAAAAATCTAAATAGGTTAAACAAATAACATTCGTTTCATCAAAGCCGACAAAGAAAACAAGTGGTCAAATGGATATTCTCGTAAAACAGAAATGAATTTTGGTTAAAACTTCGAAATTGCCGCGTTTTTTTTTATTAAAACACTTGTAATTAAAACCTTCAAGAGACGCCGCTATTTCGGGTTGTGTTATTTCATTCGCATCGCTATCGGAATGGCTTTAAATTATTATTTGAGAATGTTTTAGCGCACTGTACAACGCTTTTTAGTCACTCTTAGTTCTGAAATTCAGTTACCATTAAAAAGACGAGTATCCTACATCAACAAAAAAATAACCACATTGTAGGCCCATGGCAAACCGTTTACCTTTGACTTGACATTAAAACATAAAAAAGTCTTAATTATTGTAGTCTTGTTCCTGGCTTCAAAACACTAATTACACACACTAATTTATAGAAAAACGCAGGGATGGCCGTACGAAGAAGAAGAAGAAGAAGAGGAAAGATTGGAGGAACACGCGTGTTTGTTATATTTTCACGTAATAATGTAAGTCACCAAGATTTTACCTAAAATTGTTTAAAGATATCTACAAGTTCTACAACCACCATGTAGCTAGAAAGACAGTTTTGAATCTTATATTAGATCATCATAGGCGAAGTCCCACATTTTATAACTCCTTTACCTCGCCCACTAGCAATATCCGCTATGTTGCTCTCCTTAATTCTTTTGCGAAATCGAAATTGCAATGGCGATTTCGTTTACCCAACGCAACCTTATTAAAAATCGAACGACATCTCTAAGTGGTTTTCGTCACCAGAACAATTAACGTTATTTTTAACGGTTGATAGCAATATGTTACGAATCGCGCGTGCCTCTTACCGAGTCGTTAAATAACGATTTATAATGTTATATCGTTATGTGTAACGAGTGTGAAAAGTGCCGCGCTGCACGGAATGGCACTACTGCTGGCGAGTTAACAAGTTGCATTACAGCCATTACAGGCTAGTTTGTAATATGCTTAATTGAATGTGCTGTTAACTGGGGTTTTAGGAGCTCGGATCACGAAATGACCTCTTTTACATACTTTTAGGATGGGACTAGCTTACCTACAGTTCGTGAAGTTATTTACTCTATTCTTTTTTTTTATGGCAAATAAAAGGCATGAGCACACAGACCCATACAAATTCATAATAAATAAATTTGAACTCTAATGCTCGTCTCGAGATGCGTCAAAAATGTCAGTGTTCTATTGTTTGTAGGTACGTTTACTTTGACGTATCTTGTGACGGTCATCTCAGCCAAGATGAGTTTATTAATACGGGCCTAAATGCATTGCCAATAAATATACCGGAACACAATGATGCGAATACCGCTGCTAGGCGGCATGATCAAGAACTTGTTAATTTTAGAAAATAACATGTCGCTGTTGTGTGTTTTAGTTCTACGTAAAACGAAACGGCGTTTTTTTGACACCTAAGTAACTAAATAGATAGGTAGTTCTGCAACTTTTATATTATCTATTTATTATAAGCCATCCGGGCGAACTTAGTACCGCCACAAAACGTAATTTTCGTTTTTTTTAAATGTTTTATGAATACATAAGCGATACCTACTCAAGGTCAAGGTGTCTCTGATCTACAGACTTTTTAAAATTATCGCATAACATTTTTTTAACTTTAGTCTCGATACTTTTTACTGTACTTTGTTCGATCTTGTAGGTACTTTTTTAAGCCCATCTTAAGTTTCAAAAGATCCAGGTGACAGCAAGCCTATAAGAAACGTATTACGGCTAAGAATACGACCCGAACGGTATTTCCATCGCAAAATCATAGTGAATAGATCACTATACAATGGGACAATGCAAGGACGAATTTCGTTCACTCTATTAAAATGCCATTACAAATGTAAATGCAGTTCAAAACTACATTCTAAACCGATTTAAAGTCTTATGTCTTTCGCAATAAAGATCTAATCTTGGAATTTGACGAGGAAAAGAACTGCAAAGTGTTTGTTTTCGGGACTCTGTGGGACATTTGAAATGGATATGGACTTCTATGTACCTACAGCAGTAACGGTTGTATTTACATAATAATAGAATAGATTGTATTAAAAATCACTACATTCATAGTCCTTTTTACAAAATGAATTTTCAGCTTTCAAAATAACATGCAATTTGCTTAACAAACAAACAATACTGGGCTCTTAGACGATGAACATTTTTGAACACGCTTTTTGCTTAAGCGCGAAGCCAATGCCTACAGAAGTGGTGTCACATTATACATGCTAGAAGCAAACTTAGTGTGTATTTTTACCATACGTGCATAATTAATCTTTTAAAATCTCAACGCTGTGTACATACGTTCGTGCCTCTGGGTTTTGAAAACATACAACTACTATTTGTGATGCATGAATGTGTTAAACAATTCCAGAATGGTAGAGAATCATTAAACGGCACCTGCAGTATACGAAATCGGATTGTTTGTTTTATCAAGATTGTGCTGATTTCGCGAAGTGGACATTATACGTACCTTAAACTTAACTAACTCCTACATACCTGGTTGTCTAATCTAATCGATATAACGTATCGCTTATCGTACCGCTTTCATTACATCTCATTAAGTTCCTTTTTGAGTCGATTCTCCATCAATTCACAGAGCGAAGGGTCCAAAACCACAACAATCGATTGTTGACCCAAGATCATATCGATTTCGGGTGATCTCATGAATTGCAGGATGCGTCTTAAAAAATAATGGGGGAATACGTAAGGGTGGTTTCTTTTGGTAGTTAATAGTCTGTTGGGTGCTTTAGTTACCACAAAGGTTTCTTAGATTTACAGAAAAAATGTATATTAAACCTATAGAAATATTTATGCATTATAAATTAAGTTAGCAGCGGTATTTCCTTTACAAATCTCTTTGAAATTGTCTCGATTCAATGCTTCGTATAGCAACCTCATTTCGCTTAGCATACTGGCCAGAATTTCAAGAATTTCTCAAAGACATCTGCAAGCAGCCATCTCAGAACAACATTCGCGTTCTATTTTTAAATATTCGAAACACAAGGAAAGCACCAGATGCAAGCGGCAGGTACCAAAACAGCCAGCATCATGTTGCAAATTATGTTACCCGACCGGGTTGGAAAGTATTCGATTTCCAAGGCTTGTGAAGGTGAATGGGTGTTTTTGAATTGGTAAAGTTTATCCGAAAACCACAGCTTGCCGCGACAGATGTATTGCACCGGCACCAGGAAGCCGTACAAAAAAGGAGCACGTGCTTGTTTGAAAAAAACTGCATGCGGGCACAAGTTGTCCGTCATATTGCACCTTTGGGTGAAAAACGGAATTAGTCGCGCGTGATTTCTGGAATGAGTATTTTTGGCGGCGTTTAGCAGATGGCTGGGTTAAAGATTTGAGTTCTGCGGATATTAGCACGTCTTGCTGTAATTTGTCAAGATTAGAAACAACTAAAGCAAGTTACAAGCAAGACAATGGAGTTACAAGCAAGACAAAGAGGACAAAGCGTGTTGTTTACATAGAGTAGTTTGTACCAACTTTAAAATATTTTTCCTCAGTAAATGTTGTTTTGTTTTGTCTTCTAACAAACATTGTCAACGATTTTATCCACTTGTAAGTAATTGGGTTACTGTTTCTGCAACTCTTCAATCGCATGTTCTAGTTTAAAGATAAAGATAAAGAGACATTTATTCGCAACTTTACATCGATACAAAAAATACACTGATAAATTGTTGCCGGCCATGGTAGGATGGTAGCTTCAAACGATGGTCAAGTTTTGAGATAAAATTAAAACAAACAATTATAAAAAATAGATAAGATATTACATTAACTGCTTAGCATTATGCATTATCGACGAAATTCCATCGTCCTCATCAAATTAAACGCTCTCCTCATATTGCTTATCTGCGCAACCATAAATAAAAAACTCCACTTGCCACTTAGCAATATCTACCCTTCGATCACGGCAATGTCACAAATATTATCCCGGAAGTATCACAAGGAGGCTGATAGCACGTGGGACCACCCAGGGTAGCTGCATCATGGCTCTTGGCGGAAGGACAGGGAAGTAAATAGGAGCCATGCGGGTCATGGCCTGGAAATTTTGAGTATTAAGTACTTTGATTAGCGGCAGGTTGACCTTATATTTTGTTTAGGCGTTAGAGATCATAAATTAACTGGTAACCTATCACGGGGCCGAATTTTCGTTCCAAACTTTTTCATTTGTCCGAAAATTCATAAGTTTGGAAATTCATTTTTGCTACATCCGTTACTCCGTTCCGTTCAAGAATAAGTACTCGTAATATTAACAAGCGTATGAGTATAAAGTATAAGATAATTAATAAAGAGGTAACATTACTATTTGATTGTTCTTCTCCTACTCGTACCCTAGAAGTAAACTATCAACAAACAGAGCGATACTTAAATTTTTGATGAAATTTAAAAGTACAAATTCCAATATGAACAAGGAGTTTACAGAGATGCGAAACAGGAAATTAAGCATTTATAGTAAATTTCAACCTTGCAGCTTTTTAAAATAAAAAATATAAAAAATTGTGAACAAAATGAAAGTGACATACTACTACTATTATTATTTTAAAAATGTTATTGTTATGACGAATTACACTTTCAATTGATATTATTTTGATCATTTATATTGATAGCAGCTTCAAACTAGACGCTATTAATTATTAATTTAAGGAATGTCCCCCGCAATAACAGCAGGTGAAGATGCGTGCGCGCACACAGTGCAATACAATTAAAATGTAAATAATATTAAATAATATTAAAACAAAGATCGCATACTAAACGAATTGAATTAATTCTGCAATATAGAGCCTGTTGACTTTTATTGGTGGAGATATGATATAATAAATGTCGAATGGTTGTCTCAAGATATATGCCCACACGGTGTTAAATAATCCTGGCCATGGTGCGGTGGTAATTAAGGATTTAATTAATGGGACTGCTGATCAAAAGCCGCTTCATTGATGAAGTTTTTAAAATAATTTATCTGACGTTTGGTAAACAAGTTTTTTTATTTAAAAAAAAGTGAGATAATGACACAACTTAAAATGAACATAGCGTACAATTTAAATTTTAGTACTACAGTTAAAATTTAAATTTATTTGTATTGGAATATGATGCAGTATTTTTTTTTGTACCGTAAAACGGGGTGAGTAGGGACGCAACCTATAATAAATCATAACTTATTACAAATAAGAACAAGTATTAAATGGACAATAACGTGGCGTCTATTGGAAATAATTTCAACCTTATAATTAGTAACATATGCTTTATTTTAGGTTGTGTCCCTAATCACCCCTTAATCCCTTAAACTCACCCCGGTTTACGGTACAACAAAAAAAAACCTATAAATAAACAACCTCATAAACCGTTCAAGGGTTAGTGTAACTTAGCAAACAAACCGTTCCATTTTAAATTACTTACCATATTACATTGGTATTGGTGTTTTTTAGTGTAAATAGTAAAATATTTTAATATGTCATATCGTTAAATTCTGTAAAGCATGTAAATCATACCCATCGTTTAAAAACATAAAAAGATACTTACTTTTTAGTGTAGTTACATCGCCTTAGCACCCGTTTTTATGACATACTTAATTGAAAATGTCACCAGCACAGACACTGCACTTGAAATATATTTAACATTTTCTATACCAATAACATGAAAACCGACTCGGCTTTGTATGTATAACAAGAGGTATCGAATATGTTTCACATTGAATGCCAATAAATAGAATTTATATGTGACTGGAGTACGCCAGGGGAGTCGGTGGCCATGAATGTCGAACGCAAGTGTAATTTAGTGCGTCTGCGCAGCAATTTGGTGACAAGGTGCGCTTGCGCTCAACAGTTACATAGTGAATTATTTATGAGTAGCTTTTGATCGCGAGTTTTGTGGCTTATTAGTTTTTGTTGAAAAGAGAAATGAAATATCTATTTATTTTACTTAAATACAACAGCGATTGTTTGTGTGTTTTGTACATAAACTCACGCCTTTATTCCCAGAGTGGGGTAGGCATAGCTACAGAATCACCAACAACTCTAAAAAAATGTTTATAATTCTGTAACCACATTTTGCACTTTTAGGCTAAGATGTTTACCAGTGTACTAGTGACAGATTGCAAGCCCATCGCCTAACAGTACTATACGCCTTTATTCCCTTAGTCGTCTCTTACGATTACGACATCCACGGGAAGATATGAAGTGGCATTATTCTAACCCGGCAACCACACGGGTTCACGGGATTATAATGAAGCTTTCCACTAGCGAAAGATTTTCATAATCATTCCAGAAGTTTCATTGTTAAAGTAAGTAAACTCGTTATTGCACAGAACTCTTGCCCTTATTCTTTAAGGTTACCTATAACTTATTTTATTAACAAACCAATTTATGTACCTATGTACGTTTAAGGAAAAGATAATTTGTAAAAAAAACGATGCTATATTAGCCTAGTTGCTACTACAATCCTTAAATACGAAACTGACTGGCTGATCGATCAACGTATAGGCAAAACCGCTGAATCTAGAAACTTGAAATTCGGAGGGAATATTCCTAGGGGGTACCCTAGGGGTGCATTAAGAAAGGATTCTACACCCGATATGAAGAAATAGGGGGTAGCCAGAAACCAATTCGCACCTCTATTAGAACAACGACGTAAATGCAAATTTTTCAAAAAATGACTTAATTATAGGAAACGGTTCCAAATCCATCAAACTATCTAGTGCAATATTGACCTTCAAGTATTTCCCGTAAAGTTTGGCCAGAGGGCGTTGTGTCATTATACTTTTGAAGCCGCCATTGAAATCTACAACGACTGATTGGTCAGTTGCCCCTGTGGTGTGAAGACAGCCGGTCGCATCGTAAATGTACATCGACGCAAAGGCAATTAGGCCATACTTTTTTTGAGATTTAAGAAACAACATTGACTTAAATGTGTTAAACGTCATTTTAGCGTGTTGTTAAATTAAATTAAGATTAAATATTAACTGCAATATTGACGTTTGTAGCAATTAAGTCATTGTTGTTCCCAAGTAATATATCTTTATTGAAACAACATTAACTTAATTGTGTTAAACGTCATTTTTGCATTTTACTTATGTAAAAATGGATGACATATTTAGTGTAAAATAGACGCTTTTAGCAATTAAGTCATTGTCGTTACCACATAACGTATATTATTTAAAAAAAAATAACATAGGTGTAACTTAATTGTCTTAATGCTTATGCCTTAGTTTTGTTGATTAAAATGGGATGGTAAGACTGATAGTAATAATATTATAACTATGCCAGTAGCTATTATTCTTAATGTATTGGTAATTTCCAGTGATTGTTCCTTTTAAAATAAATAAATAATATTGCACTAAGTTTTAATTATCTACCAATAACTGGGTTGTTTCGCAGACGATTAGTAAGTAAATCTGTTGCTTTTAAATTATAAAAAAATATTACTCACAATACATTTCATATGTATATTTATTTAAATAACTTTATTAGAAGAAGTTTTGATTTTTTTATTTGAATCAATTATAGTTATTAAGTATTTAGGTCGTTATTGCTTGCCAAGGGTTAAAAGGTTTTAGATATGTTCGATGAACAACGACGTAAATGTACGTCTACCCAAAATAACATTGCCATAGCCAAAAAAATACAATATTAAATAAAACAAAATAAATCTATATAAATTACTTGTACAATGATGTATTATTTTATAGGTCAAACTATTACTAAACACCTAACGAAAAAACGTTATAGTGATTACAGTAACATAAAAATGTTCAAATGCGTTTTCTCTAAAATCGTCAAACTTACATTTACGTCGTTGTTCTAATAGAGGTGCGTTGTTATTCCCTTGGGAACTTTTAGATTTTCCGGTATAAAAAGTAGCCTATGTGTTAATGCAGGGTTTAAGCTATCTCAACTCTAAATTTCATCCAATTTCGTCCAACCATTGCATCGTGAAGGAGCAACCAACTAACATACACACAAACACATACACAAACTTTCGCATTTATAATATTAGTGGGATGGGATGGGATTACATTCAGCGCCAAGCTACATAATTCTAATTTAAAATAGTCTCCGAACTGTTTGGCAATCTTAAACCACACATCCATCTTGTTTATGTACGGAACTAGAGGTCCCGTTACCGGACAGGTGCGGTTTCGGAGCACGCGCATGTTTTTACAACCTTTATAATGCTAACTTCAACCACCTTAATCAGTTGAGATAAGGTTTATTATAAGTATCTAAAGTTTTAATAATATGTGGTATGTTATAGTGCTGTCACTAATTGATATTCGGCAATGCATGCTGCCCTTTTATTAGTCTTACTAGTGTTTTTGGTTGTATAAAGTAGTTTGTTATGAAGTTATAGTTTTTACTGAATAGTAAAAAAAAAAAAAAAAAAAAAAATCAAAATTTATTTATTATCACTTAGCCAGTTTATAAAATTACAGTTGCTGAGGCCTCCCTTTAGACTTAAAAAGTCTGTGTTGGGACGCCTCGCTCTTCCAAAAATCAACATAAATGATAGGTACTTAACTTAGCACTAATAAAATAAAATAAAATAAAATATGTCCTGACTCACCGTGTATGTGTGTGTGTAGTCTATGATGTATTGTGGACGTTTTCATCTTGAGACCATTACGTTCATTGAATACAAAACGGACACATTCCAAAATGAGTCAGTGTTGCATTTTAAAATTAGAATCTGTTAGTATAAGATTTTTAATGCAAGAGCAAATTATTTCGGAATGTGTCCGTTTTGTATTCAATGAGCGATTAGATGTTTTTACTCCTATTATGCCATGTTATGTCACGCTATTAACGCACGCCTTACAAAAAGTGTTTTAAAAATATTTTTATATGGCTTTTTATCTATCAATGATTTAGATTTCAGGCTTGAATTTTGAACCAAGAAATACAAAATGTTTGTGATATAAGTAATTACTTAAGAATAATTAATGAGGAATTTTACTCTTCATTGCGAAGGAGATTCGCGTGTAAGATAAATAATTGTCATCTGTTTTAAAACACATATAAGGCTGAACACTTGACATTTAATTACATAAGACGTTAATTAATTACAATAAATGTACAAACAGCTACATATTTCTTAATAAGGTTTTTTGCTGCTTAGACTTGGTTATAACTTTTATTTAACTTGTTGTGTTATAAATGTGTCTCGTTTATAGCTAACCTGGTTCATTAGCCACTATGTTTTAATCCATCTTGTTTTTAAAACCATTTTGCTTTTTCATAAAGTGGCATAGACAGACACCCTAAGATTTTTTATGCATTTAGAAATAAAATAATGAACAAAACTGAAGTAGTGCTACCACTTTTTTGACGTTACACTGCACTGCTGCGTTTTTTTTATATAATTAAGTACCCACTACGTAATGATTTCAAAATTCAAATTCAAATTAAAATCTTTTTTACAGATGAAATTACTATAAGGTGAAAAACAAACAATAGGTAGGTATCCATATGACGCTCTGCAAGGGCACAACCATTTTAGAGGGCTGACTAGGTACTTTAATATCTCATAGGTACATAACATATTTGGTAATTAATAGCAATAAATAACATAATCCTAAACAGCTCTAAGATAAAATCTTCCGTATTGCACATAAAGGCTTACAATATAATATTTTTTTTATTTAATTTAATTACTTACCTATTAGACGACGTGATTTACCTAGTTGGTAGTGTAGTGCTATGATACTAGTGGTCCTAGGTTCGATTCTTAATAAGTGCAAATAATTGTGGTATGAGAGGTATGGTGTGATTTCTTGTAAACGTATAAGTATGTTTGTTAGTACCTACAACATAGGGATCATACTTTAAGGCTGGGTCAATTTGTGAGATAGTGCTCAAATATTTAATTAGTTACCTTTAAGAAAAAAATTAACATTTTGCTTTGAAACGGCCAAGGTCCCGGTTTATTTTTTACAAACCCTCTAAATACTAGTAACAATAAACATACCTACGTGCTTCTTACATTGAGCTACCGTATTAAACAACAAAGAATTAAAAAATAACAAGCAAAGGGTAAATCTGATCATTAATCCTGCCATCTGCATCGTCTTGGCATCTGCCTTTTTGAGCCCTTGAGCAAAAAAGGGGTAGTTTTCTCACAAGGTAGGTAAACGATTGTCAAGTTATGTTAACGGTAATTTATTTTGAAAATGGAACAGCAGCGTATGCGGTTAGTGATTGGTGCTTCGTGATTCACTACAAAGGGAGGTTTTAATAAGCAAATGTTAGTCTAAATACAATAACTGGGTAGTGATTCTGTATATAACGCCGGTCGTACGGACTGTCGAGTGATATTCAAGCGGCGAGATTAAGTAGTCCCGTCAGTGCGAACAAAACACATTGTAGCGCGTGCATTTTCAATTAAGCAGCATGGTTTCTGCTGGGTCGAACGTATAAGGCTGCTTAATTGAAAATGCACGCGCTAAAATGTGTTTTGTTCGCTTTACTAAACTACTTAAAATCGCCGCTTGGATATCACTCGACAGTCCGTACGACCGGTGTTGTTTACAGAATGACTACCCAGAACAGTACAGTTTATAGATATAGCTAGATGTTGCATCAAGGACTACTCAACATCACTGATAAGATGAGATGATGAAGTACGGGAGCAATACCGGTGTAATGACGTCACAATGATATACGACAGTGACATAGTTGTAGAGATGTATAATATGATTGATATTTAAAATAAAGTAATATCATGTTGTCGTTGAAAATGAAACAATACACTTTTTACTTAATCAGTTATTATAATTTTGTATAATATGTATATAATAGTATTTTCGAATTGTTTAATGTATCCAATAAAAATACAAACAATACAGATCATAAAACTTAAAAGTAGGAGTAGATAACAGGCGGTCTTCAAGACGAGACTTGAATCAGTTTTTTTTTGTGAAATTATCATTTAATTACCAACCATATCTACATTATTACTTAGTTCTAAATGGCTTGATTTTATTTGATTCTTGGTTGAAACAATTTAATATTTGCCACTACTGTCAACCCTAG
The DNA here is from genome assembly GCA_963966035.1 of Acleris laterana. NCBI lineage: Eukaryota > Metazoa > Arthropoda > Insecta > Lepidoptera > Tortricidae > Acleris > Acleris laterana. The sequence goes on along the minus strand of OZ014459.1, from coordinate 5,030,614 downwards.
TGCACCAAAAATGCTGGAAAATCTACGATCACTGCTTATAAGGTAGTGCCCGAACCTCCCGACTGCCCAATGGTCCCCTACCCTACTTTGTAGTAGGGAATGAAAATAACCGGTTTAACCGGTTATTTAAATATAAAAAAGGCCGAATAACCGGTTAAATTGCATTCTCTACTTAGGGCCTGGGTAGTGATTCTCTGAACAACGACGGTCGGACGGACGGACGAGTGAATGTCTAAGCGGCAAGTTTAAGTAGAAACATATTTTAGCGCATGCATTTTCAATTTAGCATCATGATTTCTGCCGATGGATCGAACATAATAAGGCTGCTTAATTGAAAATGCACGCGCTAAAATATGTTTTGTTCGCACTGACTGGACTACTAAAACTCGCCGCTTGGACAATCACTCGTCCGTCCGTCCGACCGTCGTTGTTCAGAGAATCACTACCCAGTTGTTTGATCAGTAGTTAAACTAACTAATTGTTAAAATTCGAAAAAGGAATTGAAAATTTGACACATATTTCCTTGAGATTTCTTTAAATTTTCGATTCCCTAATTTTAACAATTTGTTAGTTTAACTACTGATCAAACAACAGGCCCTTAGTAGTGCAACAAAATAAACTCACTAGTATACTAGAATTTGTCGCGTATTTCGGACAAGGTCGCTAACTGGATTACAAATAGGAATGCGCTATATTCACCCGTGACTCAGCTATTAATAAATTTTCCTGAACACAAATTTAGAATTTCGTCGGATGTACCGGAAATGCCGGCCTAAAATAGTTGTACACATTTTTCATAGCGAAATTAAGGGAAACGTGAATGACCGTGTCCTCGTCTTCGTGTTAAAATGGAGTAGTTCATCAGTCACATCAGGTCATCACAGTGGCTTAGTTGTTTGAGGTGTCACGTGATCGCGGGGTACCAAGCTCCATGCCCAGTACCCGCGGTGTACAGTCAACCAATTTGATTCCTAGGCCACTATGGACTTTGTCAACGTGACGTTGTAAACCAAATCATAGGGAGTCTCTTACGTTTTGGTTGACAACGTCACTTTAACATAGTCCAAAGTGGCCTAGAAATCAAATTGGTTGACTGTACCTCACGTAACTCCTCGATGCTCTTACGGTTAAGGAAACTGACTGTGTTAGAAGGGATTTGTATAAAAGATCCTTCAGGGTTGAGATAGAGGACCCATGTGGATATGAGAATAAAGGTGATTATAATATCATCTCTTTAAACATGACTTTAGTAAGCCTGTGGCAATATTAGTTTTTTAACTTATGCTCTTCAAAAGAAACATACTTAACAGTACGAAAAACGTCCTTGAAAGGTTCACGTTTTTCTTAAAATAACTCTATTAAGGTATAACCTATTAACGAAGAAGTGGAACTACTTCTGTTTCTTCTCAAAAACCGATGCTAAATATGACTTTTTTCTGATAAACTAATTTACTATTGCCTTATTCTGAGATAAGACAGCCCAAACCAAGATACCTTAATGTTGGTACACCTGCCTTTTGCATTAGCTGCGTTTTTTGTCGGCAAGGTGTTTTCGACCTTTACATTTAGATTTGGAACATCAACTTGCTTCTGGTTTTAAATTAAAACGGCTTTATATTTTGTTTATGGCGGGACATGTTTTTTTTTTCTAAAAAGGGTTGAGTCAAATATAATGTTTTTTGGCACCCAACGCAAAAATTGGAGTGTTCAAATTTTTCTGTGTGTTTGTGTATCCGTGCCCTTGTGTCTGTCTGTGGCACGCAGGAAGTTAATTTAATTTAATTGGGATTGTTTTACCTAGGTTTCATGAAAATCGGTTGGGCTGTTTACCTGTTCTAAAATTAGGAGTTACTATTGGTTTTTATTTATTGTTTTAAAATAAAAACAAATCCTCACACTATTTGCTAAAACGTGTGTTAGGATTTTACTACTGTTGTACCTATGTATGACTGTGTGCGTGACTTGTGAAGTTACGTATTTACTCGAAGTACATTTATTCAGGCGACTTAAATAGATCAACTACCAAAGCGAAATTCAGTGTATACTCAACCCATTTATTCTAGTTTATAGGTGCACGCCAACTCCTTTATCGGAGCATTTTATTCATTTTCTAATAATAGAACATAATGAGCAGTTAACTTACTTTTTACGCTAAAGCCGATACCTTTTGCAATAGTTTATTAGTAATAGATAGGTAGTAATACGTGCAACTGCACAGAAATTTACGGTATGTGTTCATCCATATTAATGCCTTGCAAATGCCTACAGCGCTAGACCGCCCTTGCCTTAAAAAAACACTTGACATTTACTTATCGTTTTAAAAACAAAACAAACATCCGCTTCATTCCCCGCCAAAATCGAAAGTGTAATTGCCCGATTGAATTTCAAAATACGAACGCTGTCAAGATTTAAATGGAACGATCAATTTAAAAACTTTCCCGCCTTTTGTAAGAGCAGTGAACTTCAATCCATTGATTTGTTAATGGCCAGTAATAAGTTTATTAATGTACTGAAGATGATGTTTTGTCTATGGTAATTGATTACGAAGCGTTCGTTTTCGCGCCACACCGTGCCACGTGGTTAAGTTTTTTATTAGATAGTTTAAAAAAAAACACTTGACGTTTCGTTTTGTGTTATATAACTGGCCAGCCTTACAAATTAGTTTTATTTTGTATAATTTTCATTATTTTAAATTTAGTAGTAGTCTTTCGTTCTTATAAGAATTATAAAGTTACTAGGCAAGTACTTAAAACATGCACCGGACGAATTAAATGTGACAAGTAATATTGACAGAAACAGTAAATGCCAACAACATTTTTGACGCCGAAATCGTTAATAAGAATAGTTTCGCGTACTTTGCAATATGGCCGGGGAGCAGGTGATCACTGGGCAGCTGCGCGCGCGCACCAAGGTTGCCCCTCCCCCCGTGTTTGCTTACCCCCGACCCTTGATAAGTGTTAGTGATGTTCTTATTAGCAACATGAGGGTACTTTTTATGGGGTTATGTTTTGTAGGCCTGGTCATTTCTGTATTTTGATGTCTGTTGAATGTTCTAATCGCGCGGCAACGCTCGGTCTTCCAGGTACTATTCTCTGATTTCCAACTGTTCCTATAGTACGTAATTAAAATATTAAAATATTTTTCCAGAGTTGATCTATCGAGACGTCAATTAAAAGTAATATTTTATACAACTTTTTGTTTATGGTCAAACACTTGTTTTTTATTTTCTATCGCGCGAATACCGTTTGAACCTATAGGTGTTTTTTTTTTTGTTATTATAATTATACATTGAATATAATTATACTTTTATTTTCTCGCACGGAAATTATTTTATTTAATAATACCTATTTGCCCCGGCGTTCTTAACGTTTTTATTAAATAATATATATTTAAAACTGACCATCATCTATTCTCTTTCCTCTGAGCTCAAGTAATATTTTTAAAAACATAAAACACGTTTTTTTTATTAACACATAACAAGACATGAGTTACTTTATTAGCCCCTTTGGTAGTCCTAGACTCAACATACCAATACTCGATCACATACGTGCTCGGAAATCTATCTATCACCAATAATCGAAATTATTATCGACAGTTCCATCCCTAGTGTCCACGTGCTGCGCACACGCCGACGATAACAGCACCCTCGCGAGGTCGCTGCAAAGGTGTCTGCACTCAACCATCTTCTAGATCAAATTTGTTCTTGAGTAACATGTGGAATGTTTATTCCTTAAACGCCAAATTCTCGAATCATGTTTTGATACTGTCGTCTATATACACCAGTAACCAATTGTTTTTTTTTTAATTTTGAGTTGCGACTCTGCAACAAAGCTCTCGACACCTCGTTTGTTGAAAACAGACTTTCCGTTATCTCTTCAAAGGGAACAAATGAACGTATTTACCAATATAATATAAAATTAATAGACCAATGCAATCATAACAGTCCTTTTGATTCACCGTAGTCTGAAGTACGTATGTAAATGCGAAAGTTTGTGTGTTTGTTTGTTACTACTTCACACTGCCCGCTGGACGGACTTGAAATTCGGAATGGATAATATGGATATAGCTTATACACTGAATTAACACTTTACTTTCCATCCCGGAAACTTTAAAAATTTAATGATAATCGAAAACTACGCAACCGGGTTCGTGTCATGCAGAAGCTTGTTTATTACAATGTTTTTTAAAGGTCCTGAATAATTATTTTAATTCAATTTCTCGACAGGACAAGGCGTTGTGATATACACACGTTATAATTACGTTTATAGCAGAATTGGACCTGTCCGCTACACGTCATTTTTAACCACAACCTACTAGTAAAATGTCCTCACATCATACGAGAGAAGGATAAAAAAACATCATCCTTGGAGATTCCTCCTCTTTTTTAGGGTTCTTTACCCAAATGGTAAAAACGGGACCCTATTACTAAGACTCCATTGTCCATCCGTGTCGGTCTGTCTGTCTGTCGGTCACCAGGCTGTATCTCAAGACCGTGATAGCTAGACAATTGAAATTATGCCCCAATAACAAATACTTAAAACAGAATAAAATGGATATTTAAGGCTCACATACAACAATCGTGTTTTTTTATAGATCATGGTACGAAACCGTTCGCGCGCAAGCACACAGGTTACCTATGATGGTAATGTGGGCTCTGAAACCTATTCTGAAACAAAGTCAGTTAAGGACGATTAAGTCGTTCCTTAAGGACAATTTTTCATACACAAGTGATGCCTACCCCTCTGAGAAACAGGCGTGATTTAATGTATGTAAGTTTGAAAAAAGAACGAGTTAATTTTTTCTAATTACGGTGGATGGACATTAGTATTCCCAATAGATAGCTCAGTTCTTACAGTAGGTATAACAGTAACATCTTTAAATAATATTATTAATTGTTTTAAGAGACCTTATTCAAGCGTTCAATCGTTCAATTACTAGCATGAAGCCATTCTATCTCAGTCAACGCATTTGAAGCCTAAGGGCCGTACTCATCTCGGTTGTGATATCCCTTACAAGATACCTACGTATACAAGAAGAAATGTAAACATCAGGCCATAGAGAACGTCAATTTTGACACATCTTGAGACGAGCATTACAGTATATTTATTAATACGGCCCTTACGATTGCAGTTTTGAGATTCTAGTCTTGAGAATTAAAATGTGTATGGGTCTCAGAACCTTCTCCTTGCCATGAAAATTTTTATTGATCTTGAATGTATGAAAAAAAATGATGTCCATGTTCTTGATAAAGCTCTAGTTCTTAAAGGCGTGAGGCAAGCACGAGGGAGCGAGGAGTCATGGTGCGGTAAGCCTCGGAAGTCGCTGGTCCTCCGGGCATCAAGCGGAGCGCGCCGCGTGACGCACTGACACCCGAGCTGAGCGGACGTGGAGGTAAAGACGGACAGAAAGTAAGTACACGACGCGTTGGCCTAGTCGGTAGTGCCTATGAAAGGGTAGATACATACATACATACCTTCACGCCTGTAATCCCAGAGTGGGGTAGGCAGAGCTACAGAATTACAACTTCAAAAAGTTGTTGACAATTCAGTAACCACAATTTAAAGGGTAGATATTTGTGTGATTAGCGCGAATATTTGTGCGTAAGTGTTTTCTATGTATTTAAGTACACATTTCTTTATGTAAGTTTTTAAATCGTTGTCTAGTAACCATATTAAGTACAAGCCTAAAGCTTAGTTTGGGGCTGGGTCAGTTGGTGTGACATTGCCCCTTGATATTTATTTAAAAGTCTAACCGTATAAATAGGTACCTACACTACATTATTCTGAACAGTCATAATGCCAAATTGAACGAAATCTCGACTTTTTATATAATATATTCAATCCACTACGCCACGACAACGCTATACACTAGCTTATCCTACGTGAAGAACTTAATTAAATTATGTATGTTAAATAAGAAAGCCCCTAGACAACATAGATGTAAAAAAAAATGACAAATTAATTAAGATAAATATTATTTTGGAATGAATGCTGTAATGACCAACTGTTTAAGATCTAGGTGTTTTCGTGTAAGATATATTCTTCTGGTATATTTATACTTATCGTCGGTTAAAGTCCCCTTCACTCCATTGTCAGTAGCTACAACTAAGCGCCGACTTCCTCATCGTTCCGGCGGCTGCGTCCGCTAACGACGTGCCTTATGGGAACGCCCCCCACCACACCTCCCCCTCCCCCCGACCAGGGAACTGTCTTGGACAACGTGTAGAACAATTAACTACCCCTTTGATATATGGAGACGATATAAAAAGTTCTCAAGAAAGAAAGAAAAATGAGATATCAAGCTGGGGTTCCTTAAGGCACTATACTCGGACATGCATTACATTCTTCGAATCAGGATGTCCATTCCGTACTGTTGGTTCAACTACAAGAATTTCTAATTTGTAAGCAAAAAAATACTTGAAACTTCCAGGTTTCATTTATCAATATGGATCTCCTTGAATGTACATTAGTATCAGCTACAACCAAAGAACAATTTAAAGGTTCCGATTTTGTTAGCGTGGTAGGTAGATTCAATGGTTTTTTTTTAATATTTATTTTATTCCTTACTTTAACACGCGCTTCGGAAACCTGTGAGAGGTTTATATGGGGGATGAATGAAGTCACCTCGCTCACAACATAAATTATTATAATACTGACCAATAATTAGGTGTTTTATTTACCAATACCACCAATTACCCATTCTCGTTGAATGCCGTACTTAGTGCAGTGTTTTTTGACTGCGTTCTTGCATGAGTTATTTTTGTTACTATATTATGATCCTTGTTTGTACCGTCAGGTAATTTGTTTAAAATTTTAGGTAACATATATTCCCACGTCCTTCTAATACATTAACATATTTAGGTAAGAAATTCCTTGTTTTTTTTTTATTTCGGAAGTTTGTTGGTCTACTTTTAGTTATTAACAATTTTAATTTATCACATTCGTCGAGGACTATTGACATATTTATTTTGTTAAAAACAGACAAAACTTTACAATGTTTAATTAGATCGAATTCGTCTTTTATATTATTTTTCATGTGTTGACCTACATCTGTTGACCTATATCTGCCCTTACAGGGAGTTGAACCCGGGACCGCTAGCTTAGTAGGCAGGGACATTACCAACTAGGCCAGCGCGTCGTCAAAGTAAGAACATCATTAACTCACAAGACTCTTGGCATTGATTGTATTAAATGTCATATTTTAGTGGTGTAATTTATATCCTAGGTTTCCGTTAATTAATTAGTGCCTAGCTGATACAATGTAGTATTAATTAACAACTGCAATCACAACGTTTTAATTGAAAGAAACCTTATTAAAAGCAAACAGTATTTTATGTAATTGGGGTCGTATTCTACAAGTTGAAATGTTAACGATTGCGTAAGTCAATGGAAAGAATATTAGTTTTGGTTAACGAGACCCTGATACGGGTATTTCTCTAGAAGTTCAGAACCTGCAATCGACTGCTACAAGACTTATTATTTAGCAGAGATGAGATGGAATGAGAAGTTGAGTTAATTACTGAAACTTCTCTTAATAAAAAGAGTTTTTAGCATTTAAGAGTAATTATCATACAATTTTAGACCATTAAATCTAATTATAAGTAATTTACATTGAGTTTGTCGGACCCAAAAAAATAACAACATTGCTTAGTAAAGTTAGTGTTTTCATTCCACGAACCTGCACCCTACTCCTAAGTTTTACGTAGTAGGGGCGTTTTTGTATGTTCAAATCACTGTAATACAACACTTGTGACACACTTGACACTACCCTGTTTAATAGTTACTGCAAAACGTACCATCGACATAAACCACGCCCATAAAGCTGTTAGAGCACCAACATCGTATAAAACCAATGTACCAGATTCAGTATACACAAAATCATTCCAATTTCAATTTTAAAACGACACGATACAATTCAAATTCATGGATCGGTCTTTTGAGTTAAGTCAAACTGCTCTAAAGTATCAAGATGTATTTTTGTCGTAAGTGGAACAATGGATGCTCAGTAGAGAATAATTCGCGCGTTCCGAACTCGAGCGGATATGAGAATAGTATCCCGGTGTGTATTGTTTTTGTAGGATTGCAACGTTGCATTTTTAAACAGATTTTTCTGTGTTTGTTATTGCTGTTAGATCAAATCAGGTAATTATTAAGCTGCTTTAGTTTGCTCATCTAACTTACGGTTGAATTTCATTTGTACATCATGATACAACAAGTTTGATTTTCCCTTGCAATAATATTATGACGGTGACAAATAGTGTCAACCTTAGCGATATATAGATCTCATAGAAACTTTTGTCAAAACTGGTCGGTAGACCACTTTCTTGGCCGTCCGTACCTTCCCAACTACGTACTTATTACCTACCTACCTAGCTACCTACGAGTACTTCATGTTGCATAAATTTGGCAAAGATTTGTGCAAAGATTGCACACCAATGATGTAGAATGTTAAACATGTTTAGATAAGGGTCCTGTCTCTTTACATATTTTTTTTTATGGCATAGAGAAGACAAACGAGCACACAGGCCACCTGATGGTAAGTGGAAACTGTGACCCATAGACATTCGCATTCACAAGACTGCAAAGCAATCCTAAGACCGGACCGGAACACAACAATGCGAACACTGCTGTTTGGCGGCAGGTTAATGGATAAGATGGTGGTAGCGATCCGGACGGACCCTGCACAAGGTCCTACCACCCGCATTTTTTTTTTAAACCTATTTAGACCACCGAAATTATTGTAATATTAAGCTAGTAATCAAAGCTGCTTAATCTGATTAGCAGATGGAGTGATCATCGCATCACGGAGCTGTTAGCGCCCGGTGCGGACCGAATTATAATGTCATGATGTACTGGCGGGAGCACAAGTGGCTGGTGGAGAATATATCCTGAGTAATTAGAAGTACAACCTATAATCGTCTTGTACAAAGAATTAAAGAAAAGGACTAAAAAGGCTAGTGGGGTTATTATGACCTATCTGTGCCATTCATTTTACGCTGAGAGAAAAGGACAGAGTTATGTAATTACCATAGCTCCGTCCTTTACGCTCACCGTAAAATGAACTGCATAGCTATGTCATAATAACCCCCCAGGGCTGAAATTCTACACGATAAAACTTTATGGTTTTTGACGGGTTATCGTATTGTCAACATTTTGATAGCTCTTATTGACTTGACAGTAATGGTGGCCGAGTTAAAAACAAAACAATAATATACGTCAATAGCAATATTGGTTTACCGAGTTGCCCTGCTTTACTAAACTCTACTCAGCACAATACAGTCGTTAAGACCCGTATTAATAAACTCATCTTGGCTGAGATGCGCGTCACAAGATACGTCAAAGTAAACGTCAAGCCATAGAAAGCGGTCATTTTTGACGCATCTCGAGACGAGCATTAGAGTTGAGACTAGTTTATTAATACGACCCTAAGTCCAGCTCTAGTCTTTCGATGGGATCATCCTAAATGCATATAAAAATAAATGGTAAAAAGACGATTAAGATAGTAACATGCCTATATTAAAATTTTGTGGTCAACATAGATCTATGAGATAAGAGTTGAATTAATTATAGTTTAAGACGGAACATAATTGCAACAAAAAATAAACTGTGTAAATGTGAAAAAAACGTTTTATTTAATTATTGTGTTGTTACACTTTAATTGATTACAAACATTGGCCACGAGACGGCAAGTTAAATGTTGAAACGTCAAATGGTCACCGTAAAAAAACATTTATTAAAATAACCTACCTACATGACATTCGTTATTTAGTATAGGTGTACCAATTTTACTTATTCTCAATTTGACATTACACTAACACTTTCGCACTCGTCAGTTCACGCGATTCAAATTCACAACAAAACGGATAAAAAGATGGAACAATTAGATAGTGTCAGTCTAGCATTGTGGATGCACTTTTGTGTGTAAACACCTTTATTTGGAACAAAAGCTGTTTTGACGGGCAGATGCGTATTGATGTCTGTGTTTGCATTGATAAAGATAAGATTGTGAACCGCATGTGTTAGGGAATTCGATTGTAAACAGGGTCTCTATAAGTTGGACCGGTGATAAAAGCCCTAGCTTTGTATTAAAGATCTATGTTGTAGCCGATTACTACATGATTTTAAATAAACGTACATTAAAAATGGGTATCCCTCAGAATCCCTAACAACATTTGTGCTAATACATCGTTTGTCCGAATTTTCATTTGCCCTAAACTGATTTTCAGCTGAGTCAGGCAAATTTTGAAGCTTTCCATTTACTTATATCTGCGGTTACGTTAGGTTCGAATTGTATTTATATTGATTGGGTTTTTTTGACGACGCGCTGGCCTAGTTGGTAGTGACCCTGCCTACGAAGCTAGCGGTCCTGGATTCAAATCCCGGTAAGGGCAGATATTAGTGTGATGAGCGCGAATATTTGTTCCTGAGTCATGGATGTTTTCTATATATTTAAGTATATATTTCTCTATATAAGTATTTATATCGTTATCTAGTACCCATAATACAAGCCTTGAGCTTAGTTTGGGACTAGGTCAATTGGTGTGACATTGTCCCCTGATATTTATTTTTTATTTACATATTTATTTAAACAACAGTACAAAGTTTTAAAATTTAGGATATACGACAATTCGGACAATCGATGCATTAGGACAAATGACGATTAGGAGAGACGGGGATTAGAGAGAGGGAGAACCGTTAAAAATACCCAGAAATAAAGTTATCCTTACATTCAATTGAGGTTTAATACACACAGTACAGTTAATGAAGGAGATGGCCGAGCGAACTGAACCAATTCTGTAAAGACTGGTCTCAGGAGCCACTGGCTGGAAAGGGAATTGGGGCAGTGAAGTGCAGTACAGTACAGTGTGTGCAGTGGGACAGAAACGCCCAGATAAGTAAGTAAGTACCTACAGTTAATGAGTCGGCCGACTCTCCTGGGATATAAATTAGTAGTTCTGGGATAGTAAATGACTAGCATAGAGGCATTCCATCTTAGTCCTCAGGGTTGGCAACGCATTTGCAGTCTTAGGATTGCTCTGCAGTCTTGTGAATGCGAATGTCTATGGGTCACAGTTTCCACTTACCATCAGGTGGCCTGTGTGCTCGTTTGTCATCTCTATGCCATAAAAAAAAAAAAAAAAAAAAAAAAAAAAAAAAAAAAAAAAAAAGTAATATTTACCGGTCCTTGTGGAAAACCTTTGGAAGGGCTATGTTCAGATTGTCCAGCTGTGGCAGTATTTTCGTTGAAATGATGATGATCGTTACTGACTTTAGATTTGCATTTCTTTTAAATAATATCGAAAAGGCAATTGGTGGCGGATGGTGTTATTGTAATTCCATCGATTTACCTACTCGTAGATCAGCCACTGCATGTTGGCAACAGACTAAGGGCGGATTCCACCGAACGAGAATAAGGTCTTATACCTAGATTAAACGCCGAATTTGTATAGGCTAATCTCGGATTAAGTCTTATTCCAGTTTCGTAAAATCGATGGTAAAACGTACAAGTTTATTTGAAACACTTGCGCATGTAAACAGTAAATTCTAAAGACAACAAACTATGTACAACCAACTTCGCGAAAGTAAACACTACGAAAACATGCCAACAGCGTGTCACAAACGTAAATCCATCGGCGCACGCGCCGCTACCCCGAACATGGCGTCACGCGTGACGTCACCGCCGCCATCTTGCCCCATGTTTGTAAACAGCTGAAACAATCGACGGACAAACGGCGGAATGTGGTGACGTATTTTTATTGGAGAATTGAGCTGGAATTTGTTGATGGACGATATGATGGCATTTTTTGGTATTTGACTGTTATAACGATAAGAGGAATGATCATTGTTGGCTTCATTTAAATTTAGATTCACACCATTTATATGAAAAAAAAAACAAGAAATTCCGACAGAACAAACTAAAACTAATAGAACATAGAGAGAACAGATAGTGGCGTAACTTCCAACCTTGACACTGGCAGAATTGTCCCACTGGACAGTAGCCATTTAACAAATAATTGGACTTGAATATTAACACTTAACAGATAGTGGCGCTGTAGTTGTAGTGTAAGGACAAAAAGGCTCAGTTCTGCATGCAGCTGGAGGCACAGCGCTGGTTTTTCAGCTGAACCATACTACTACACAGATTTTTGCCGAGATGCCCGTCTTAAGATAAGATGGTGGTAGCGATCCGGACGGACCCTGCACAAGGTCCTACCACCCGCAAATAGACTAAGATAATTAATAGACTAATCGTTATAAAACTCCTAAAATGTTTTACAAACTTCCAAAAAAAGTTATTCTGGTATGTTGCGAAATCAGAAACAGAACTTGAAATTGTAACCTCAAAGGAAATGAATTAATAATAACAGAAGCACTTAACCGTATCTTAATCTCATCCACGATGCTATAAATATGTACGATCGTGAGTTCCTGATTCCACAACATATAACTTCATACATCTGGCATAAGTCTATTCCAAGATTTCCAAGCTAGCATTAATACTATACTTAATAGTCTTACAGAAATAGACTTCAGCTTAATATAAACTCTTAACTATCTAAATAGCCTATTTAGAGCTAACTCTTTACCATTCATCTCTCTACTATAGTATTCCCAGCTTTAAATACCGTTCGGCTGGCTATCGCTATCACGCTTGCACTCGCAACTGGCAGTATATTTGTCACTCATTTGTCATAGAAAAACGAAGATTGCCGATCGCTATTAAGAAAATGGTTGCACTGTAATTGAATTTAGCGTAGGCCAATTCCTATCTAACAGAAAAAGGGTTTAAGTCTAGTATTATCCGTTCATGTATATTCGCTTTTTTATTACGAGTTAAGTCGACTTATACTCTTTTTCACTAGGACCCCAGTTCTCTTCGTTTCGGTTTCCTCATTAGTCTCATTACTTAGGGAAGGCCGCCATTTCTTTTTTTCTGCAGCTGAATGTGGGGCGGATATAATACTGTATTTTGTTTAAATGTTAACAAGTGCTTTCTTTCTATTCAGAAAGATAAAGGAACAATGGTTTAATAATATATAACCCATGATCACTTATTACAAGTCGATACCTACTTGTTTTCAAGGTGACCTCTAAGAGTATGCCGAATAGCAACATCTAACGAACATTCTACAAATTTCAAGGACGATTTTTTATTTCCTCCAAATCTTAACTTGAATTATTATAAATTGTCATAACATTGACAAAGGGGCGTTGTACGATCTCTAAATAATGTTAGTTTTGCTCCTTTTCGTCCATTCCAGTAAACGCCTGAGTCATACTGCGGGAGTATTTTTGTGCTTGTTTTTATTTGAACTATTCGTAAGCTGTTGCACGTGCGATCCTGGTATCTTTACGCTGGAATTCCCAACATTAAATGCGTCATTTCAATTATTTACTGAGAAATCGTTAACGTAAACAAAATATTTGGAACTGAAAGATTATAAAATGAGTTTAGCATTACTCATTGTGTTAATGAACATTTGTGTTAAAGATTAACCTTCCACCTTAGAACACAACGTTTTCTATCATTCTGATCACTCTGTGTGTGTTCACCAAACTTGAAAAAAAAATACAACATGAAATTTACAATATCATCTCTCATTTACGATTATTTGTCTTATGGTATCTAATTATCTATCACATGTCATCTTCTTCAATAGTTCAATTAAGTGTGGAGTCTTTGCGGTATTAACATATTACATAGGTCCAGTAAGTCTACGTTATTGTCGGTGCAATAACATTTTTTTTTTCTTAATCTTGTCGTACTTACGGTATACGCTTTACGGTACACCTAACTGCATGTATTAAATTTGTAATGAATCAAAACCGCCAATAAAAAAAATATATACTACTAGCTTCTGCCCGTGACTTTGTCCGCGTGGAACTCGTTTTACATCGTAGCTCCATACAAATTTTCACCCTCTATTTCGACGCTTGAAAGGCGAAATGGGATAAGTGACCAAATAGTAACTTTACAGGAGAGCCCAAAAACGGCACAGATTTTTGAAAAAAAATCACTATAATTTATTTTGTAAGACGATTTTAAAAATTCAACTTTGTACATGATCATGATGGTGTTTTCTATATACTGTGCTCAATAAATTACCCACAAAGGTATTATTTTAGGATTTAGTGTAGCTTACGCAAATTGATCTCAAAAACTGCAGGAGGTAAAATTATCTAACCAAAAATTGTGGTGAAAAATGGATCAAGTAAAAATGTCTAACCGGAAAAAGATTTGAAAGATAATTAGGAAAAACTATCTAACCGCAAAACATTTCAAATTTAAGAACAATGTTAGATTATATAAAAGTCATTTTTACCCAGAAATTAAATCAAGACAAATAATCTAACTGCTATGAGCGACAATTTTAAACTTCAAAATATTTTATCTAAGCTAAAATTTAACTCTCATAATTAATTCTTTACTAATAAATCACCACCAAAATTCAAGATATTGATGAAAAAAGTTAATAAAACAACTGTTACGAATGATGTTATGGGTCTTTAATAAAAATAAACTGAAAAACTTCAAATGACTAAACAAATATAGGTACTTCACCTATTTGAAATAAAAATAAACAAATAAAGTTACTAAACAAATATCAGAGATCAAAAAAAAGTTACAGTCAAACTATTTGTCGACAAAGGCCGTAGCAGGATAAGGGAAGAAAAAATGCCCTTCATGATTAAGAGCTGTTTTTTTTTCTATAGTTACTTACATCCTATTAGTGCTATTGTGCCAAGTTTTGTTGAAAAATTCCCAGTGGTTCAGCCGAGAAAAAATAAAAACCGAAATAATTAAATATGACTTTTCTCTAAAACTATAAAACTTTAATGTAACATTATTTTATCATTTTGTTAATTTTATAAAGTTTAATGATATAAAGGAAATAAAAATACGTTTTACGATGAAGTAATAAAATATAACCGACAGATAAAAAGAAAGTTGTAAAAAAGACAAACAGTCTAAGTAACATTTTGTAAAAAAACATTTTATCTAATCTCCAATATTCAAAAACCTGTAAAAAAGAAGTCGCTTAGTAACAAAAATAGATCGGTGTTTCTAAAAATCACCGATGGGATAAGCGACACAAAAGTCGTCATATGGGCGCGAGACCCGGCTCATGCGACGCAGAAAAATCTGCTGATTTTAACGATGCATATAACTCAATATCACAAAAAATGTCGCTTATCCCATTTCGCCTTTCAAGCGTCGATTTCACCCCCTTAGGGGATGAATTTCGGGAAAAACTATCCTATGTCCTTTCCGAGGATTCAAACTATCTTTGCACTCAACTTCACCTAAATCGGTTCAGCGGTTTAAGCGTGAAGAGGTAACAGACAAACAGACAGACACACTTTAGCATTTATAATATTAGTATATATATTTACTATAGATTTCTACGCACAAGTCGGGGGATCGGGCATCAAATGTTTAATGCAAAGTATAAATTAAGCCGGGCCGAGGTTTAACCGACTCGTGCGCTCGCGCAGGCGATTAGATCAACGCATTTAATTCTAGTTTTTGCAATCTGTCACTGCGCCTCTAATTATAGGTTAAGTCTAGACCGGCAGACAAAGGCGTATGTAGGTCGCGCCAAAGATCGTTATTGTTAGGATGCATGTTTACATGTGTTATAGGATATTTTAATATTAAACAATATGTATTAGTGCAGGGATTATTTGACGATATTAATTTCCTTTAATTTACAGTGAAAAGAGTAATATAAAATGTCCTAAACATTATACTAATCCTACAGTGACGTAACTAAGGACCGTATTAATAAACTAATCTCAACGGTAATGCTCGTCTCGAGATGCGTCAAAAATGACAGTGTTCTATGGTTTGACGTTTACTTTGACATATTTTATGGCGTCTCAGCCAAGATAAGTTTATTAATACGGGCCTTAGTCTAACACAAGCAGACCGAGTCCAAACTGAGCTCCATATACAAAATATTTAAATAAATAGACGACGCGTTGGCCTATAGTTGGTAAAGTCGCCGTATTAGTGAACTAGTGACCCTGCCTACGAAGCTAGCGGTTGGTCCTAGGTTCGATTCCCGGTATGGACAAATATTTGAGTGTTGGGCATACATACATACATAAACTCACGCCTTTATTCCCAGAGTGGGGTAGGCAGAGCTACAGAATTTCCAACAACTATAAAAACTTTTTGATAATTATGTAACCACATTTTGCACACTTAGGCGAAGATGTTTACCAGTGTATTAGTGACAGGTTGCAAGCCCATCGCCTAACAGTACTACACGCCTTTATTACCTTACTCGGCTTTTACGACATCCACGGAAAGATACGGAGTGGCACTATTCTAATCCGGCTACCACGGGGCATCTTTCTACTTATTCAATATTTCATTCATTATTATTTCTGAGTCTTGCATGTTTTCTGTGGGGTTATTATGAGGGATCTGTGCAATTCATTACGCTGAGACAAAAGGACAGAGTGACGTAACTGGTATAGCTATCCTTTACACTCACCGTAAAATGAACTGCATAGCCATGTCATAATCTTAGTTTGTGACTGGGTCAATTTGTGTGAAATTTTTCCTGATATTGATTGTTACTACAGAAAACATTCAAGACTTACGAAATACCCGCAAATATCTGAGTCTACCGAGAATCGAACTTAGAACTACTGGCTTCGTAGGCAGGGTACCCACCAACTACGCTAAACGCGTCGTCAATGTATATGTGTTTCTTATGAGGACACCCTTTTGCGTCAGAAGGTAGTGTTTTTACTCCACAAAGACGCGCCCCACCACTGAAAGTAAGTAATAGATCTCGCTATCGTTACTCGTAAAAACTATAATAGGTCACTTCGTACGGTTAATCCATCAGTGACATTATGCAAAAAGGATTTCGTACAAAAGTAAAATTTTCAACTGCAGTAATGTAGACATGATTCAAATGTTTTTTTCGTAATTTAACGTGCGATTGAACTTCGTTGTATCTTAGCATAACTTAAATTGAACTTTATTCTGAGACCAAAGTAAAGCGCATGCGCATCTGCCGCCCCCACCTGTCCCGTTTTGATTTTATTTTGTTGGCTATCTTTTAACAATACTTCATAAGCAACAAAGTAACAGATACTTATAAAGAGGTGTACCAAAACTAAGTAAAAGATTTGAGGTTGAAGAGTCCAAAGAACTAACGGGCTACTAAATCTCGAGAAATTAATCTATAGATTGAGACTACTTTTTATCAATAAGACCTCCTGTTGTCTAGCTTTTTGTTAATTTTTTTTCTGTTATATGAATGTTTGATGTTCAATATCTATGTATTGTATTGTACTCTATTAAATGTCTGTTATACTTGCCATCAAATGTACAAGATGATATTATGAGCTCAAAAATATTTTAACATGCTCTTACGCCTTTAGCTTATTGTCGTCATATTGTTGAGCATATTAAATTTTGTGTCATTTTTGCTGACCAATATAAAGCGTAATCGCTTTGGTCTTTCGTTTGCAAACGTGTGTGTAACAATGTTCAAATCTTACTCAAATGTATGTGTTTCCGGAATGGGTAACTATTTGTGCTTTCTATTTATTTAAGTATTTATTATATATATATATATATATATATATATATATATATATATATATATATATTGTCTAGTTCCCACAGTACAAGCCTAGAGCTTAGTTGAGGTCTAGCTCAATTAGTGTTATGTTATTACATGATATTTTCTATTTGTTTATGTATAGATGTCGTGTTAGAATCTTGCCGGCTTAGAATAGTGTCACTCCATGTCTTCCCATGGAAATCATTTTTTTTATTTATGGCATAGAGAAGACAAACGAGCACACAGGCCACCTGATGGTAAGTGGAAACTGTGACCCATAGACATTCGCATTCACAAGACTGCAATGCAATCCCAAGACTGCAAATGCGTTGCCAACCCTGAGGACTAAGAAATCGTAAGAGGCAAATAAGGGAATAAAGCGTTTTTTCAACTGTGGTCTCTCGTGAAGCGCTGGTAGATTTTTGACGTGTATAAGTGCGGCCTACTTACTGAATAAACATCTTTTATCTTTATCTTTTGGTAATTCTGTAGCTCTGCCTACCGAACTCAGGCAGGCGTGAAGGTATGTATGTACGTACAGATGACACTCGCAAAAAATTGACATGTGACCAAGAGCTTTAATCTACTCAGCAAAATAATATTGCTTTTGGCATGTTATCATGTAATATTATAAAGCTGAACAGTTTGTTTGTTTGCTTGAACGCGCTAATCTCAGGAACCACTGGTCCGATTTGGAAAATTCTTTGAGTGTTACATAGCCCATTTATCGAGGAAGGCTATAGGCATCATACTCATATAAACCGAAGCGAAGCGAGGGCGGGTCGCTAGTGTTATCATCATATAGTTTAAAACCTCACTACGTATCGTATCGTATACAGTGTTTAAAACGTTGCTAAAAATCTCCACGTGACTAATGGACGACTCCTAGTTTCTACCATAGCGATGTATTACAATAGCCATAAATAACATGTTTAACTTGAACAATATTCTCTGCACAATGACCCCATAAGCTTTTGATAGATAACTTGACTCGTCTTGCAAGTCACCCCAAAGCTAAGCTTAAATTAAATACGATATTTAACGGTTTCACCGGTTTTGTTATGGACAAAACGTTTTTTTGATGCAATTCGATATAGAAACGGTTTCAGATTAACCTGTCAAAAGCTCAAAGATAATCTGCATTACGTTTTTTGTAATCCAATTAATACGACAAAGACACATTTTTGGAGATAGATATTAGGGGTTGATTTTAGACTATCTATTTATTTACGACGCTTTTAGGGTGCGGCTCCACTGAGGCGGAGATGAGCGGAGCGGAGCGGAGCTGTGCCAATATTAACCAATAGAATCTAAATTAACGTGCGCAAGGCGCGCTCGACGTGACCGCATGCGCCTTCTATTGGGTAATATTGGCACAGCTCCGCTCCGCTCCGCTCATCTCCGCCTCAGTGGAGCCGCATCCTTAGCCTAGTTGGTAGTGACCCTGTCTACGAAGAAAGCGGTCCCGGGTTAGACTTTCGGTAAAATATTTGGGTGAGCTTTAGTATTGGTGGGATGAGCTTTAGTATTGGTTCCTGCGTCTGGATATTTTCTATGTATTCAAGTAGGTATTTATTTATGTATATTATGTTTATCGTTGTCTAGTATCCATAGTACAAGCCTAGAGTTTAGTTTGGGACTTGGCCGATTGGTGTGAGATTGATCACTGATATTTATTTAAAACTAGCGACCCGCCCTCGCTTTGCTTCGGTTTATGTGAGTATGATATATAGACTATAGCCTTCCTCGATAAATGGGCTATGTAACACTGAAAGATTTTTTCAAATCGATTCAGTAGATCCTGAGATATTCAAGCAAACAAACAAACTCTTCAGCTTTATAACATTAGTATAGATCAGCCAATTTCCACTCAGCGCTGCATGTAGCAATTACATATCTGACATCCTCTTGACGAATTAGTCGATTTGTATCTGACGTACAAAATCTAATTCTACGTAAATCCACCCGTAAAGCTCGCGAGCTTGGCCAGGGCTTTATCATAGCAGACATTAATATCGAACTGTGCTACCGCATGCCAGCCGACTACGTTAATGTGGATATACCGGGTATGGAGATCGTGCGCCAACAATGGCGGACAGATTTATTGCATGCGACGCGGACGGAGTTCGAAGGATGATAGAGGCGGATTGTTGTAGATGCGATTTTCTATTTTTTTAGATAATGTGCTTATATGTTTGCGGGTGGGAGGACCTTGTGCAGGGTCCGTCCGGATCGCTACCACCATCTTATCCATTAACCTACCGCCAAACAGCAGTGTTCGCATTGTTGTGTTCCGGTTTGGGGATAAGACAGCCGGTGAAATGACTAGCATAGAGGCATTCCATCTTAGCCTCAGGGTTGGCAACGCATTTGCAGTCTTAGGATTGCATTGCAGTCTTGTGATTGCGAATGTCTATGGGTCACAGTTTCCACTTACCATCAGGTGGCCTGTGTGCTTGTTTGTCTACTCGATGCCATAAAAAAAAAAAAAAATGTATTCGAAATAGGTGGTGGGTCCACCAAGCGTTCTAGAAAATCTAGAGGAATTAACGATCCAATGCCTGGTGGTCCAGATTTTCATTTTGTAGCATTCAGCAGTGTTTGAATTGTCGCGTTCCAGATAGGAGATACGATATCCACTGAAATAACTAGCAAAGAGGCATTATTCCACCTTAGTATCAGGGTTAGCATACACTTTCAGTCTCAGGATTGCATACTACTAACCATCAGGTGGTCTGCGTGGTTGTTACCATCTTCTTGCAAAAAAAGGCTTTAATACATTTCATTTCTTTTCGGTAGAGTAGAGTACTTCTAAAAATCATTAAATAAGTGTACTAATAATGTATCATAACGATAGTCATCACAAATTGTGATGATAATAATGATCATAAATATCATAATTTACGATCGTCATTATGTCAGCCGTAAACGTTTTATTTAATTTAAATAATACCACTTCATATAAATAAACTATGCACTTAATCTACGTACTTACTACTAATTGTAAGTGAAATGAATTCTGTCCTGTTTGTGTTTAAAAATAATAAAAAAGTACTAAATAATTTGTCATGTCCACACTAATCTTCAGTGGCTGAAAATGACGTCGTCCCATAACGGAGTTAAAGTTCACCGAACGTTTGTTTGTTGGTTTGTTCCCCGCAACGACGTAACTTGCCGGTCTGTGCACTATTATGGCTTTTGTTTGTATTGGGAACTATTTTTATGACTCAATTTTATAACTGAAGCGACGGGTTTGATGCAAATAAGGGACAGATATATGGATGACGGGTTTAAAAATCCGGTCAAGTGCCAGCTAGACCCGCGCACCGAGGGTTCCGTATCACCACACAGTAGGTATTATTATTGCAATTTGAATTCGATTTCGAAGCGATTCAGCATGTTTTTGTTCCTATTTGTAGTTTTTCTTCAAACCGAATTTGATTCTGTATTTTACCATTTTTACGATAAAACTACGATGGAAAAAAAACGTTTCTTGTATAGGAACTTCTTTAATTCTTTTTATTTATTAGTAAATTTGAAAGTTAACGGATATAGAAGCAAGCGGCGCAGGACCAGTCCTTGTGACATACCTTGGGGGATGTCCAGCAGCAGGATGTCCTTCGACTGAAAGATGATAGGGAATTAAAACTTATTTCTATTCTATGTGGAGTGGATGAAGTCGCGGGGAAAGCCAGTAGAATATAAAAGTAAAGAGACAAACGAAAACAAATCATGAATACTGCGCAAAAGAAATGGTAAGCCCTTGCGGGTGGTAGGACCTTGTGCAGGGTCCGTCCGGATCGCTACCACTATCTTATCCACTAACCTACCGCCAAACAGCAGTGTTCGCATTGTTGTGTTCCGGTTTGGGGATAAGACAGCCGGTGAAATGACTAGCATAGAGGCATTCCATCTTAGTCCTCAGGGTTGGCAACGCGTTTGCAGTCTTAGGATTGCATTGCAGTCTTGTGAATGCGAATGTCTATGGGTCACAGTTTCCACTTACCATCAGGTGGCCTGTGTGCTCGTTTGTCTTCTCTATGCCATAAAAAAAAAGCAACACCTATTAAATTTAAGTATATAACTAAATAACGAGGTAATATAATAATATAAATAACCATTAAACCTCAACAGGAACAATGTGACTGAAACATCGTTTAACTATTTCAACGCCAATTTTTTCTATTTCCATATAAAATGGACCCCTTAAGGGGTCCTGGGCCTGGATGACTCATGATGGAGTGCGAGTGAAAGCGCAACAAAGTTTATACGTTTAATTGTGGAGATAAGCCGTGACTAATCAGAGCCGATGCCTGTCTAGCGTTGAGGTGTTATTCTGAAGTATTGTGTTGACTCTGTTAAAGTTTAACATCGATTTTAGTTTAAATAAGCCTTTTTGTTCCGATCGCAACAAACGAATTAGGATATCTTCATTTCATTAGCAAAAGGAATTCATTTATTAGAATTTGGAATTACGTTCAGTACGCTTTTTTTGCTAATATGTTGCAAATGTCCAAATTGCAAAAACAATAGCCATACATTATAAAAATATGTGGTATAGGCCATTTAGAGTGAAAGTAAGATAAAAAATCAGTCCTGACACCTGTCACCGAAGTGTTTTTCTGAATCAACTACGTTCGCCTAGAATTTATATGGGTTTTTCCAGGACCTAACTATATTTGTGCGAAGTTTCATCCCGATCGGTTCAGTGGTTTAAGCGTGATTGATTCACAAACATCCAAACGTCTAAACGTTGTCATTGGTAGGTTATACTTTGTCAGCAGTGATTTCTTATCTTTCTTTACTATACTCATATCATAACTATAACATGTGTTTACGGACTTACAGAATAAGGCTTCAAATGTCAATATTAAGAGGTCATCAGGTCATTTCAACTATTCTTTCTGTTTTATTGGCCAAGAATTTATTGACATTGTAACGAATTGTAGGCAACATGTACTGTCTCAGTTTACACGAACAAAGGGAAAGAGATGACTGTCTAATTTACATCATCCTGCATCTTTTAACGGTTGTCTATGGTCCGGATATTACAATAGAGCGAGTGGTATTTGACCTCTGAAGACCTTTACGGGAGCTAGAAAACCGGGATCATGATATGAAGTAGAATGTACAGAATTCCTCGGCATGGCTATGCATGTTTATCAGGTACATATAAAGCTAGATCGCTTTTACAGAGCAATAGCTATAAAAAAGTAAAGGTTTGGGGAAGGCGGAAAGATTAGCGTAAGGGAGGGACGGTATTCAAGAACCCGAAGATCTTTTTAACCCTAAAAAAAATGAGGAGTGTTGTTGTGTTGTTGGTGTGTTGTTGGAGTGTTGTGTTGTGTTGTGTTGTTGGAGTGTAGGCATTACATCTTAGTCCTCAGAGTTGGCAACGCATTTGGTGTCTTAAGATTGCAGTCTTAAGATTGTAGTCTTGAGAATGCAAATGTCCATGGATCACGGATCCCACTTACCATCAGGTGGCCTGTGTGCTCGTTTGCCTTCCTCATGCAATAAAAAAGTGTGTATCCGTATAACAGTGTATGTGTGTCTCTTTATGTGACCTACATGAATTAAAAATCACTACTCCTCTTATTCATAAACACGCAATAGCTAAAGTGTGCTTAAAATATGCTCTGTCCTTATCCGTCATCATGGCATTTGAATTCGGCAGAAAGGGACAAAGAATACTTTAATTAAAATAGGTTTATCATGTGTTTACGAATAAGGTGGTTAATCTAATCAATGTAAAAGCTTTGTAAGTATTAAAAATAAAACCTAACAAAATAAGGCAATCTTTATGACCTTTAATTCTGCTAACCATAGAATAGTTTTATGATAACCTATTTCCACGAGTACCTCATAGAAACAGTTATCGGTGGATCAAACATCCTGAATCCTACATCTAGGTTGTTTAGCGTTTGACGACGCGCTGGCCTAGTGGGTAGTGACCCTGCCTACGAAGCTAGCGGTCCTGGGTTCGAATCCCGGTAAGGGCAGATATTTGTGTGATGAGCGCGAATATTTGTTCCTGAGTCATGGATGTTTTCTAATGTATTTAAGTATATATTTCTCTATATAAGTATTTATATCGTTGTCTAGTACCCATAGTACAAGCCTAGAGCTTAGTTTGGGACTAGGTCAATTGGTGTGAGATTGTCCCCTTATATTTATTTTATTATATTTATTTATTATTTATTAAAGCGTATTTCTTATTAAATATCAAAAATATCTCATAGCTTCACATCATAACTTCACTTCATGACAAATACTAAAATCGTTCAAAATTCGACCATAACACATAAAGAATAAGAGCGTCCATAAGTGTATCAACAAGCCTTGTTAAAAGCCTGTTATTGGTTTAATTTCAACTTTATTCCTATCATAATAAGGGGTTGAGAGCTTTATAAAAACGGATGCTGACGTCATGACCAAGCCTACCGTGAAAAAAAAGTCGCATTGGGTACAAACATGTTATTATATTTTCTGCTTTATTATTGAGTTGGGAAGGTTGAACACGCTCTAGCAGTTCAAATGTAGATACGCCTTTATTACTTCAGGCGGCGCAACGTGAGAAACAATTCTAAGTAATAAAAATGTCACAACGATCCGTTAAGCATTTGAGGAACGCACCACTTTATTTAGCTGTAATCTGTGTGAACTCTACTTGTACTGTATAAGGTTTATATTAGTTTGGCTGTGGTGCGTGAAATGAGATTGTGTCACTTTGTCACTGGTGCGTTTGGTCGATCAAAATATTTAATATTTTGATTTCATTGTTTTGTAATCGAGTTGATCAAATGTTATTAAATGTTTAAAAATGTTTAAAAATATTTGTGGCGTTTTTGTGGTCTTCAACTGCTTTTGCAAGCAAATTTTAATAATAATAAGAATATCAAAATGTATAATAATAAAAACAGTCGTAAAAAGCACATTCCAGCAGTTAATTTCATATCGTTTTGGAAATTTATTTTATGTTAAAGCAAATCATTTATTGATTATATTTTTTATAGGTGCAACGAAAGCTTGATTCGTTGAGTTTGTAAAATTATCACAAATTCTATATTTTTTTATTATTAGCTTTAGGTAAATCACCAAATTTATAAATATTTACGTAGGTACATAATATTAAACATTCGATCGTTTGTCCCTCTGTATGTACTGTTAGATCTTTCAAACTACGCAATGCATTTTAATACAGTTCATCAAAAGTAAAAGGGATCAAGAGGAAAGTTATGTATAAAAAAATGATGGATTATGTACCTACGGGTGTTACCTGCTCCGATTGGCGTCTAAATAGTGGCGCAACTGTTGTACCGAGAACAACCCACGGTGCAGATTTAACACGCCCAATGCCGACAATTCTACATCCATTCCATTTCATATAGAATCCATGGGATCTGGCGATGAGGGTGTTAAGGCGACGGGTTAGCCAGTTTGTAAAAAAAAAAACTTATATGGGAGAACTACTGTGACTGTTACATACATAACATAAACTCACGCCTTTATTCCCAGAGTGGGGTAGGCAGAGCTACAGAATTTCAAACAACTCTAAAAACTTGTTGATAATTCTGTAACCACATTTTGCACACTTAGGCGAAGATGTTTAACAGTGTATTAGTGACAGGTTGCAAGCCCATCGCCTAACAGTACTACACGCCTTTATTACGTCGCCTTTAATGTCGTACAATTTTGTTTTATAAAAATATCTCTAGGAAAAAATAACCATCGTGACTTATTTATTTGTTTATTACTATAAAAATCTGCACAAGTATGAAAAAGCGTTACTTACACCACCACCTTAACCCATGGATTGCCAAGGACTTCAAATTCAGTCTAAGCAGTACATAAGCCTTGTACCCGGGCACCGAACGCGTAATGTGCGTCTGCGCAGTCATTACAGATGAGACACGCACTAATTTGCTTGACAACGCATTCTTGGACCTACCGAGAGCAAAACATTGAATAATTCACTTATAATGAGAAAAAAGGGCCAAAGTAACCGCGTAATTTAGTTTTTGCTACCATCAATAATGCTGTATGTGTTTTTTTTACAAAAAAAACTCGTCACGATTAATAGACTTGGTGTTTAAATTAATGTAATATTAGCCAATTGGCAGACGTGTGTTAAATATTAACTATTAGGTGATTAGTAATTATACCCCAGATTAAATAAGAGTTACTTCGTAATTATACACACATAAAAAAATACCACCACACAAATATCAGAACAATGTAAGTATGTTTTTTATCCCTGAACATTTACAAAGTTCTCTTAGTTTAGCCACTCACGAATACAGGCCTTAAAACATTACGGTAACTCTACGAGTATAAGCCCATTTTAAAAGGGTGGCCTCCAAGATCACCAGACATAACCTCCAGGTTCAATCATGTAATTGTATGAGTGTAATGGTAAATATGAAATCATTACTGTCCTCTCGGCGATCCTATCAACTTAATTGTTTTCAACCCAGCTAAGCTATTTAGCATCTCTGTACAAAATTAAATAAAATTAATCCACTTTTCTACCAATTCCAAACCAAAACCCATAGTTTAATTTTAGTCTGATCCCTTGTTTTCTCTGACACTGTAATACGAGTATTACTAGCAATTCCATCTTATGGGCGTATGAATAAACTCAACTTGGCTGAGACGCTCGTCACAAAATACGTCAAAGTTGACGCATCTTGAGACGAGGATTAAAGTCGAGCTCAGTTTATTAATACGGGCCTTAGTTCTCAGGGTTGACAACGCATTTGCAGTCTATAGTTTCTAGTTTTGAAACTGCAAATGTCTATGGGTCTCAGATCCCACTTACCGTCACGTGGCCGGTGTGCTCGTTGCCTTATCTATGCCACAAAAAAACGATCAGAGAAAGTACCTTCGTGGAAGATATTCAACCTTTAAAATTTCACTACTCTACTGTAACTCACTCCATAAAATAAAACAAAACGAATTAACTTCACTATAAGCAGTCGTCAACCTTTTTACAACCATCACACAAACACCGCAAAAACAATCGCCACTCGATAATCAGCGAATTCCAAATTTAATCCGATTCTATTTTCGAAAATTGGCCATTGAGAGTCTATTACGTATCGAACGACATCGATTTCCTGTTTTGTCCCTTATACGCTATAATAACCTCTTGATTTATGGCATAATTTGTCCTCCACGTTAATTGGTCAATTTAGTGCGAAAATTGCCCAATTTTCGTATACTCTGAACGAGCCAGCCGTGTAATTTTAAATAGTTATAGCGACTACAGTTTTTAAGAGTTTTTACAATGGTTTCGCAAGCTTGACACTTATTTATTCCGTTATGAATAATCAATCCTTCCTTCAATGTAGAATGCAGGATTTAAGCATCTTTATACGAGTTAAACACTAATAGTAGTTAGATATTTACACTCTTCCTAGCTTCTATTTATGTATATTCATGTCAACCTAGTAAATAAAGCTAATTGATAATTATTTAATAAATCAATGATTGTATATAATCTAAAAAAATACGAAATAAACCGTAACCGCCAACAATAAATATTTATTTTTATTTTCATATTGATTTATTGTTAAGTATAACTTAATTATATTTTTTATATTTGCAACCTAACTATGTATAAAAGACCTAGAAATAGAAATGTGAAATCATATAATTGTATGTCTGTGTGCAACCGTTAGTAGCATTCAGTTATGAAACCACACAAAATAGCCGAAACAAAACAGAACAATTAAAAGCATGCATTGTCAAATTGCAAAACAATGTCACACATTGCACGCGAACGTCGAATTAATCAAACCGTAAAGACCGATATTGTTTTGAAATCGGTTTTGCGGCACAAAAGCGGTTTTAGCCGGCAGATGCAGATGATTTATTGTCAACTTTTTAATGGATTTCCGAAAAATATTTTCTAACTTTTTTAGTGTAAAAAAATCAAAACATGTGGGACAGTCGTTTTACTGCGTCATCGTAAATAAAGTTGATACTTGTAAATCTATGAAATTATGATTCAAAACTTATCAACGACGTAGTTTTAATTACAAATTGGTTAAGTATATAAATTGTTATGCAAACAAGTAATCAATAAATATTCTACTTCGGTCTATATCAGTTGCATAGAGCAACCGATTTCCATAACAATCATTTCTTTACACTATGGATTTTTCCAAATATTATGGCTTTATACAAAATACTTATTTAAATATACCACAGGTTATATTTGTACAAGAACTATCGATTCTGAAATAAGAATACCTACTGAATGTTCTAGGAGTTTAGTACAACAATAAGATGCCTTACGAGCCTAATTACCATTTTTTATCCAGCTTAATTAATATCTCGTCTTTCGATGTCCTTTTTAATTTAAAAAATTACAAATCCTTAAGCTCAAATATCAAAACGTCCTAGCCCCGCTACCTTCATCGCCGTGGGACCCATATGTTCTGTTTTTTAGCTCTGATAGATTTCAGTTTGGCTCCAGGCGCATCATATGCGAATATGATCCACCCGCATAGCTCTATACTTGACTTAGATTACCTTAAAAAGCAAAGGTATTTCAAAATAATATGGGTTGAAATGAGTTCAAAAAAGGCCTAGCTATTATAGAAATTAATTCAGTTGTTTTTATGATAAAATTACATAGTAAATATTATGTAGCACACACAGAGAATAGACTTGATTTTTATTTTGTTATCTTTAAATGAAACTACGAGTATCCCAAACTCTACAACAAATTCAACGTAAACGGACTCGAACGGAGTTGGACTAAAAAGCAGAAATAAAAGGCGGTTTAATTCGGAAGGTTTTCGACACCCGACTTCATTTATTAAACCGTTTGCCAACGTGTGTGTAAAGCATATATACAAAGGGATGACAGCTACTACTGACATAAGTGACAATTACACTAACATAAACACCCGTGACGTGAGTGCGTCTATTTTATACTGAAACATTGTTGCGTTACCTATACCACTCGGTTCTACTATTACTAGATTACTACACTACACTAACAAATTAAAACCTTCAGCCACGTCATTATGGAATTCTATTAGGATAATTATCACATTACTACGTCCATTTAATGAGAGTTGAGGCACTTGTTCCAATTATAACATATAACGACGTACGTGTCAAATTTAATATGTTCATAACTTTATGGAGTTGTCACACAAATTGTCAACTGCAGTGCAAGCCCTATTTACACCTCTCTGCACTAAAACCGCTTTAGTGTGTGGCAGACCATTTATATGCTATTAATGTAAATTCCATAAACGTGGCCTACATTTCAACTGCATTATGTCACTTTTTTAAACTAATTTAATTGACACGAATATCTGTTGACATAACCATAGAGAAGGCGTATTCAAGTTTTTACACAACAATTTATTAGTTCGCTAATGACTGGCCACTCATGCAGCCTTAATATCCTTAAAAAAATACAATCGCCCAAATCTCTAGAAATTCATTCCATTCCTTTATCAAATTACTTTTGACCAGCGATATTATTCATAAGTATGAGGTGGCCGTCAAATATTTTATGACTCCCTATCATTGCGTAAGTAGGTAGTAAAGTTTATTTCAGAATCAAAATTTAAATAGAATTCGAGAATAATAGTTCAACTTATAAAGGTCGGATATGAACTTGTGTGGAGGCGGGGAATGTGCTTGAATTTCGAACACTGATTTATTTGCAAAACAGTAGTAAATGCATGTCTGGCTGCTCTCATTTTAGACCCTTCGTAACTGTATTTAAAGTTGAAATTTAATCAAATATATTTTGAGTGTAAGAACACTTAAGTAATTGGAAGTTCAAATATGGAACTCATTCAGATATGGTACTTCCGATTCTTCCTTTTGATTCCGAGGTTCTTTTTAATGCACATGTGACGGAACACGTGCTGGCTGAATGGTTTTTTCTAATCGAACTTTTTTAAGTTGATGTCAACGAAGACATGTTGTTTATTACCACTTCATCTTACAGAAACCTTTATTGGCAGGTGATTTATAGCTCTTGATGCCTTTTTACTACCATAAAGACGTTTGTTTAAAGAACTGCTGTAAGTACTATTGTTATACGATGCCATACTAATATATTACTTGGGTGATTTTAGTATGTAAATAAATGATAAAAATAAAACGGTACCTTGTGTAAAAATAAAACACCTCCATTTGAAAATTCCGAGAGGTTAAGTAGTAAAAAATATAAATATTTAAATGAAAAGGTCAAAGACAAACTACAACCGGCCAGCTGCCTATAAAAACCTTATTACGTAATTCGAATCCAACTTGTTCTAATCACCGGCTGAATACTTGTGACTGTGCACTTGGTTTAGAAAAAAAAACCGGCAATGGCTGCACTTCCTTTTAATACAGCTGCCGGCAACACGTGCTATACGGGACCACACAAACGTTTAGTGTTCGTCTGTTTTTTGATAATTCATGTTTGATAAAGTATATTGTAAATACTGGCTGGAGAGAACTCAGGGCGTCTCGGTTAAAGTTTAAATTTAGAACGATTTTTGTCGCGCCATTTTTCATTCTGATTAATGTTTGCAGGATCGCCATCATGTCGTGTAAAGTAATCTGGGACTTAATATTTATTTCAGCTCTTAAAAATATTTTGGGTGTACCATGTGTTCGTTCATAATATTCCTTGATTTATTGATGATTCGGTACGTAAAAGATTAAATTTAGTACATACACATTTAAAGTCAGATTTACATGAGGAAATTTTTTAAGTATTTTAAAATTAATCGCAATATTATTCATTATTATGTTAGTTAAGGTTAACTAAGCGAAAACGATAAGTAATTTAAAACTTTTAAGGAAATTAGAAGTAGGTACCTACGCATACTCTTGCCGACAAGCGTTTTAATTAATTTATTATTTTACCGAAAGCTATTTCCCGTTGAGTCTTTTTGTTTTCACGTTGGAAATAGGACTTCCATTAAATTTTAAATCTTGCGGCGGGAAACGCCCCGGTCAATGCTTTTTTCCACAAGTTAATGTATTCTGTGAAATATAAAATATATGTGTGATTCCCCACCCTCACCGCTGTCTCGATAGCACAGTGGTTTCGTTGTCACGATATTTTACACATAGGTTAGGTTAAACTTGACTTGCGATCGTATAAACAGTGAGTCGCTTAATACATCGAAGCAGACAAACTGCTCAAAACCATTTCAACACGTCTTAACACCTCCATTTGAAAATGTAATTACGTCAAAATGAATAATTGGTTTTCGGCGACAGGCTTCTAAACTGCCTTTATAACTCAATAAGTTGATATTTCTACAGGAGCATTATCTGAGATACTGCCTAAGCTACTGGCTTAGGGGGGCAGTATTACTACCTATACGATTAAAGTTTATGCACCGTCCACATTTAAACTTTCGTAAACACTTTAAGTGTACACCCTACTAGTACACATCGGTGTTAGAATACATGTCCGTTATCAATTACGTCGGAATCAAAGCACAGTGACGGATGCGCGGGCGCAGCCACAACTGCGCATGAGTGATGCGCGCGTGTACGACGCGCTATTAGCGGACAAATGATCGATGCGAATATTGGGAATGTTAATGATGCTACACGATTTCAATACAATTGTAGATGAAAGGTAATAGCAATTTTTTGCTACTTGAACTATCTTTTTTTCCTCAGAATTATTCCGTTTATAGGGTTCCGTAGATAAGGAATCCTTATAGTCCGTTTGTCGCTCTGTCTATATGTCCGTCTATTCGCGGTTTGACACCGAGACTCTTGGTTCCATCTACAAAGCTGAAATTTGGAATAGGTAGCTATAGATTAATTATGCTGACAAAGATGTAAAATACAATGTTAATACAGTAAAGTAAAGGATTTTTTTTTACATTATGGCTTCGAGGAAGGTTTTTCTTAAAAAAATAAAGTACTATTAGCTCAATGGAACCATAACCAACCATAGAACGGTGTAAGAAAACTCATAACTTACTTGCTTGGTACAGTCACTCAATAAAAATGTTGACCATACTTGAAACCCTGTCATTGTGAATTGTTTGATGGACAGTTTGAAGTTTATTACAACAAAGTGCTTGACATTTTCCATGGGAATTGTACACCAACATATTTCATTTAATATATGACCTTAGTTACCACCTAATAATACAACATTAACATGAAGCCAGTCAGGAACTTGCCAAGTACTTGTTTGACGCGGGTCAGAGTGCCATCACTTTCACTCCATTAGCTATCCGTCTCAGTCAGATTAAGCGCAAACACAATTTTTTACCTTTATTTCTATGCAACATTAAGATTTCTTTTATAGCGAATTGTATTTGTTCGAGCAGTCACTTTCGAACAGGTATTCATTACAATAAAATAATACGTCATCATAGTTATTCTCGTAACGT
Source organism: Acleris laterana (assembly GCA_963966035.1). Taxonomy (NCBI): domain Eukaryota; kingdom Metazoa; phylum Arthropoda; class Insecta; order Lepidoptera; family Tortricidae; genus Acleris; species Acleris laterana. Next base: position 4,998,631 of record OZ014459.1, on the reverse strand, counting down.
TTCCACAGATTTTGGCTACACTTAAAAATATATTAACGAATTGATAGCTAATACCTCTATCTATCTGTACCTATTACAAGTAATAATGTAAATATTTGTTTACGTTATACGGAAACTATTTTTTTTAGGAAATAAATTCCAGTCGTAAAGCGATTAGGTAAACCGCGTTCTTACGGCTGTATTAATAAACTCATGAGTCATGGTCTATAATTGGAACGAAACGTAAATTCTCCAACCGTTAGACAAAAACATTACCCCTTTCCGACTAATAATCAAAAATAAAGAAGTGACATCACCGTCTGTCGCGAATGGCGCACATGCTAAACCGAAAATAACTAACATTCTGTCATATGCACACCAAAAAACGCGCATGCAACGCGAAACACTAACCCGATAACCATCTCTCCACGTAAAAACTGCGAAGACCTTTAAAAGTACAGAAGAAATGGGGTCAAAAGTTATTAAAACCTTCTGCGAGAAACGGAACGCATTGAACCATATAGACAAGAAATTAAAAAAGTTGAAAAAACGAAAAGGGGGAACTCTTCGAATTTCGAAGGGTTGTAAAAAGTGGAGTCATTTTGATTGTTTTCAGCCAGGTGTTTTCGAATTTGGAACGTCTTACCGGAAATCTGTGGCGCATGTGTCTGGCAACCCGTTCGCGGCGGAAACAGTGTGCATCCCTACCCCCTTCGTTCTTATTTTAAAGAACATCCCTTGAGAAGGTATGTAAGTTTTTATTTCAATTAAGTTTCGAGTTTCATTATCATCTTTATGAACCGTCATGTCAGTTCGTTAAGGCAGTGTTGTCTGTTTCCGGTGTATCATTTACTCACAAACTCGTAAAAACAGCATGCTATCACATTTATAGCGCATATTAACTATCTTTCCCGAGTTGCGCCTGAATTAAAGGCTCTAAACTTTACATATTTAATTGAAAATTTCAACACGTTGTTTGGTGTGTCTAGTTAATAGATAAAATAATGATATGCTTCACCAAATCATTTTACTTTAAAATAAAACAAAAAATATTTCGCTAAGCTTCCCGTTGCAACATTTTTCATGTGGTCACAACTGACAGGCTATATAACCTAGGTTACAACAACAACAACAACACAAGAACAAAAACAAGTGTAACCTAACCTTTGACCGTCGTATCAAGATAAATTTTAGAGATAATTAACATTCCTTTTCCAAACCTGTGTTCGTATAAAAAATGACGACTTAATCGTAAGTAACTGACTTTAAGGGACGTAAAAAGCCAATGTAATATATTTCCGTAATGGTTAAAGCATAGCAAGCAAGCAACTGAAGTCCTGTGAAACGACTAGGCCAATTGCTGTCAGCCACATATCATTTAGGGCCTCTTGCACGAAAAATGTAACACTGGCTTAATATGCTAACTCGAGTTAGTAAACGTCAGATTCAAACGAAAACTGTCATTTTAAGTCGAGTTTGTGTCTAAAACCTAGTATTAAGTTTTTGGCGCAAGTGGCCCTTAGAATCGGGTTCGAATTAGTTTCCAGTCTCTGAAACGTTCAGGCTTATCATAGCTTGGCAATTATTAAAGAAACAACCTAGGCGACTCGTAAGAAATGCAAATATCTACTTTTTACAAGCTTATGGAGCTTGCTTTGTTCTTACGTCAGTCTTTCAGGCTTTAAATTTGCTATCCATTTTTTGATAGTTGCTATCGTCCGAATAATCTAAAATTTAGTATACATTTTAGGTGACAGAAGACGTCGATATAAGTACTAAAGCAGTTCAGTTTAGCGTGGGAGAAAGAGACAGAGCTGAATAAGTAAGAAGGTATGTCATGGTTACCCCCCTCGTCTGATGATACAATTTATATAGGATCGGTGTCATAGCAACAACTCAAGTACATAATAAATTCCCACCCTGTTAATGCTCGTTCCATTTATCTCAAAACACAGTTGGTGGCTTTTACAAAATAAATTATCCAAAATTAGGCTTAGACCTCTCTGACCCGCTCTTATGCCTATTTTTATTTTATTACAGACTTATGCTATGTTTAATTCCTATATTGGATGACATTATAAAACCCGCGTATAACCTAAAATAAAATAAAATTTAAGTGAAACTTTTGATGTTGACTCCAATCCTTTCTTTAGTCCGCAGTAAACACAATGAGTGCAAATCAGATCGGCGGCAACAGGTGGCCTGCACGCCAGTGGGGAGCAGATTCAATCCCCGACCGACAAGGGCGAGGGGCAGGTATTTTGATATACGGGTTGAAAAGCCCCTTAATATATCCATACTAACATCTTTACATAGTACAAAACAACGCCGTCTGTCCCGCTGTATGTAATGTACGCTTAGATCTCTTAAACTACGCAACAGATTTTAATGATGTTTTTATCAATATATAGAGTGATCCAAAAGGAAGGCTGTTATGTATAATGATTTCTGGTTTATGTACGTGTGTTAAAGAAAACTCACTTAGGCCCGTATTAATAAACTAATCTCAACTCTAATGCTCATCTCGAGATGTGTCAAAAATGACAGTGTTCTATGGTTTGACGTTTACTTTGACGTATCTTGTGACGGGCATCTCAGCCAAGATGAGTTTATTAATACGAGCCTTAAACCTTAGCGAAGTGAGGGCGGATCGCTAGTAAAATATAATTTAGTTTCAATTTACTTTTATATCCAGATAATGCGGAGTTTCCTGTAAAAAAACATCGTGAACGCGAATAGAAACTTATCCATTAACCTACCGCCAAACAGCAGTGTTCGCATTGTTGTGTTCCGGTTTGGGGATATGACAGCCGACATGACTAGCATAGAGGCACACCATCTTAGTCCTCAGGGTTGGCAACGCATCTGCAGTCTTAGGATTGCATTGCAGTCTTGTGAATGCGAATGTCTATGGGTCACAGTTTCCACTTACCGTCAGGTGGCCTGTGTGCCATTAAAAAAACAGTTTTTTTAAACAATCAACAATATTATTCACGTTAAACTCTAACTAAACTAACAGCTGCTTCTATTATTAGCTGTCTGTCACGCTATTAGTTTCGTTAATCATGTCCACGCACCCCTTTAGCCAACTACAGCGATTTAAATCTCAAAGGGTAACCCTGACATTATTCATACATATAATCCGCTACCATAACAAAACAGGATCAAGTCCACAACTTGCTAGTTTGGTTTTAAGCTCATAGTAGCTGTATTAAAGATGATTTTTAAATACAGCTGTGATTCGAGTTGATATGGTTTTGGTTTAGCAGTGCGATAATAATATGCTTTTTAACGCCATGTTTTACTTAATATCTTTTTCGACGACGTGGTTAGCATAGTTGGTAGAAACCATGCCTACGAAACTAGCGGTCCCGGGTTTGATTCCCGGAAATATTTGTGTGTCAAGTGTAGTACAAGTCTAGAGCTTAGTTTAGGACTTAGTACATTTTTGTCAGATTGTTTTATTTGTGTGCTACGCTACGTCGTCTGCTTAGGATAGGGATAGAGATGGCCTATATATTACTCTAACTAAGTTGTAGTAGTAAAAACAGGAAGATATATCGCTCTTTGAATACAAAACTGACACATTCCAAAATAGCTTCTAATTTTAAAATGCAACACTGACTCATTTTGGAATGTGTCCGTTTTGCATTCAATGAACGATATATACAAATAAACTATTAGGTACCTTTACTATAAGATACCTTAACAAGGTATTGTAAAAAAGCTTCATAAAAAGCACCTACGAGTACATCTAGTTTTAGCATGGATTGTATGCATCAATCAAGCAGGAATCACCAAACAAAGCATGTTTATTTCATAATTCCTCTCAGTCGCTTCTGTCTGACCATAGTATTATTAAGTCCACAGAATCCGTGCATTTTACAAAATTTCTCAATGGCATGCTCCCGTGGGAGACTTTAGAAAAACAAACTTACAAATACCGTCGACCGCAGCGCTGTCGTCAAACAAAACATGTAAATTGACTAAGTGAAACCATTAGTTCCAATTTTGTCAAACATGCCAGATAACTTGGTGATATTACAGAGCAAACATAAGATGTTGTCGCAGCGTATCTCGGAGATAGATCACCGGCGGGGTCGATGACCTTTTGACAGATCACTCAGCTGACAGCTCGGGGTGCCGTCAAAACTGGAGCTTTATGATCGATGAGGGAATTGATATTGTGATTTGTGGTGTATGAATTAATAGGCTACTTCTGTGGGCCGATTATGGTTGTATTATGGATGTGGATAGACTTGGATAAAACATCTGTCACCGTCTGACCAGTATGTAAGTGCGAGAACGACGGATGCTTTTTCCACCGCGATAAAGGTGACCATAACTCTGCCCTTCTAAGCCAAAAAGCAGTATCTCAAATAAAACGTCTGTAGCAATCATGACCTTATCACGTTATCACTGAAATTAGAGGATTTAATTTACTTTGAACCTGAAATACTGTTTATTGGCTTAGTAGGGCAGAATTCGGGCCCTGGTTAGTCTTATTTGGGACTATATTTGCTCGAATGATTATATTTCGTACATATGTAACAACCCAAAAACATGAGGGATTAAAAAAAAAAACGTTAATGCCGAATATAATTCTTAAATAAAAAAATTAAGAACAATGCCCACTGGTAGCCGTTTGTTAGATTAGTGTAGTTTTAAGTAAGTTTGTAAGTTCTTTCTTTGTTTTGGTTTGTTTGAAATAAATTGTATTTTTTTCTTTTCCATTTATGACAATCCTACTAATATTATAAATGCGAATGTAAGTAAATGTATTTGTATTATATATTTTTTATGTCTTATTTTTAAATGACTTGGTGTTAGTATTTGTTCGGTGCTAAGATTGAAGTTTACTTATAGGTACCCCAAAAAAAACGAAATGGATTAGACATACAATAAAAACTCTAGGTGCTATGTGCCACCACTATGTATACCGTATCTAGACTATTCGACCTATTTTAGCTCGTCGATAATTCTGTCGCCTAGGTTTCCAATTCGCAAACTTACCCTCTGTAAATACACCCTGAAACTAAGTTTGCCTCGTAGTTGTGTAAACATGGCCGCTTACGTTGAAACTGTCTGCTTGTCACAACGAACAGCGTAAACAACTTTATGAGTATGGGACTATGGAGTAACTTTTGACGGGAGACATGTTATTTGAGGGACAGTTTATTTTTCATTTTTACAAACGGTTTTAGTCTTTATTCGTATTGGGCATTTTCAATTAGGTCTCGTGTTATTATTGTAAATGGGGAATGGTAAATTTTCGCCTATTTTCTTAAATAACTTCAAAATTACATATTCAAACTATAATAATATAGCCTCTTTATTCCACAACAAAAAATTATTACAGTATTATCTTACAATATCATTCATTAAATTGCATTTCATTTCCATACATGATTAATATGATTATATTACATATTTTATCATTTCATTTTTATTATTTTATTTTTTATTTTTCATGCATTTATTATTTCACATTATTTTAACATAATTTATAAGTATGCAATAATATAATTATTTAAATTCATTGAGGACCTCTCTACGAGTAAATATTCAAACTATATCAAAATTAAATGTGAGATTCTCACAACAACCAACAATTTTTGATACTTATGTGAAATGTCACACGATATGGTACCCACATCTTTTATTTTATTTAAAAGAGGCCGCCATGTTTAAAATACATTTATGTACGTTAAACGTCTGTCTTTGTGTACCAAAAATTAACTCAATCGGTCCAGTAGTTTTGGAGCATACTGGCTGGGAATGACGGACGGACAGACAAACACGCGAGTGATCCTATAAGACTTCCGTTTTTTTCCTATTGAGGTACGGAACCCTAAAAAGAAATTTGTAACTTTATTTTAAATTACTAACATCACTAAATTATATATTTAAGAAATCCCTTGTGCTCCAAATCCAAACAAATCCACCGGTAAAATAACCTGCGCGCGCGCACCATATGATCGTCAGTTGTTCACAGGCTTTTTACCAAAGCAGGTGGCCGGCGAACACAATCTGTGCACGAAAAACCTGCGAATATAATACCCGGTTAGAAAAAGACGGCGATAAAAACAAAGAGGGTGGAAACGAGATGCAAAGTTGTCTTTCCGTTTCCGTTTAGTAAAAAAAGTTTAACATCTGGATACTCGTAGATTTGGCCTGAGAAAGTTTTAGAAATAAATCTAGACGGTCACGATTTTTTGTAGAAATCAGATGTTGGGTTGTTACCGGTCTTGGGTTTCCATCGTAAATTTATAATCATCGATGCTAATACAGTTGTTTGTAATTAATACTTTGGCAGTTTTTAGGTAACTGTTTGAGGTGGATTTTTTGATTAGGCATAACTGCCAATTTTAGGTAGCCCGAGGCTTTTTATCATGTCTATACGTATGCCAAAATATAATAATTATTATGTACCTACCTACACAACTTTATATCAAGAGAAACTTTATGTGGAGAGTACAAATATTTTATTGATCAAATCTGCACACTAACCCCCTTACTTATAAACTTGGAATAAGCTTGGAATTGTTTATGCCATGTTTTTTCTCTTTCTGTCAGATGCATAGGTATGTCACTATTACAGATAAGGACAAAGCATGGCATGAACTATACCAAGCTTATTCCACGTTTATAAGTAAGGGGGTTAGTCATTTGATATCTCAGTTATAGGTACTCATATATTTATTTCCTGCCATTCCTCTTAATATCCACCCATTTTAACAGTAGAAAACTGCGTCATTCATCTAAAGAGTCTACCGGAAATCATGAATACGTAATCCGTTCCATAATTGAAACATTAATAACCGTTACACGTAATATTTACGAAGCGTAACGACATATTTCAAGAGTAACTTACATATCATATTTACCTTTATCTTCCAAAAATAGCATGCGCATGTTGGATCTATAAATCATCGACGCATACCTCGGCGTACTTAAGACACTAAAAAGACGATGAACTTATTCTGACCGATCTCATAGCAGTAGAGAAGACGATTTTACAGACAGCTCTTGATAAAGTATTTTTGCAATTCATGTACGGAAAGCAGATCAAGTATTCTAGGTCACAAAGTAAGGAATATCAAGATCATGGACGTAGACTAACTATGAGCCAGAACATCATCTGTTTTACTTTACTTCTCTTTTTCATCACACATTTGCTATTTCTCTCCTTGCTTGTAAAATAGACCTTACAGTTTGGCCGTTCTAAGAGGGCCGATTTGACAGTTGTCATCTTAGTACAAAATATAACCTCAAAGTCATATTTTGTTCTCAGATGTCAGCTGTCAAATCAGCCCTCTTAGAACGGCCAAACTCTAGTTCTAAACTGTCCATACATTTACATTGTTTTTGTTTTTACCATCATTAAGAGAGATGGTTTCGGAAGGTTTGTAGCAAAATGTGGTTACAGAATTATCAACAAGTTTTTAGAGTTGTTGGAAATTCTGTAGCTCTGCCTACCCCACTCTGGGAATAAAGGCGTGAGTTTATGTATGTATGTATGTGTGGTTTGTAGCTGTAGCCGTGTGACACCTCAGCAGAATGCTGAGCCAGTGTACGTTTCACTGTCGCGATGTCCCACACATATTTGTGTCTTCTGTGTAGTGAATAAATGTCTTTCTTCATCTATTACATCGATGTCTTTCTAGAGGGTGGTACAATGGAACCATGACCCACCATAGAACTGTGTCATAGTGACGTATGAGTCAAGAAGAGTCAAACAAATTCACACCGTTATATGGTGGGTCAGGGTTCCAATGGGCTGAGAGTACATTATTCCGGATAGACTTAGGCTGTTTTATTTTGTTTGAAGTCGAGCGAGTGCGGGACGCTAGTGTCTTAATAAAGCAACTATTATTTTCCGTTGATTATGTTCAAACACAGTGTGACTAACTGGTGTGAACGACTCGGTAGCCCGAGCAGTGATCCAAGTCATCGCATTTGTTCACATCCATTGCGTTTGAATGGGCCGGTAATGGAAATGGATGATGAATGTATGGTCGCAATTTACGTTCCATCAATCTTTTCAGGTACAGTGGCAGTGTGTATTGTTACGATTAAATAGTAATTTTATTTCTTTTGCAAATAGATTTGTCTGAGATTTGGCTTTGAAAACTTTTATAAATGTGTATATGGTTTTAATTACATAAATTACGTTATATGTCATTTATATGATTACTCTAAACACTTTAAAACCCAATTAAAGTGATATTGTACGATTAAAAAACACGTAACTAGTGATGGGCGAGTTGGAAATATTTCCCGTTCTATAAACTTTACATTTGAATTTACTGCAAATTCCCATCTCTTTACGCCACCCTAAAAAGTCAAAACTACAGAGCAACAGAATTAAAACGAAGAATCATCAAAACTGCTTCGAAACGTAAACCTCGTCCAGAATACACCCGCTGTTTATTTTTAAGCAACCCTTTTATACGGGAATTACGTTCATTAAGGGTTTTTATACGTTTCTATTTCGATAGACGCCGGCAGATGGCGCCCTCATTGTTCTGAGATTTGTTACCCTTTGAGGTAAAAAAAATAAGCTTCTTATAAGTAAATCGTTTTAGTCTTGCCATTGTATATGTGTGTAAGGATGTAGAAATAGATTACAATGGCAACTGACATTCAATCTTACTCAAGCACCGTACCGGTAATAATTCGTTGCCAACTTCAGAGGTAAGTTGTTCGAGAGAATAACACACGTAGTCATAGACAAGATGCTTAACGCTAACGTAAACGATTTCCGAAAACTGCCAAAATGTATGGAACTGACATAAACGCCCAGTTTCATTTCGTGATACATTGCGTCGCCGCAATAGCTCTCGGATCAAAAATGTTAAAACAACTCGTCAATGGATTGCTACAAGCATGCAGGCGCGACCGTCCGGCAGCTTACGTCAATCCTATACATTTTCGATAACGGTAACGTTCTAGTATTGCATCTTGTCTACGACCTAGTCGTCACTTGACATCAGGTGAGACTAAGGTCAAACATAAACCCATTTTGGATCTTTAAAAAAAGGTGGCAAGCTAACAAACAAAGCTCAAAATTACTGCCGGATGATGGGACATGGTCCCAGCTTAGCATGTCACTGGCTTTGAGGCCAGACGCTAGACAAGATGCATAAGGCTAACATAAACAATTTCGGAAAACTGCCTTAATAGAACTAACACTTAGCTACGCTTAGCAGGTTGCGTCAATCCTATATATCGTTCATTGAATACAAAACGGACACAATCCGAAATGAGTCAGTGTTGCATTTTAAATTTAGAAGCGGTTGGAATACGATTTTTAATGGAAAAGCAATTTATTTTGGAATGTTTTGTATTCAATGAGCGATATTTTCATTAACGATAACGTTCGCATAATGTATCTTGTATAAGCTCACTGAGGAGAAAAGATATAAATATTGTAAATTAAAAGGAGTTACATAAGTAGCCCAGTCATGTAAATATGTTATCCAATAACTTGCTAAACCACAATTCACAAACTGATTCAATTTTACAAATATATCATTTTGCAAACACTTTTTTTCCAAAACTGTAAATATTTGAGGATTTATTTCAGGACCATCTTGTAATACCCTATAAGTTAGATTACGTTATTTTTATACAAATGCTGAAATATTTAGTTTCGGAAAAAACGTGTTTTGCAACATGATGTTTGTGAAATAAATCAGTTTATGGAACGTCTTTTAATAAATGTAAATACGAAGTATTTTATTATTACCTACATCTGTTGTTAATAAAGTCCCACTGTCCTCGCCTATGGGAACATCACCTTGCTTATCCCTGGGATAGCGCAAGTCCCGTGTAATCCGATGCGACGAAAGGCCAAAGTAAACGAAACCTTCAATTCCACGCTTCCTGCGCAGGCGCAGGTATTCGCAATTGTACAAATATCCGGATATCCTGTAGTATCCTGTTACTATCGGATGTCATCCCGCCTTAGTTTCGTTATAGGATGTCATGTCGCAACGGAAGGTTAGAAGCATATAAGTATAGTTTGGGACATAGATGGCTTTAACTTGATAGTTACACACCGACAGCGACGCTAGCGGTCCGGGGTTCGGTTCCCCGTAAAGGCAAATATTTGTGTGATGAGGGCGGTTATTTGTTCCTGAGTCTTGGATGTTTGCAATATATTTAAGCATACATTTCTCTATATAAGTATATTTATTGTTGTAGAGTACCCATAGTAGAAGAAGTAACTATGTGTGGAGTTAGAATGATAGATAGAGTAAGAAATAGCGAGATTCGAGAACGATGTGGATTGAAAGAAGATGTAGTGACTAAAATCGAAAAGGGTATGCTAAGGTGGTTTGGTCATTTAGAAAGGATGGATGAAAAAAGAGTTACGAAAGAGATATGGCGAGTGAGAATGAGCGGAGATGTCCGTAGGGGACGTCCTAGACGGACCTACAGTGATCAGATTCGCGATGTACTGATTAAGGGCCAAATCAAAAGCACCCGAAACCGCCGTACGTGCATGAAGAGATTGATGAATGTAGAGGAAGCGAAAATTGTGTGTTTAGATCGGTGCACCTGGCGTTCCATAATCTCTGCCTACCCTATTGGGAGACAGGCGTGAAGGTATGTATGTATGTATATAGTACCCATAGTACAAGGCTAGAGTTTAGTTTGGATTCTCCTGAGATATTTATTTTGCTTGCGACTATACGTCAGCGTTAGGATTGGTTAATCATTGTACTATTATACTTATTTAATGAAATATATATGCTTTTTAGGGTTCCGGATTACTTTTTTGTCCGTCCGTGCGTCCGTCCGTCCGTCTGTCGAGACCCTTTTTCTCAGGAACGCGTATAGGTATCAAGCTGAAATTTATATCAAATACTCGTCTACTGTCCCTTGGAGCTGTAAAACAATCAAACTTCTAAGCCAACGCAATCAAAAGATACAGCCGTTTATGCCGCAAATTTTCGAAACTCGCAAGGGAATCAAAACCTAGAATCTTTAAATTTGGTACGAAGCAACGCAAGCAACGTAAATTTTTAGTTACGTCATAGAATAAAATATTTTTAATACATACATACACACATACATTAAGTCACGCCTGTTTCCCAGAGGGGTAGGCAGAGACCACTGCTTTCCACTTGCTACGATCTTGACAAATTTCTTTCGCTTCTTCATTCATACATTGAGTCATGCACGCACGTCGTACTTAAGATTCGGCCCTTTTCTAGTATTTCTCCGATTTGACTCGAAAAACTACGCTTAGGGCGGCCCCTACCGACCCGTACACTCACTTTCGATATGTATATCTCTTTCGTCAATTTACTTTCAATTTTCAATCTTAGTCACTACATCTTCTTTTATTCCACATTTCTCATTTTTAATAATTTTAAAGTTTCTCCTTTCCTCATGAACGCGTAGAGGTATTAAATTGAAATTTATATCAATGTTTGTACGGAACCCTTGGTGCGAGGGTCCAACTCGCACTTGGCCGGTTTTTTATTTTGCTGCACTGCCGAACAAAATTTAAACTCCAGTAAGTGAACACTAACACCACCATATCATGGTCTCCGACTTTGAGGAGGTGTTTGAAGTTGGCGTCCAAGATATGGTGGTAGCTTTTTACATTTACTGCTTTTTAATTTTGCACGGCAGTGCAGATCACTTCCAGTGTAGGTTAAAATGTGTAAGATTGTCCCATTTTGTTTTTAACTGCTTCGTATGTGGGTTGTTGGTGTGGTCGTATTGTGGTGTCATAAAAGCGGTTATAGCATGATCCATTTCTGCTTACCTGGCGAATGTCTTGTATCCGATATGACGAGAGGCCGCTCAGCTGAGCCGGTAGGGTCGGATATTGGATTTCCGAGAGGAAGTATCCTTTCGAGCCAACTTTCGTTTGCACGTGGGAATGTGAATGGGAGCTTTATTTGTTGATTTTTTTTGGAGACAGTGAATGTCTGTTCAATATGTGAGTGTTATGCAATAGTAGGATGTTAAAGAAATGAAGAAATTGAACTTTTAGGCTACATATCTTAAAATTAAATCTAACTTAAACACCTAATTATACATATTTTAGTAAATAGCATGTTTAAGTAATTTTTTATCGATTTTCACTTTGTTATTCACTTTGGCTTGGCATACCTACATTATGTAATGTTATATTAAATAAATATAGCAGTGTTTCAAATAATGCGCGTATTTTTTCATCCGTTTTTTTATTAAACACACTAAAACGAATGAATGCAACAGGCTGTCACACTATACAAGTATTATCTTCTTATCCTTACCTAAGGTAAAACAGAAATCAAAAAGCAAGTGCTATGAAATTACGAACTAAAAATACTATTAAAAACTTCTTGTCGTACAGTCTATCGGTCAGTTTTAATCTATCTAATAGAAAATGCGGCCCGTATTTTTTTTGTACGCTCTTACAGGACAACTTAAACTAGCCGGTTAATAATTCGTCCCTCGCTGTAAAGATTTAACCATTAGGTTTAAGTTAACGTTGACTCTACCTGCTCATCACTTAAAGGTCAATGCTCATTGTAATTAGATCACATGTCGAAATAACGGGCGCACCACAATCAGAACGGCAAACAGACGCGTTTCGCTCGCATTCATTATTGGGCATAACTATCAAAGAGTAAGCTTTGTAGATGCGACAGCTTGAACACACACACAGGTAAAATATTTGGCCCACCCGTTCCATGGTAAATCACACTTGATCGGTTAGTATGTCCCGTTTTACCATTTTTACAATACTACAATAAAAATACGTTGAAAGAAAAGTTTCTTGTATGGGGAGCCCTTTATTTTATAACTTTCTTTATTTTTTATTTATTAGAAAATCCTCCGTAATAACAAATTCTGAAAAATAAATCTATTTATCTATTTCGGTTCTAAAGACACAGCTCTGCCCCCCCCCACCGCTGCCGTGTGGTTGCCGGGTTAGAATAGTGCCACTCCATATCTCCCCGTGGATCAAATCAAATCAAATCAAATCAAATTTATTTATTTGCTAAACACGGTTACACAGTGTCACAGATGTTAAATGTAGTACAGTTCATGCGTATTCAACCTGCGTGCAGGTGTGCAAATTTATTCTAGACATCTGGAAGACTAATTATAAGAGACGATGCCGATGAGAGGATGCCGTAAGAGACGGCTAAGGGAATAAAGGCGTATAGTATTGTTAGGGGATGGGCTTGCAACCTGTCACTAATACACTGGTAAACATCTTAGCCTAAGTGTGCAAAATGTGGTTACAGAATTATCAACAAGTTTTTAGAGTAGTTGGTAATTCTGTAGCTCTGCCTACCCCACTCGGGGAATAAAGGCGTGAGTTTATGTATGTATGTGTAGACACAGCTCTTTGACGGTAGAGACTGAAAGACGGATGGATGGTCGGGCGGAGAGCGTAGGCATAGTCATGAGGCCCGATTGATTCCCTTCGAATACGGAACCCTAAAAACGAACAGGAATGCAGCCATCGTTTACACGCAAACGGCATTCAATTACTCTAATTATTCTAAGACTCACTATTATCACTTACTATACTCGCAAGCAATGTGTTTAAAAATAGGCGATTCATCATTTAAATTCATGAACGGTGTCGCTAGGCTTGTACTGATGATGATGTAGCGTATCTGTGTAAAGTTATAGAAATAAGTTTAATAAGTTTTTATATCTGTCACATACATCATCTTATAATAATCAGAGTAAAGCCAAGTAGGTAAAGCGAATTTCCCGCCCGCACAGGAAACTCATATATTTCAAAAATAAAAAGAACGTTTTAAAAAAATCCTGTACTTAATACCTATATGTATTATTTTTGGCCACTATAAAATCTGTAGGAGGCAAATATCATAACTTCGTGTAACGGATACGATAACCAACACTGCAAAGGTTAATAAATTAATTATTATTTATGTGCTCCATAAAAACTTTTATTATGTTTAAATAGCAAGGGTAAAATAATAACAGTTCAGGTTATTTTACAATCGCGTATTTAACTAACACGGCACTCATTAGCGACGCAAACTGTTTTAACGGATCAAACTTTATAGTGCCATTAAACTATTACTCTAATTTACAATAAATTATAATCTAGGTATTTAGAAAAATACAAGTCTGTCTTGTTTTATTGCTTTTATAACTACTTTAATGTGTATAATCTTTGTTAAATTTGAGTCTAGGAATTAAAGGACAGGGATACGCAATTAAAAATGTTTTTTTTTAAAGAATACTGGGTTCCCGTCGTTAACTACTGGCCGTAAACAAGATTTATAGATTTATTTGCTATTACTTCGTTATTGACAAAGGATATGCAAAGAGAATGAGGAATACAGCGATTTTATTTTATTGTTGATTTACTTGTAAAGTATCTATTTAATAATAAAAAATGTAAATTTCCAAAAAGAAGTGCATACGTAGTGAAGTATCTAGTACTCTAATATGATCACCACACTAGGTTTTGCCAGTTTCGTGGGAGCAACGTTTAATTAAAGTATCAATTGAATTATCCCTTTTTTTTGCGGGAGGACTAAAAAAATATTGCAGGGCTCTGTTAAGACCACTTGTACAATTAAAAATCGTTTCGCATTGTTCAAATGTTGTGTAACTAAATTTCTTCAAATATTTATTTCATTCATAATAAGAATATAGTCCTTGTGCTAATTTCATCCAAATTCGCTCACTCGTTTAGGCTCGATTGAAATACAGCAAACATCCATACCATATTTTATTTCAGTAGGATTATTTACAATTTATAATATTAGAAGTATTATTAAAAATAAATACTGTCTATAAAGTTTTAATTTGTTATTCTATGCCCCTTCCAGCGCTAAGAGATTTCTTATTGACGTGGGCACATTCCTGAATTAAACGGAAGTGCTACGATAATTGTATTAAGAATTCAGTTGCTTTGTAATCTAGTAAAGATAATTGGGGCTTCCTCTGAGGAAACATGCTTTATAATTCTTATTATAAACCTTTTACATTTCGTCATCGCTTACATTTGTTATTCTTGGACGATTACATACAACAAACATTCCTACGGCCGCACTCAGTCAGTTATTGACGATTAAGTCGTTCCTTGGTGACGACTTTTCAGTCGCAAGTTTGAAAAATAATGATTTATGGTGCGGTTCTATAATATATTCGTAACCATGGATAGAGTTGTGACGTCACGTTAAAGTTTGACACATTTTGTAGTTAGCAAATGTCAAATTTTAAACATCAGTACTTACTTGATAACAATTATTCGGGTTCATCACACGATGATTTTCCTCAATGTGACCTAAACTCCGGAGTTCTTATAACTGGTTTAAAAAGTACTTATAACAGTTAAACTACAAATATCAAAAACTTGTAACACAAAAAATAAAACAAAATTAAATTCTCATAAAAATGTAACAAATTTAATTCTATCCTGTGCCCAGAATTCTGTAATTAAAGAAAATAAACGAAGACTTCATTTGTCAAAACAAACAACCTCGTTTCCCCTCTCAATGATATATTAGTCGGCAGAATTGTAACACCATCCTTAATAAGCTATTTAATTAGCAAACAAAATACCAACTTAAACTTGCCTGCTATTAAGGCGCCACTGGCCACTAAGAAGTTCAAAAAAGCAGGAAAAGCCGTTAGTTCCAAATTCATCCGTCAATGCAATATTGAATATAGTCAATCGTGTTTTTGTAATCCATATAAAATTGACCCAACATTGTTGTAGTTTATTTTCCTTGGCATTTAATGTGTAAGTATTTAAATTCAGTGGCAACATTAATTATGTTGGCACGGATAATCAATAACTTAAATTGCTTAAAACCTGTAGAACCTCTTTATTGGAAAAATGCTCGAGATGAGATCAAATTCGGCCATCTTTGAAGATGCGTTAGAAAGAGTAATAGATCTGTCAACGCTAACACCTAGCTTTAACTTAGACGAATTGCTGACTAATTAAAAGATTTTTAATGACTACTACTAAGTACTTACCTACTTAAAAGATTCACGTTTTGATACTTTTGTGTTAAACCGATGCAAACACTATCAAAGAGACATTTGACTAAAGTATAATTATAATACTTATTATCTTAGTCCTTAGGATTAAGACTGCGCCGAGCGTCCAGTGGCGCCCTCATTACTTTTATTGTTTTCTAATAAACTAAAGTATTTTCTTGAAATTGGACGAAATGTGTTTGTACTACAAATTAAAACACAACTTATAGGGTATATCATATAGTTTAATAACAATTCACTTTCGAGTTATTAACTTAACGAAAAAAAGTGGCCACCTTTTCCCGTTAAACTGACTACTCAAAGGGTAATTATTATTAAAGTTTGTTACGTATCCCATAAATTGTGTTTATACTTGCGCTACAAACACATTTTGTTTGGTTTCAAGGAAATTCGTTAGTTAATTAGAAAACCCAATAACAGTAATGAGGGAGCCACTGGACGCTCGGCGCAGTCTTAACCACTTGAAAAATAAGTTTCAGTTGGAATGTATGATTTTGATTTTGATTTTTACAAAATTAAACGTTGATGATAATATAACGAAGATGGGGATTTTTTATTTTATTATGCTTAATAATGTAGTAGGTAATATACTTCTGTACGACATGGTTCATCGATATCGATAACATCTATCTTGACGTAATCTATGGAAGGTTAAGAAAGTGCAAATTAAAAAAGAAATTATAGTTATTTCGATCTTTCTTAAGGGCTATCATCATAAAATAGTTTTGCTAATACTCTAGTACACGAAGAAAAACCAACAAGTTTATCCTTCTAAGGAACAATGAAGACCTCTAAAGATAAAATTAAAAATTTACTGCATGTTACGAATAAGTGTGCTATTATACTTCAAGTACGTAATGCAAAGGACGGCGTTATGCAACTGTAATGGCGGCAACCAGTTTCGTAATAAAATTAGCACAGGTAAAATTAACGCTACATCGCTAATATTTGACAGAAGTCGCGTAGTTAGTACGAAATTGGTCAATTTCTACATGCTTACGAATACTTGGTAATTACGTACCTAGAATTACTTGAGGATAGATTCTTCACTGGTTTCTTCAGTTCTGGTTTCGTGTCATGGGGTATATTAAGAATGCAAACCTAATTACAATTGTAATCAAATTGTTCACGTTATAGCTTCCAGTCAAGTTTAAGAGCTGCTATATGGTCATTATGGTTATGGTATGGTATTGGTGGTTATGGTTTTTACGGTAAATAAAAAAGATGGGCTAAGCAAAGCGGAATAACGGCACTGACCAAAATTACTGTAATAGGTAGACTTCTGTCATGCGACCCAACCTCATAGTCCGGCGGGGGTACCTAACCTATAGAAGAAGTAAGAAGATACCTAGTGACTAGGGGAAACTCGTCTCGGTATCTTCTTTGTTATAACTTTACAGCAAGCTTTTTTTTTTTTTTTTTATGGTATAGGAAGGCAAACGAGCAGACGGATCGCTTGATGGAAAGCGATTACCGTCACCCATAGACACCTGCAGCACCAGAGGAGTCACAGGTGCGTTGCCGGCCTTTCAAATGAGAGTACCTACGCTCCAACTTTCTCTTATGATGTTGTTCCCATCGCACGCAATCTAGGAATTAAGTACTTGTGCCGCGACACGTGCTGAGTGGACCCCTTTTGGCGTCAGGGTGCAGCACCGCCAATGCTAATGTTACGTTTGGTTTTTTATATTTAAGTTAATTAACTTGATGGTTGTGGCTGGAAACTATTTTGTAGCTGAATGTAAACAACGCACAGATAACTTTTGGATTCGAAGGGAGAGAATATTCCTTGGGGAAAATCTCTTAAATCTACCCGTATCGGGAAAAAATACCAATTCTAGGCGTACGAAGTCACGGGCTTCAAGTAATAACTTATAACGAAGATTACACATCGTGTAACAGTGATGTAATCCAAGTATATTATCGCCGTAAAACCTAGAGTTCCCAGTTAATAGGTATGCAGATAATCAAGTTTTAGTGCATCATAACTGCTGCAGTTAAATTACTTGAAGTATTTAACACTTTCGGCGCCGCTCCCTGATTGCACGTACAAAGTGGAGCCGGTGTCGGCATAGATTAATATATTCAGAGTGGTATTTTGGTATAGTGGTTAAGTGAACACAATTCTGGGAAAATATACTCTTATAGGATATTATTAAGAGCGAGTAAGAGAGGTACAAAAGCAAAGCACCTTCTAAGTGCTCACAGACTGTACGTCTAGTTGCTTTTGAGAAATTTTCCAAGAAAAACAGTACCCTGTATCCTTCTTGGAGATTTAAGCTAGGTATCTTCATAACAAATTAAATTCGAATAGGTTACAGAGTTACTTTCACATTCAAAATATTAGTATGGATAGCCCGGAGACTGACATAGTCCTTTTATCATACATACACACTTACCTTCACGCCTCTAATCCCAGAGAGGGGTAGGCAGAGCTACTTACAGAATTACCTACAACTTTCAAAACTTGTTGATAATTCTGTAACCACATTTTGCACAAATATGCTAAGGTCACTGTATTAGTGACAGGTTGCAAGCCCATCGCCTAACAGTACTACAAGCCTATATTCCCTCAGTCACCTCTTACTTAGTCTACGGGAAGACAAAGAGTGGCACTATTCTAACCCGGCAACTACAGGGGGCTCTTTTTATCAAAAGATAAATATTTAGAGGTAAACAGATTCTCCGCGGGCAGAAGCCAAGCCAGCTTTACCAAGTCCTTGCTTCAGTAGACATAATGTCTATCGCCGAGTGTCATCCGCCTGCATAACGGAGAAAGTGGATATGATAATTGGCCCTGCCGATGCGCGACCGGACCGGCTGGCTAAGACTTATGTGGATACGCTACTGGTTTAAATTGTTGTGTTTAGTCAACTAAAAAACAAAAACCTCCAACATGAAATAAGGTCGTAACATGTAAATAGACCTTATTGCACTTTACCTTTGTATGCTGTTTGTTTTTAAATGTTTAAATTTATAAACTAACTGTTCGATGGAACAGCGGCTGCTTTGTTTTATATTATAATGGCTGCAGTCGCTCCTAGGCCTACGGGCCGATCAAATGTATTTACTTTCACCAATGCAGAAGTGCTAAATAAAATAAGTCATGAAGATACTGTCTCGACTCTGCCACCCTTAACTACGTTGCCACATTTCTCCACATGGTGGATTGACGGGACCCCCGTACCCGCAACAGCTCGCAAAAAGCGATGCTCTACCGAAATGAGTGAACTGAGTAGCTTTCGCTTCTTTGAGAGCTGGTATCTCTTAAGGTAACCTAACCTAACCTAACCTAACCTAACCAAGTTTCAAGAAACCTAGCTAAGACCCATATCAATACAAATAGCTTTCTTTAAAAACTGCGTCCAAATCGGTCCATCCGTTTTGGAGCTACGACGCCACAGTCAGACACACAGACGCACACAAAAAACTTATAAAACCCCGATTTTATTTTCGGGTAATAAAAATACCATAGAGCTTTTCAAATATTTTTTTTGTCCTCTTTTTTCCAAGTTTTCTTTTTTACTACGATATAACTTTGCTTGAGCTTAATTATAGTTATATAAATTATTATTATCTACTGTCCTTATTAATAATCGTGAAGTAACCGTGGAGTAGCTAACCCATGCTATGTCGTTATCTGTTGAATTCGAATGTAACAATGACAGATAAGGGCAAAGCCTGGCTTAGCTACTTCACGGTTACTCCACGTCTATTAATAAGGGCATAAGTGTTATCTCTTCTCAGTCGATGCACTCTTTACAGAGCGGTCGTGGTCAACTGCTAGCACTATCCGGTACAGATGTCGCTCGCCGTATGATATTTCGCCACTTCTCCCGGTTCGCAGACATTCTGGTACATTCATGCAAGGGTCCGCCCACTGCAGATTTGATTTGGTCGGTCCATCGCATGGACGACCTCCCACGTGGCCTTGTTCCTTCTACTTTGCCCTGGACGACCAGACGTTCAACGGAGTAAGTGTTATAGGTTAATAGTAAACTTGCTAAAAAATCACATCTGTAAGGTGTAACTCAATTTTAACCAATTTCAAAAAAATAGGAGGCCCTATGTTCCACTGTATATATTTTTTTACTGTATTAATAAACGGGTATGTCCACACTAAGCCACCGGGATCGTCCTCGCGCCGCTCTGCCGCGTTATCCATCATCTATTTTTACTATTCGCCGACTGAGACTTTATGCAACGGTGACCTACCACCACCTACCACGCTACCAACACACAGGTGGTTTCATAAGAGGTACGAATGACAGGAGATCTAGCGCAATAGAACGAAAATACCTCAATTACATACGTAATCATTCGAGCTCTTATTGATTTATGATTTCGGTTCGATCCTCTTCCTCTTTGATTTTTGTGATGACAACGAATGATTATTTGTTGCGTTTTTCTATAAATTTAATCATATAGCAATTATTACCTACCGCCAAATAGCAGTGTTCGCATTGTTGTGTTCCGGTTTGGGGATAAGAGAGCCGGTGAAATCACTAGCATAGAGGCATTCCATCTTAGTCCTCAGGGTTGGCAACGCATTTGCAATCTTAGGATTGCATTGCATTCTTGTGAATGCGAATGTCTATGGGTCACAGTTTCCACTTACCATCAGGTGGCCTGTGTGCTCGTTTGTCTACTCTATGCCACAAAAAAAAATGGATAATATACTCGTACAATCATGTTGGTTTCTTCTTCTTTGGCATAACACACTTACCAAAGCGGTCGTGCTCGTGATTTTGTGGACTGTAACCCTTACCATGACTTACAATCAACGTACTCGCTAGCCAGTCGAAACTCTGTCCCTCACTGACCTCGCAAGTATTCTCATAGAGTGTAAGGGACAGAGCATTCGACTCGGTAGCGAGTACGGTAACTGTAACTCATGGTAAGGGTACTGCTTCACAAAGCGACGACGCCATTCTTTGCGAACTGCCGCCTTCCTGGTAGATGAGTGAATAATCCTTTCCCATCGTTTTTGGTCGGATAACTTCGTATTTATCTTGCTTTCTCAGTTGGCATATTGATGGGTACTGAAGCTAATTGAGAAAGCTAGATAAATACGAACATATGCGACATAAAACGATGGGAAAGGATTATTCACTACATCTATACATTCGTGTAAAATACCATCGACGTTTACAACTCTTCAAACTGAAATTTGGTACAGTGCCTAGAGTAGATAGAACAGGGTTATTTTTAATATAAATCAAATAGTTCCTGAGATAATAGATACGTCGTCGTCTTATATTAAGAGTAGCTAAACATCATCGGAAAGCCAGACACTTTTTGAATTCAGAATTTAATCGTAGCCGTAACAGACTTTGAAATCACTTTCTTATTTACCAATAGCAGATACATTAGTAAGGAATTATTTATGTAGTAAAACGTTGCAGTAATACTGAATTTAAAGTAAACAGTACACATTAGTACAGTACAGTGCGATAGCTCCTAGAAGATGCTTCGGGTTTGTACTTATCTTTCACTCACTCTCATACGATCTTATCAAGAGCAATCACTCACAACGATGATGAGAGATGTACAAAACCGAAGCATTTTCTAAGTGCTCACAGACTGTAACTATATGCAACGAAATTATACGAGTCTGTTTGTAAAGCTATGCATTTAATAATTGATTAGAGATCGGTGTTTGTGAATGATCGCATTATTTCCGGAACACTGGCTGGCTGCAGCTAATGAGCCGTGTGGGTTCAGTGGGGCAAGGGACAGACGCAGGCGAACTAACACGTAAGTAAGTTAGAACCTATATATTCCACCGCGGATAGACATATTTATAGATAAAAAAAAAACCATAAAAATGTGTCGTTTAAATCCGAAGTAAGCCCCATCTGTCCTTGGTTTGAATATCGCTCATTGAATACAAAACGGACACATTCCAAAATAACTTGCTCTTCCATTAAAAGTCGTATCGCAACCGCTTCTAATTTTAAAATGCAACACTGACTCATTTCGGATTGTGACCGTTTTGTATTCAATGAATGATATAGGGCTCAGGGAATAAATGCATACAATATATAGATAGATGCCCATAAAGCATATTACTTCTTACAATATTATTAATGCGAAAGTTGGGATGTTTGTTACTCAATCACTTAAAAACAGCAGAACGAGATGAGATAGATTTATAGTCTGGAATAGCATATGGGCTACTTTTTATCCTGTTAAAATGTTCGGTACCCGTGGGATGACCAAATTATGAATTCCACGCAGACGAAGTTGCTGGAATACCTAAGCTTATCTATACTATATTATAAAGCTGAAGAGTTTGTTTGTTGGTTTGTTTGCTAAAACGCGCTTATCTCTGGAACTACTGGTCCGATTTGAAAAAATCTTTCAGTGTTAGATAACCTATGGGCTATGGGCTATATAACATACTTACATAAACCGAAGCGCGCTTCGCTTCGGGCGGGTCGCTAGTCAGCAATAACGCAACGCAAATTGACGCATTTAGCCAAGTTGGAAGTGACTAGTGACCCTGCCAACTAAGCCAGGCAGTCCCGTGTTTGATAAAGATAAAAGATAAAAAATAAGATAAAAAGATAAAAAAAAGATAAAAGATATTTATTCAGTAAGTAGGCCGCACGGACACTTTTACACGTCATGAATCTTGATTTGATTACGGGTAAGGGCAAATATTTATATGATGAGCGCTAGTATTTGTTCCTTGAGTCTTGGATGTTTTCTATATATTTAATGTATTCTTCTAAGTTTCAAGAAGGCACAAGCACGTAGGTCACCTGATGGTAAGTGAGATCTGAGATCCATACTCGAAATTGTCAAAACAACCATCTCAAGACTGCAATCCTAAGACGTCGAATGTTCTATCGTTGTTCGTGTCTGCGCGAATGAAGATTCACGACACGCCATATCAATTGTTGTCTACTGTATCCTCTTGAAACTT
Organism: Acleris laterana; assembly: GCA_963966035.1. Classification (NCBI taxonomy): domain Eukaryota; kingdom Metazoa; phylum Arthropoda; class Insecta; order Lepidoptera; family Tortricidae; genus Acleris; species Acleris laterana. The sequence goes on along the minus strand of OZ014459.1, from coordinate 4,975,707 downwards.
TAGAATGGGTAAGCCCAGGATACAGTTGTCCAACTTAGACCACAGAGTAAGACAAAGGTGACCGTGAATGAATATATTAACCGCGCCTAGTTATCGGCGCGTGGCGGACAGGACGTGGAATCCTTTATTCAAATATATGTTAATTTAAGAATTATATCGGTCAAGGATCGTAACCTCGGATATATGACTTGTGTGCTTAAGTTTCGACAAGCTTTACACATACTATACATTGGAATATATACCATAGAACTGTGTCATAGTGACGTTATGATCCAAGTCGTAAGAAGTGTCAAACAAATTCTTTTTCACTTCTCATGCTCGTCCTTCTTTAAGCTGGGCTAAAATCGCATTTTATGAATTTTATGACCTAAGTTAAAAATCCCATGTAGAAAACTAAAAAAAATGCATACTTTATGTCTAAAAAAGATAAAAGATGTTTATTCAGTAAGTAGGCCGTAGTCCGACACGTCAAAAATCTACCAGCGCTTCGCAAAAGACCACTGCTGAGAAGAAACGCCGCAAGAAACTCAACAGTCAGTTCTTCAGTCAGGTCTCGTTTTGGACTATTAATTAATGGTTTACTTTGCGAAACTTGTTGTGTTACGGAATTTACATTAAGACTGTTTTATTTCCTCGTGATCGAAGTGAAAAGCACAGTGTATAACTCGGTCCTCAAACCCATTTTGTCCTCGACTTAAAAACAATCTACTATATATTGCCACTGTGAGAGCGTTCTATGGTAGAACAGGGTTCCATTGGGTGGATAGTACACGTGTCTCTCTATGTAGGTACTATCGGTAGAATGGTAACTTGACCCACCATAGTTTTTTTTTTATATAGCCGTCACGTTAGATTTAAAGCCTAGAAACTCTTGCTTAGCATTTTAACATTCTGGGGTTCTATTCCAGTCGGTAAAACATTGACAATACGATAACATCTCAAAAGCAATATAGTTTTACCGAGTAGACTCGATCCCCTGAATTCCTTCTTCAATATAGGTATTGCAGAAACAAATACATATATACCTATTTCCTTTCCGTTTAAATATCTACAATCCACTTATCGTTTTAAATACTTTAATAGAACGTACATTAAAATGAAACCACCTTTCCCTTTTTATAATAGTTGTAACATTAATTTATATCCAAATCCAACCCTCCTCATAAACTTGAAGTTGAATTTACAATAAGTCAATCAACATCTTTTGTTCCTTAATTTTTATTATTATCGTTATCCAATTAAAAGTTAAAATCATGCGCGTGACCGCCTCGTGTCCATCAACCCTTATTTCCACCCTAAAATATCTAATGGACATATAAATTTCAACCCACCACCTGCTACCGAAACGCAATAATTAGAAATAACTGTATCATTTGAATATTTCCTGTACTATTTAGGCCATAAATATGTTTTTTTTAAATATAATTTTACGGAGCGTGTCGTTTACAATTTACAACTGTCTCGCTTCCTGCTGGTTTATCTGCTAATGTCATTAAGCTAGCTGTTTAGATAAACTTGTCTAAATTAATCGATACTTTTGAGCTGTTTTTCACGATTGTATTTTATGAGAGGGCCTTTACGAAGAAGAAGAAATACATGTATGTATACACCAACAATACACACATATACAATAAAAATAAAGAAAACAGTGAAGGTAACAGAGAAGGCACGCAATGAAACGGACACTGGCTCTGCAAAATGCTGAGGTGTTGGACACCTACAGCGCTGATTACGCTAGGCTTTTACTATGGGTACTAGACAACGATAAATATACTTATATAGACAAATATATACTTAAATACAGACAACATCCAAGACTGAGAACAAATACTCGCGCTCATCACACATATATTTATTTTTACCGGGAATCGAACCCGGGACTGCTAGCTTCGTAAGCAGGGTACCAACTATAGGCTTAAAAATATAAAAGATAAAAGATGTTTATTCAGTAAGTAGGCCGCACGGACACTTTTACTCGTCAACAATCTACCAGCGCTTCGCAAGAGACCACTGCTGAGAAGAAACGCCGCAAGAAACTCAACAGTCAGTCGTTTTTTTAAATAGACAATTATAAAACTTAACCTAGCATTATACAAAACAATGAGTATAACATACAATAAGAAGTAAATAAATTCACGCGTAGTTGAGCAGGAAAAGGTGTCAAAGCTCAGGATTTTCACCAGAAAAATAAAAAGCATAAAAAATTAAACTTAACGATGATGGTGCAAGACAACTACAAAAAAAAAATCGATACATTCTCCTACAGAAACCGTGTCCCCTAGACAATATACAATGTTTACATATTTTTTATGACTATGTTATTATTAAGTTATTTGGCCGTTTAGTTTAAGCTAAGCATTTTTAGGTCTCTGATAGATAGTCCTCGACCCTATAGTAAGCTTTAGACATCAGCGACTTTTTCAAGTAAGTTTTAAGTAATGGAAATGGTAATTTTAAAGTCAATAATCAATGAAAAGTTTGTAAATAGGTACTATAATGAAAACGCCATCATCAAACTACACAGTCTCATCCTTCATACCAAGTTATCCCAAAATCCTTTCACTCAGTTGTCCTTAACCTTTTTCATCATTCTCATCCAGCAAATTGAATTACCTAACAATTTGTTTCGAACCAACTCGAAGTAAAAACCCACTGTTTGCCTGCCCATTACCGCTGCGCGTGCGCCGTGACCGAAGGGTTGTGAGCCCCTGTCTTTACTTACATCTCTACTGATCTCAAAACAGAATGGAAATTTCTTCTTTAAAGCTTAGTAACAGGGTTTTAAATGGCATATCAAAAGTTTGTAAGTTAGATCGTTTTGGAATTATAAGTTAATCTTAAAGTCTAATTAACAGCGTTGTAACTTTGTTTTTTGTACACTCATAATAAGGTTGCTTTTAGGTGTTTAGTGTATAGTGTTACTTCTTATCCAGGTCATGCCTGACAGATCACAAGGGCTAAAGACCACAAGTTTATTGTTAGATTTTTTTATTGTCTCAAGCCTTGGCTATTTAATAGCGGATGGAAAACAGGAAGCGGCGATAATATTCAACGTCTCATGAAATGGGGTTAATGCAATCGGTTTATGATCTTTGTTTGTAAGAGTTTTTATCCTGCAGTATCTGATGGTCGGTTGTCCACTTCCGATTTAACCGGTTTCTCTGAGAATCGAAGTTCGTTGGTGTCCTTGTTAGATCATATGTTTGTTTTAGTGGGTTTTAAAGGTGGTGTAGAATGTTGTACAGGCGTATTTAATCATTACCAGCCTATTATACAGGGCTGTTTTTCGAAAGAAATTTGTCAAGATCGTAGCAAGTGGAAAGAAGTGGTCTCTGCCTACCCCTCTGGGAAACAGGCGTGATTTAATGTATGTATGTATGTATGTTTTTCGATCTCCTGATATAACACTATCTATCAGATAAATTGTAGCTCTGTCCTTTTCTTTGTCATAAGAAAGATAAGGACAGAGCTATAATTTAGCTGACACACAGGGTTTTCTGGAGATTGAGAAATCAGGCCTAAGAGAATTATGTACTTATATCAACAATACGAGTACTGTCGTTTTTTTAGGGTTCCGCACGCGAAGTGCACTCAACGGTTCCCTATTAATATGCTTATTAATATGTCCGTCAGTCTTTCGGTACTTTAAAGAGGTGTATCTTCTGAACCGTAATAGATAGCGGGTTCTTTTTTCAGTACCCTTACCATGAGTTACAATTAACGTACTCGTTAGCGAGTCGAATGCTCTGTCGCTCGCAGACCTCGCAATATTGTTATAGAGTGGTAGAGTGGTACCGTACTGGTAATTGTAACTCATGATAGAAGTCCACAAACAAGAAACGTAAAATACGCGTCAAATTTCGTCGTCGCAATGAATTTGTGGATTAACTGTAGTTTTTTTTTTATGGCATAGAGAAGACTAACGAGCACACAGGCCACCTGATGGTAAGTGGAAACTGTGACCCATAGACATTTGCATTCACAAGACTGCAATGCAATCCTAAGACTGCAAATGCGTTGCCAACCCTGAAGACTAAGATGGAATGCCTCTATGCTAGTCATTTCACCGGCTGTCTTATCCCCAAACCGGAACACAACAATGCGAACACTGCTGTTTGGCGGTAGGTTAGTGGATAAGATGGTGGTAGCGATCCGGACGGACCCTGCACACTTTTAGATTTCGATTGACTCACTGTCATTCAAGTCCGTATTGTTTTTTTGTCCTGTAGCTGTAAAGACCCTGTCTTAGATACGATACAACAATTAAACCCGCGCATCGAAGCATATTCAAACATAATAATTGCAAACCGTCGGTTTAACGAGCTAGTAATCATTCCCGTTCTTTTAATCCATTCCAACCGATCGGAGCCCAACGAACTGAAATTAATGTTCATGAATATTCATTCACTCACTCATTCCCTGGATTCTCGCTCATTATTTCATAAAACTCATTAACATGGCCATCTATCAGATGCGAACTTTGTAACGTTTCAAAACGGTTGAGTATTTTATTTGGATTATCATTTGTTAATAACTATGGTAGGATAATTTAGCAAGTTGTATAAAGTAAATACTTACATGCATCTTAGGTAGTAAAACTACTTTAAGATTCTAAGATTAATTGATTATTTATTAATAAATGTAAATTTACACATAATTTCAAAGTACACAAGCTTTTCATCGTAATTCATACACTTGTCATTAATCATAATTTGCATCCTAGCTTGCTCCTAACTTGGTGATTTCCAAATATCATGTTAATAATCATGAAAACATATCATAAAGCATAATACCACAAATTAATAAGCGGTTAATTAGAAAATACTAGAAATCCTTTTCATCATTCATTATCATCACGTTTTCGCCGAAAACGTGATGATAACAGTAGACATATGCCTTACCTAACGCTCTTCAGCAATCATTCAAAAAAATGTAAATTCGGCTTGAGTTTCACGCATATACCTACTACTCGTACTTGGTCCCTTACACTTGCTTTTTATTGCGAATTAAACCGACACTACTTCGGTTTCAATCACTACATAGTATAAAACAAAGTCGCTTCCCGCTGTCTGTCCCTATGTATGCTTAGATCTTAAAAACTACGCAACGGATTTTGATGCGGTTTTTTTTAATAGATAGAGGGATTCATGAGGAAGGTTTATATGTATAATATTTTTTTATTTTATGTACTGGTGTTACAGAAAACTCATATAAACCGAAGCGAAGCGAGGGCGGGTCGCTATTTATTATATAGCTAGCTATAGCAGCTATACGCTACAGATTATTATTAATAATAGATCTCTAGTAGAACTTTAAAAATGCTATAATCTTTGAAATTTGGCGTGGAGAACAGGAAAGCGTAGCGTCATCTAAGTAATGAATAATAATAATAATAATAATGCTGCATTATTATTGGGGTGCCACAGTAACATTAGAGAGCGTCGGTGGCCTAGTGGCTTAGGGGGTCGACTCGTGATCGTAAGGTACTATCAGCCCAATGGAACCCTGACCCACCATAGAACGGTGTCACAGTGACATTATAAAACAATTTGTTTGACACTTCTTATGACTTGAATCATAACGTCTCTGTGACACAGTTCTATGGTGGGTCAAGGTTCCAATGGTCTGATAGTACCGAGTTCGAACCCCCGCAGTCACCATGTACCAATGAGTGTTTCTAACTTAAGTGCATTACCCGATGCTCTTACGGTGAAGGATATCATCGTGAGGAAACCTGCACATTCGAACAGCTGATTGTGCAAGAGGGTAATTGCACAAAAGATCCTAAAGGGTCGAAGTGTATCCGAATGGGCCTATCTGTAAGATAAGATAAGATAAGTACAGCATCATTGATAGCAGCGTAGTGCGTACTCAAACGTGTATGAGCGTCAAATACCACTTACCATGTGTTTGTTTGACATCGCTAATAAGTCGGCGACTAACGTGTGCATTTGCTCAATGTAAGCATATATATCACAAGTCTAATATTCGGCATATCCAGATCCCGTAAGCCATTAAATGTGGCATAATTGAGTAACAAAAATCCAAACTTTCCCATTTCCATACCTTTACCCTGAGACTATGGAACGCCAGGTGCACCGGACTAAACATACTTTCGTTTCCTCTACATTCATCTCTTACGTATTTCCAATGTAAGACTATAGAAACTACTCGTATCACTATAAATTCCATGACATGACACTTGTGCATGCTTCCCTTCCTCGCGCTGGGCTGACCCACGCGTGCGCATGGTCCGGAACGGCGCACGGCGGCGCGTGCGCGAGGGGAGACATGCGCCACTCGCACTTGTCACTAGTTATACATATGTTTTTAATTTGAATGTACAAACGAGCCAGGGACGAGTCGATAATGAATGGACAATACTGTTTTTTATCTAAGAGCTAGAAATTGGTGTGTTTGAATCCTTTATCTGTCTGTCTGTTGTGCGTCGAAGACTTTTGTAAGTTGTCAAGTTTTGTTAGAAAACAAAAAGCTGTCATTTTTCTTACTTTTTATTTTAGTTTGGTTACAATTTATTTAAAAACTAGCTTTGTCCCGCGACTTGGTCCGCGTAGTATCCGGTTTTAGTTAGTCCCTCAAGAATTTTTAAATATTCCGGTTACATGAAAACTCGCGTGTTAATCCAGGGTATAAGCTATCACCATTATAGCGTTAGGCATCTTGGCAAGGCCCTCTGTAGTTTATACATGATACTCGAACTAGCAAAAACCAGACCGACTGACGGACAAATATAAAGGCACCAAAATATTTACTAAAATAATATAATATCTTCAATGTACAGACACGCCCCAGTTACATTTTAATGACACTACTGATATACTACTAAAATAAAATGCGAAGAACTGATAACACTGGGCCAATGATTATAAAACCTAAATGATCTTGATGCTTCACCTTGCGGCGAGTAGACTGCAATCTTGATACTTTTCAAAACGACTATAACCGGATACAATTTTAGGGTGGAAACCATTCAGCTGTTCGCGAATGTTTCGTAATTATAAATCGTAAAAACATCCCTCGATATTGATTGATAACCCTAGGTGGCCAGTAACCCTTTATTTTCAATTTAAAAAATAAATTTCATTTATCAAAATGGCGGACGGGTGTGTTTTATTGAAAGAGAAGGTAATAATAATACTGTCCCATTTTGTTTAAGGACATTAAGCCCATATAAATTTGGTACCTATTTCAAGATTACGATATCATGACAACAATAGTGTTGCCAACTTTAAGGACTGATATACCTACATATGTGCTAGTAATTTCATCAAACACACACACACACACACACAACTGACTGTTTTTTTTACTGATACTAAATATAAATAATTGTGATTGGGTTTTTTCTTTAAACAAAACATTCTTATTGTATTACGGTAAAGGTGATTTTTAAAACGGATGCGTAAACCATATTGATGTAATAATTTGTTTTGTTTTATTGTTTGGTTTTGAATAACCGACTTACCGCAGTGGTCTTGTGTTTTTCTCGACCAGAACTACCAACATCAACATATATTAAAAACAATTTTTTTTTAAACAATACACCGTCACAATACTTACTTTCAAACGATTATGATTTCACGAGGTGTTTTTTGGATTCAAATAATTTAAAATAGATATTTTAATATTTTATATTTATATTTTTATATTATAAAGCTAAAGAGTTTATTTGTTTGTTTGCTTGAACGCGCTAATCTCAGGAACTATTGGTCTGATTTGAAAAATTCTTTCAGTGTTAGATAGCTCATTTATTGAGGAAGGCTATATAGGCTATATATCATACTCACATAAACCGAAGCAAAGCGAGGGCGGGTCGCTAGTTTCTAATAAAATTCATAAGTCTAAGCCTGTGTTGTTTTAGATTCTAAAGGTTGCTATACTATGGCTAATTATATAAAATAGAAGTAATGTTAAGAACAAACAACATTCAAACCCAAAATCCTACACGAAACATTACCAGCCTAAAAAAAATAGATTAAATAATACCTGTAACTAGAATCCAAAGCACCTGCTCTTAAAAACAATAGCAGCACATGTAGAAATGTTCTCTTTCGTAGGTCAAGCGCACAAAACAGCTCGAGTATCAGTGTACCCTACCGGAACGGGCAAACCGCGGTCGACGCACTAGTGTAGCATTACCTCACCAGTATAACTAGATCTGTAACATTAGTTGAAGCTATAGAGCAAATTGGAGTGCCAAAGGGCTAAGTATGGTGGTTATGTGTAAGGCGTGTAGAGGAAGTTATGGCTGGTTGTTGATCAAAAGAATGTTTTTTGTAATTAAATACTGTTAGTTGCCGGTGAACTATAGTTATAAAGGATGGGTAGTGAAGCGTGCGCTATATGCCGGGGTAATTTACGTGCCACGTGCCACGGTTGCCTTTTTACCCGACCGCGACAGAAAGAGGGTTATGTTTTTCGAGTGTAGTAGGTATTTATGTAAGCTGCAGCCTAAAAGGATTGATGAATTTTAACATGGTGGGTTTAGATTAATTTATCTTGGTTGTGGAAGTGACATATATTTTAATTAAAGTAATGGGGGGCTGTTATTTTTTTACATAATTTAAACAAAATGGGCACGTTCGATTTTAATACGAATGATAAAATCATTTTAAACTGCTAATTAGACAGCGAGTAGACAGAGAGATCCGATACGCCGTGTGACGTCATGAAACACGTCGGGCAAATAAACTCCATGTTAAATTGTGTTTTGCTAGAACGAATCTTTGCTGGCTTATATCTTGTTTTTTTTATAAATGTTTGTTACATGAATCAGCTTTAATTGAAGCTGTGAAAAAAATCATGAATATTGTCTATTGTTTATCAGAGTACTAGGATGCTTGCGCTATAATAACTTTGTATTGAATCTCGAATCGAAAGTGCATCGGAGACCTATTAAATTTATCTAAACAATCAACCGAGGGCGTTGAGAAGGAACCTAGGCTCGTAGGTTCGTAGGACGGAGTGCTAACTACTACGCAGGTCCAATGATTCATTCTTGGGAACCAAGTCATGAGTCAGGCATGACCCGCGGTACCGGGTCAATGTTAGTCATGTAAGTCGAAGATCGATGATAAGGATAAGGAATTTTATTGAGAATATATAATTTTTATATGGCCCGTCATCGTAAGGTTTATGTATTTATTATTTTTAACCCCAGACGCAAAAAAGGGGTGTTATAAGTTTGACTGCTATGTGTGCGTGTGTGTGTATGTGTCTGTCTGTGGTTCCGTGGTTTTTAAATGGGTGAACCAACTTGGATGCCGTTTTTTAGTGACGCACCTCAAAAGGAAAAAAAAAGAACCCTTATAGGATCACTTTGTTGTCCGTCTGTCTGTCAAGACCCTTTATCTCGGGAATGTAATGTTACAAAATTATTTAGTAACCACTTTTTGCACAAAATAGGCTAAGATGTTTACCTGCGTATTAGTGACAGGTTGCAAGCCCATCACCTGACAGTCTACAAGCCAACAGGGTGATCAATCTAAGTCGTGAATCGAATGATCACCTCTGTGATCTACCCACGAATATGAACAACTATCACTATGGAACCAACCCTGAAATCACGAAAAAAAAAAACAGCTCCTTCAAACATTTTGGCCGAGTACAGCTGATGTTTTTTTCGTGATTTCAGAGTTGATCCCATAGTGAAAGTTGTTCATATTCGTGGGTGGAATACAGAGGTGATCATTTGATTCAAGACTTAGATTACACCCTGTATATTCCCTTAGTCCTAAATTAAATACCTGGTATATCTATATTCCCTGTATAAACCCGATTTATCGGATGAATTGAGATTATACCCGCTTTTGGAAGCTACCCGGGTAGAATACCTCTACCTCTAACTAATTTCTTACTCAAAATTATAAACTTCGTCAACATTATATTCGCTAGTATAAAACTACAACTAACAGTTTCTAAACAAACAAATCATAGATTATTGGCACTGGCACATCCGCTCATCCTATGATTCACAGATTGTGCAAGATTTACTCAGACAACCAACGTTTGTTCGAGACTTCTGCGAAAAGAGCCTTTGACATGACATGAAGGCTTTAAAAACTATTACGTGCTGTTAATACCTGCCAAATTCCAGCGAGTGAGAAGGATAGAGCTTTAGGTGTCGTAAATAGCTGTCCCTTTCACGTGGAATTTATCAGGTGTCTCTGATCGTAAACAGAATGGGCGGTGTTTTACAACTATTTGAAACATTGACGGTGCCAAAGGTCACTGGCTACATTCCCACCGAAGTTACAGGTCATTTCACAAGAGATGCCGCGAATGGATCGAATGGGTGAATGAAAGTATATAAATGAATCGTAACGCTCGGTTTGAAATTCGAACTACGTTTTAAAGTGGAACTATATGCGACATAAGTTTCGTTCGTTTCATTCTTCGCTGTTCCTATTAAACGATCGACTTATACCTACCTTACCTACCTTAGTCTTAAAATTGAGGGGTTGGTTTTTCAATTCTATCCTACAGGCTTTATTTTATATACTTATTCTTGAAGTTCGACTCGGCTTAATAAAAGGGCCATTCTACTTTTCAGTGTACATTTTTGTTATCGTCCGATAAAAAGTATACCAAATTATGAATCCGCGAATAAATAAATAACATGAACTTAGAATGTTTAAGCTTAACGGTTTTCGAAAAAAAACTCTTAAATTACTCAACTATCGCTGAAGAATCTTGGTAACTCAGTGGTAAATTGCACTTTTTCCATAGAAAAGGCGGGGACATCAACGTCCACTGCGTTACTAACTTTATAGTTATTACAAATAACTTTTTATGAATTAGATTAATTCTAAATATAAGCTTATTTACGTCCCTTTTCGAATTTCAAATTAAAAAACGCACCACTTCACCGTTTTTTTAAATAAAAATAGTTTAGTGAGAACGTGGCTAAAAGTTATGTACAACGAAACGTAGAATGGCCCAAAAACTATCGCTCACGTGTCTGTCTGTCCGTCTGTCATGGCTTAAATTAAACACTGTCTTCGATTTTACTGGACGGAAAAATATGTAATTTGATTCAAATATCGCAGAAATTGGGGCAAAAAGCATAACAAAAAAAAATACAATTGCTTAGAGTATTTTAATGTTTATCTTAACTAAATTACCATTAACTATACTATTGTCTTCAACTCCATATCAATCAGGAGCATCGTTTGACAGACGTTCTGCAATCGCAACATAGTTCAGCGAGCACTAATGCCTTGTGAAAACTGTTGCGTCTGCGCAAGTACAGGCAGCTTAGAATTAGAAGTACCTGTCATTTCTAGCAAATAAGTAGGTACCTAAGTACTTATAAGGCATAGTTTAACATAGATGAATAATCACTTGAATCTATAACTATAAATTCTGAATAATATAAAGAGGTAAAATTGTGATTGTTTCGAGTAGTCTCGGTAACTATTGGATTAATTAAGAAAACAATAATAGAAAGCTACGTTAATACTGAGTTATATAGGTTTTGAAATTTTAAACCTGAGCAAAGCGAGGGCGTGCCACTAGTTTTTAAATGAATCTCGACATGTATTCGGTACCCTTGTAAAGTTAATTATTTAATGAAAATCTTCTCTGTTAAGAACGTCTTAAATTAATGAACTAATTATAGAAGTATAGTCGTCAAACATATTGAAGCTCAAGCATCTTTAACTACGTTCTTACGCCTATAGCACAAAACAAAGTTTTTATTTTGGTGACGCTAGATGTCAGCATCGTATGTCATATAAGTATATTTTTTTGAACACATCAAATAATTCGCAACGCAGTACATTGTAAAGTATCAAAATAAAGTTTAGGGATATTTTTGATCCTTAGATATTTTAGATGCATGTATAAAGACTGCTCAAAAAAAGAGTGTAATGTTTTCAAGGTTCATGTATGTATGAATCTTACGATTTTTTATTCCACCATAACTTCTAAAAACCTGAAATGATTTAAATGTGTGTGGTATGGTTAGAATCCTCTCCCCATCTCAGGTGACATAGGATACCAAAACATTTAAAATTGAAATAACAACAATGGCAAAATGACAATCAAATATGACAACAAATGACAATCAAATGTGACCACCTCAAATACGAATTAATACACGGGTTTGATAACGATATCAAAAAATGCAATGCGATTTTTAAAGCTTGTTTTTCATTAGTCATTATTAATTATAGTTAAATGTGAGCCGACTTCACCGACCTCAAAACTAAATTAAAATACTCATTCTAAAGCCGACTGTACATGGTGTAAGATTGATGCTCTAGCGTTACAATTTTCTAGTCAATTTGAGCTGCTTTCCGATTCACGTGTTGACGATAGCTACCCGCGTCTAACTGTACCGCACCGTACGTCGCCATTACTATGATCGCCGGGGTGGAAAGCGTTTAGGATGTTAAATACCCGGGACTAATACAGGATAACAACTAACGATACACGAATGCCAAGTTCCCGGGTTTCTGAAGAAATTTGACCCATCATGGTGTTTCTTGGCATTGAAATTTTATAGATATTCCTAGTTTTCGTTATCTTTCTTGCGTGAGCAAACGTTTTCTACTTCGTTTTTTTCATTCGAAAAATAACGGTCCAAATCGTACAAGTTTCATTTTGCAACGTAAATATAACTGAAAAGTATTGATGACTCCGTCCGCGTGGAAGTCGGCTATAGGTCTTCCCTAGGGAACCGTCCAATTTTCCGGGATAATAAGTACCTACTCAAAGTCTTGGCTACATAGGGCTGATTAATAAACCTATCTTGACTGGGATACCTGTATCAAGACAGACAACGTAAACGGCAACTCATAGAAAATGGTAATTTTGGACGAATAATGGGTAATTTTTAGGTTTTCCAACAAAGACTGCGATAAGGTGATTAAGTTAAAAAATTAAGACAGAACCACAGGACCAGTATAGGGAATAATAAAAAAAAATTAAGACCTATCATCAGCATGCCGAAAGCCAGTTTTCAGTTTTCAGTCATTTATTGTATCCAAACTTCTGGAAATTGTCAGCAACTTGTACACCGTCAACCAAAAGTCGCCTATTGCTGGACATGACAGGTAGACATACCTCGTTTTTTTTTCTGACTGTTTACTCTCATGTATGTGTAAGTTCCATATAAGTATGTTTTTATTAAAAATCCGCTTCCCCAGCACTTTCACCGCCCAAACGTGGGCAACGGGGGTCTCGGTCTGGTTGCGCTTTCGTAAGCCGATCCTGCAGATAAGCCTGCGCGCGCGCCGCATCGCTGTGCTAACGTTTTATAATGCTTGGGTAATACTAGCGGTTGTACGTGGATTTCGTTTACTTCGAAAGAGTTTTAATTTAAAAAATGGTCGAGGATACAAACAAGGTTAGAAATGCGCTATTTTTCATAATTCTGAACGATTTTTTTTATGAACGCTCCTTTTTGGAAAATTTTAAATTACTTAGTACCCATTTACTAGTTTAGCGATGTCTAATTGAAAACATTGGTTTAGAAAAAAAAAAGGTGTCATATACATTTAAAAATACTGCAATGAATAATAATTATAACGACCTTTTAAAACTAACCTAAAACGAATACAAAATGAAAATTCGGTCAAATTAATAATCGAGAAAAAACTAGAAAATATAGGTGTAAGCTAGACGCTTGTCTGCACATCTGAAGAGAAACAGGTACACGTGTAAGTACACGTACAGAGAAGGTCCAAGACAAACATGAAATCGAACCCTGATCCGCTATTCTAGTTCCGTGGGCAGGCTCACTACTCGTACCAACTAACCAAACGATATCACCAGACCTAGGAATATTCGGGGCAAAATTAAATGACAAATTGCCTATATCGATAAACTCAATTATCGATGCTTTTCCCATATACTAGATCGCTCCAAGTTTTGATTGTAAAAATAAAATTTGATTGTAAGTAAAAGTATGCAATGAATCAAAATAGCAAAATAATTCTGGTTATTCTTTATTTTAAAAAGATTTTTTAACCTACACTCATCATCATCATATATTTTTTCCGTATTGTGAATTTCAGAATGACTGCCCCATTTACTATTGTTAAAATAAACGACTAGAATTTGTTAGGAGTCAAAACAATATGACGATGATGAGTGAAGGTTATAACATCCTTTCAAAATAAAGAATGACCAGAATTATGTTGCTGTTTTGTTTAATTTGCATACTTTAAAAAATAAACTATTTTTACAATCAAAACTTGGAGCGATCAATAGTATGTGGGAAAAGCATCGATAATTGAGTTTATCGATATAGGCAATCCCTAGCTGTCATTTAGTTTTGCCCCGTATATTCCTAGGTCTGGATATCACGCATCGTTTAATACAATTAAATATAGTCAACCAATCCTTTGCCAGTTTTCTACTGTACAAAATGTTAGGTTGAAAGTGGTGAAAGACGATACATGACTCCAAGATCATAATATTTTGAATGTCTTACGAAAACTATGACCCCGAGTTTATACTCTTAAAATCCCACGCGCATACTTCCAGGTATTGTATGTCTCTGGCTGGTCACTGGCTGGCAGGGATTGAAAACCGGTTTATTTTCCGTAGCGGTTAAAGCCACACTATTAGAGCCTAACCCATAATAAAGGTTACGGTCACAGGGAGCGAAATGCATTTACCGGTTAGAGAGCGCTCCTTCCGTGTGAGCCGAGACAAGGGTGAATGACGGAAGCGCTCTCTAACCGGTTATAACCGGTAAATGCATTTCGCTCCCTGTGAGCGTAACCAATTCGTTGGAACGTAACCCAAATAATTAACCGGTTTAACCTAAATAAATACCGGTTTATTTGTAACCGGTTACAATCCATGCTGGCCGGTCACTGGCTGGTCTCTGGCTGGTCTCTGGCTGGTTTATTCTCCACGTTAGCGGCGCAGCATTAGCAACATTTAACAACCAATTAATCGGTCGAACAGCTGCTTTGAAAAAACCAATTAAGTGCGAACTGAAGCGATTACTAAAAGACGGCTTGACGGAAAATCATACATCTGTGGAGTTAACCCTTTTTGTAAAAAGCAGTTGGGTTGGTTTTGAACAGGAGGGTTTCGTTACAAGTAAAAGAATACCACTTTTTAATTACTATTCTTGCTTGATGTAAAGTTCAATAAAGAAGAGATTTTTGTATTGTAATGGATTATTTCCCTATAAACTACAGTATTTTAAACTGTAGTTTTTTTGATTGAATGGACCAAAGAAGCGAACATCTGATGATAAAAAATAAAAGTCACTGCTATTATCAACATTTTCGAAACCCAGGAGGAACCTTAGGTAGGTTAAGGAAGGAATCTTTTTGGTGGATTATAGGGGGAGGTAGGTTGGTATTAAAAGAGTAATACATATATAAAGGTAAACCATTATGTCAGTTAATACAGTCAATGTTACCTATCCTCTTCGTAAAAAAATATGAGGCATAGGGAGACGGCACACTGTGGGACGAAAATCGGCTCTAGAGGACATAGAAATCGAAGTTCTCATTTTTATAATTTTTTGATGGGGATTGGTTTCATTTGCAGTTATAATGCTAAAATATTATTTTGGTTGGATTGCGTTTGGAAACTGATGAGTTATAATTTTTTTCCTTAAAATTTGTATGGGATGGCATGAAAAAGTCCAAATATCTCTGAAACCGCAAGAGAAACCGTTATATCCTCGCAGATGGTAATAAAAATAATTATTTGTGATTTTTTGGCGTAGTGCATATTTCAGTAATTGCTGCGGTTTTTTTTTTAAAAATCGATGTTTTTTTTGTGAGTCCTGGCGGATTATTTTATCAATACACGTCTTGAATATTTATATTTTGTATATTTTATACTCAAATTATAAATCAAACAATTTTTTGATTAATTATGATCGCTTAAAATATAAACAATTAAATATTTTTCCGGTAATGAGGCGATTATTGTGCATGTTTAATGAACTATATTCAGTAATGGGATTATACTTAATTTATTTTGGTTGTAAATAGTTTGTAATTATTTCTTGAGTAATTAGTTATAAGATTTAATGAGATCCCTTAATTAATTCTGATAAGTGATTGATAAATAAGTAGGTGATTACTTAACGAAGTGGTAAAGGAATCATCATTAGCTCACATCAATAAATAGACCAGACATTTTTCCGAGAGCGATAATCGCAATTATTCTGTATAACTGTGAACATCTGTACTCCTGCTAAAACCTAAAAATGACCAATTTTTCTACCAACTTGGACCTATTTGTCGTTTTACAAAGCAAGAAGCCGGCATTTAACCATGAAGTATTGTTCGAAGCAGTGGTGCAACGTTTGGGTTCCAGTTTATCTGAAGACGAAATAGAAATACTTAGAGAATTCTGTACAAAGTTTACTCGATCTGCAGTTACGAAATGGCAAAAAAGTAACCGGAATACGAAAGACTTCAGAAAATACTACGAAAGTTGGCTTCAAGCTAATGTTGATTGGCCCAGCTGTCTACAAACTAATCTACTCAGCCTTGGACTACTTCAAGATTCGTCGTGTTCTGAGCCTTTGGAATCGTCAACTACGACTGATTTTACTTTACCAGAATGTTTGATACCATCTACTTCAACTGGAACAATGACCATTCGATCCAGAAAACCATTTGAAGAACTATCAATCAAGCAAAAAAAGAGAAGATTCGACAGTTATACAGGAGAAGACTCAACTGAATTAACATATGCAGCGGCAAAACTCTTGAAAGAAGATGGGCGTGAAGATATAGCATCCGTAATTGAGTACATGCTCAAAAATTCTGAAGCAGCAGCAAATATACAAAAAATGATCAAGAAATCAAATACTTCAGTTACATATTCACCAGATAAGGCACTCGGTCTTTACGTGGCATTAAAGCTGACTAAATGGCAATACATGACCTTAAGGGAGTCAGCTATTCAAGAAGGAGCCGAAGATCTTTATCCATCATACTACAAGATTCAGTCAGCGAAATTACAAAGTTACCCTCCGAAATCCGCTATAACCATAACGGATTCATCAGCTCAAATTAAACTTCAAGCTTTACTGGATTTAACTACGCAGAGGATTCTAAAAGAATTACCATCTAATATTGAAGACAAAGAGTTGACGCTGATATCGAAATGGGGTTTTGATGGTGCATCCAGCCAGAGCAAATATAAACAAAAAATGGATGGCGAAAACGATGACTCGAGCATATTCATGGCATCATTAGCACCACTCAAATTGGTTTGTGGTGAGGACATTTTATGGACGAATCCAAAACCCTGCTCACCGTCTTATTGTCGCCCATTGATGTTCCGTTTTGTTAAGGAAAGTAAAGCCGTAGTTTTGGAGTTAAAATCAAAGTTCGAAGAAGAAATTAAGGCTCTACTTCCTACGGAATACAATACAGCTAAAATAAAACACCTTTTGAAGATGACCATGATAGATGGTAAAATTTGTACTTATCTATCGGAAGCTAAATCAAATGCTACGTGTTACTTGTGTTTGGCTAAGCCTACCGAAATGAATAAGTTAGATTCAGTTGTAGTGAAGCAGATTTCGACAGAATTATATGAATTCGGGTTATCTTCACTACATGCTCGTATAAATTCAATGGAGTGCCTTTTACACATTTCTTACAGACTGAGAATTAAAAAATGGGCTGCAAAAGGCGAGGAACTCAAAAAAATAATGAACGAGACGAAAAAAGTTGTTCAAGACCGATTCAAGGAAGAGCTCAACCTTTTGATCGATAATGTAAAGCAGGGATCGGGTACCACAAACGATGGCAATACAGCAAGAAGGTTCTTCGAGTTTCCTGAAAAAACTGCAGCAATAACTGGATTGGATGAAGAACTTGTTCGCAGATTTGCTGTAATACTGCAAGCAATAACATCTGGAGAAGAAATTGATGTTATGAAATTTAAGGAATATGCCTTTAAGACTGCTCAAAAGTTCGTAGCAATGTATGATTGGTATTATATGCCGTCAACTGTGCATAAGCTATTGATTCATGGAGCAGACATTATCGCCAGCAACGCCATTGTTCCTATCGGAAGTCTCTCGGAAGAGGCTTCCGAAGCTCGAAATAAAGATTTTAGGAGGTTCAGGGAGCATAATTCTAGGAAAAGGAGTAGGCAAGCTTGTAACGAGGATATACTGAATATGCTTCTATTATCCTCCGATCCTCATATTACGGCAATAAGACCTAGTCTGGATAAGAAGAAAAGGCAGGCATTTTTTGCCGAAACTAGGTCTTTATTTTCGGTTCAGGAAGTCGAACTGGAACAAGAGGTTTCAGATCCGTGTGATCTATATCAAAATGAGTCCGATATAGAGCATTCGTTAGATATATTACCCTAATAAAAAATATTATGTATTGTGTTTATTTTAGTCACATTATGGATAGTTATTTTTTTTACATTTTCTACTTTTATTTCTAATTAGTTATACAGAAAAAATACTATTCTATCACGTTTTTTTTTTTATTTTACTTTTTATTATAAATATTTATATATGTAAGAAGAGTATTTGCATTCCGCTACCTCCCCCTCCTACATAAGTTGAAAAAAAATATACGCCACGGACTTTTAAAAAAAGACAAAATAACATCGATTTTTCAAAAAAAAACCGCAGCTATGACTGAAATATGCACTACGCCAAAAAATCACAAATAATTATTTTTATTACCATCTGCGAGGATATAACGGTTTCTCTTGCGGTTTCAGAGATATTTGGACTTTTCATGCCGTCCCATACAAATTTTAAGGAAAAAAATTATAACTCATCAGTTTCCAAACACAATCCAACCAAAATAATATTTTAGCATTATAACTGCAAATGAAACCAATCCCAATCAAAAAATCATAAAAATGAGAACTTCGATTTCTATGTCCTCTAGAGCCGATTTTCGTCCCACAGTGCGGCACTAATATTGGACACTTTTAGCTGAAGGCCCCAATAATGGACACTTATCTCATAATTCAAAGATCATAAGGTTACAAATTGATTGTCTCATAATAAATGAATACCCCTTATCTTCTGTGACATAAGAATCAAGGGTCCATCATTGGTCCTTGTTTATTACTGGTTTCATCATCCTAGAGGTAGGTATACCAGCATTGTGAATTTCGTAAAGTTTACATTTCATGCCTATCACATCAGGAAAATGAGGTGTTACCTGCAGCTGGAACACATCTTTACCCTTCCCAAGGGACCCTAAAAAGAGTTAAAAGGGATATTTCCGAAAGCGGGGCATTAATTATGTTCCAATTAAGTTGGATGCGCGTGCGGCGCGCTTGCAGCGAATTAGGGGAGGGAAAGGGAGGGGAGGACATGGAGGGACAGAGAACCCTTTCGAATCGAAATCGAAAGTTTCGATAGAGATGGGGATGAATTGGTTCCACCTTACTATTATACGTATCTATTGATGATATATTTCTAATAGTTTGTAGTATCGAGAGAAAAAAATGCAACAAATGAACATGCTTCTTTGATTTTGGAGTAGGGGAAATATCGTATATCTAAATCTGAAACAAACTAACCAAGTCCAAAATTTTGCGCTAGGCTTATACAAATTATCCACAACTCAGAACAAATACCGGGCGGGGATCAACCTCGAGACCAGGGTAGTGATTCTCTCAAAAACAGCGGCGAGTTTAGGTAGTCCCGTCAGAGTGAACAAAACACATTTTAGCGCGTGCATTTTCAATTAAGCAGCCTTATACGTTCGATCCATTGGCAGAAACCATGCTGCTAAATTGAAAATGCACGCGCTAAAATATGTTTTGTTCGCACTGACGGGACTAAAACTCACCGCTTGGACATTCACTCGTCAATGAAATAAATAAATAAATGAAACTATTGTCAATCTCCACTCGAACTCTTTTCAACAAGCTTTTTCAAATTGCTGCACGAGCTAAACGGTTTCTTTTTCACTTTACAACTATCCATAACATAACCCGTTAACCGAGCAACAGTGTTCGCATAAAAGTGTTGCAGTGTGAAGGTAAGACAACCGTAAAATAAATACCATAAAGGCAATATACCTTTCCTGTCCTCATGAACAGCAATGCAATTGCAGTCCTGAGAATGTTAGAACCCAAAGTACTCGTACCTTCAGGTGGCTCGTGCTCGTATTCCATGCTATAAAAAACAAAATTATTATCATTATTGTTGCATTAAAAAAAACCCTATTATTTACTGGAAACAAAACCCCGGCACCGAACAGGAACCGGAAGGGGAGAGTGCCCACGTGCGCTCTTACCCTTTTTACCCGCAGTCACCCTATAAAATGCAACAACCCAATTCCAAAAAGCATTAAACGTCTGTAGGTATTCAAATAGAACTTTTTTATTGTGTCCCTGGATACCTATCTCATTTTCCAAGATAAAAAGTAAGTACCTAGGTATTCTACGTCTTTTCTCGTGTTTCAAGCTATCTTCATACAAAATTTAATAAAATTTGGTTCAAAGGTTTCGTCATGAAGGAGTAACTAACAAACAGACAGAGAAACTAAGTTTCACAATTAACTGTAGTAAGTATTTTACTTAAAAGTTACAAGTCATTTTTCCAAGTATAATTGTAGAAACCAGCACTACAAGTAAGTATTAACTAAGTACTATAGGTACGTTCTGTTTTTTGGGCAATAAAGTGCTTACATACATACATACAAGTACCTATTTGATAACTGACTGTTGAATATCAGCAGTGGTGATTATCATTCTATCAAACATGCATAATTATGTATGTATCCAAACAATATACATGTGACTATAAATACTAAACACTTAATACCTTTTAGATTTGAACTTCAGAACAATACGTGCGCGTGCGACGGTACGCGTGGTAAACTAGAAAGGATTAAGTCCAACAGCGTTTCATTTTTATTTTAAGCTTTGTTAACGCTCAATAAGGTTCATTGAAGAATAGACTTGTATTTTAGATAAGTATTTTTTTTATTTCTAATGTGTGACGTCAACGCGACTAGTAATGGAACTTGCAGGTATCGCTTTTGTTATTAAGTTTTTATTTTGATTATACATAATATTATTATGACCAGCAAAGTTCTGCTTATTAGATGACTTACAATACCAATTTGTAATTTATTTGCATAAATGCACCTACTAACTATATCTGCTAGATTAATAAGTCATATTAAAAAAAAACACCTTTCGAAGAAGATAAGAAAGAGTGAGAGAAAGAAAGTACTTTCATTGAAAACAATCCAAAACGCATTATATGGCTAATTAAAATAATTTTAAGCAATCAAAACGATCAATACGAGTAATTAACAAAACTCTTGTAAAAACCACAATAACCTCATTTTAATAATAAAGCACTTCCCACTCGATACCATCGCTCCGTCAAAATGTTTTGTAGCAACTTTATCTTGCATCGCATACTTCGTAAACGGAGGAAATCGCCAATTGTAAAAAAAAACTTTACCACCATAACAACCTATATCAATATAAAACCTATTCGAATCTCAATCATCAACCTAAATTATAAAACACCTAACACAAGTAGCATTAAATTAACTTGTTACTTTTTGATTTTAGACTGTAGAATACTTGATCATAGTAACAGAGTATCTCTTTCATACATGAGTTGAGTGTGTAGAGTTAAGTGAGACAGCGATATTGAAGTGCCAATGTTGGTGTTTATGAAGATGGCTATCTTTAAGTGATGGTCTACATTGTTTTAGATTTTAACCGGTTGGTATTTGATGAAGCATAAATGTTTAACGGGTTTTGTAATTTGTCTCTCTGAAATAAGCTGCATCTAACATTGTAGATATAGTTGAACACTTTGGTGGTGGACTTAATGTGTAAATCCGACAAAATAATGATTGTTGCATAAAATTGTGCGAGTGAATTGAAACTTGTACTTAACGCGATTTTTATCTAATATTTTTAATTGTAAAAGTGTTAAACGTATAAACAAATAATAACTTCGACGCAGGTAAAGTTATGCAGTAGGCCAAAGTTAGCTTATAATTAAGTTATCCTAATATGGCTGCGTTTATCGCGTAATAAAGTTTGGATAAGGCATCCGTCACCTTCTGACACGTAAATAAGTATGAGAGTGACAGACGCTTTATCCACATTTGATACGCGATATAGACGCAGCCATACTAGACCCGCTGGATATAGTTTTATGTTATAAATCGACTAGACCACGTAAATTAGCCTAAAACTCTACTACTTAATATTAGTTATTTGTTTAATATTAATTACCGAACTTCCCATCGGCCAATTAACCTTTCCTAGGTTTTGCACGGTACTGCTTTATCTTTGTAAGATTGTATTTTAATTTATTATCTTAGTCAATAAATTAAAAAAAAAACTTACTGAAGAATTCGCCTGTTAAAAATATTTTACACAAAAGCAAAAAGTTTGAAAATTAACAACCCTTATATTTCTAGAAGTGTCTTAGTATTAAAACTAAAGGTAGAGTGGTACAGTCAACGTCAAAAGTAAGTGATCAAAATCAACATTTCAAAATATCTATTGTCATGGCATCCCAAATATAACATGTTATATTAAAGTGCTAAATTAATTGATGTTTTAATTAGTCAAAAGAAAGTGATCATAACAGCTGTGCAAAACAGAAGCCTGACATGACATTTCTATCAAAAGCGTCAAACGTGAATTGAATACCAAAATAACGACATTCCAACAATATCGGCAAAAGAAGGATTTATGGCAAATAATTCCAAGATGTAATAAAAACTTATTTTAAATCTTGGCGTAAGGGAGATTGCTATTTTGTCACTTCGCATGTTTTTCGACGAACATAACCCATATTAACCGAAGTACTCCGAGGTTGTCCCAAAACCAAGATTTTATAGTTAAAACTTTAATTCGAAATGTTCAACGATGACTTAAACTGTCATTGAGTTTTCAAAAATCGAAATAATGGTGATCACTTATTATGACACGTTATTGAGCTCATTTACTTTTGATCAACTACAATAGTCCGTAGCATTTGACTTAATGTATTGTATAGATAATTTTGGGACCCTATTTCATCAGTTTCTTTTGCTGTTGACTGTACACTCTACTCTACTTGAAAGTGTTCAAAAGCTTAAACCTAACCCTACCTGAGCCAGTCTAGACTCGCCCACTCACGCAGTCTTCCGGACCCATCGAGATCTAGCACCAATCGAACGTGATGAAGAGCTGATAACGCTAGAGGTACTTGAGTGGTCGTTAGCGACACTACGGAACCAACCTTTCGAATTAGACCAAGAGGCGGACGAGGGTCGAACGTTTTGTTTTTTACCGGTAATAGTTTCTCCTACAAAACATTATACTACATTAGCATTGAAAAATAGTGGAACATTAGGACACCTTAATATTAGGACACTTACAGCCGCTTTTTGTGCATAGATAAGAATTAAATTAAACAGACCTAGTCCTTAACTATATTTTTGATATTCGCGATTATGTTGTTCCTTAGTAACGATTTTTCATACACAAGTTTGAAAAAGGAACGATTTAATGGTTTTTCAAAAGTCTCGGGGGCGTTAACCAACCGCACTACACACCCACTACATAATTAAAAGTATATTGTCTGTATGATTTTATCAAACTAATAACGTTTGAAATTAACAATTTATTTTAGACATTTCTCATAAATTCTATACGTATCTTTGTTTTTAAATAACATTTTCTATTAACCTATTCAAATTTTAACCACTGAGTATTCAAACGAAATTATAACAAAATTCTAAATGTTAAATGTTATGTTTAACCCTTTATAGGGCAATTGTAAAACCTGGTACTAAAAATGACCACTTACAACTGATATTTTTTGTATTTTTTATTGAAAGAATTTCTTCCGAAAAGGGGAAATCTAATGAGGCTCGAATTCAAGTCTATTTTTAGTTTTGGCCTATAAAGGGTTAATGTTTCAATTGGCTTTTTACTAAGAACAACCCCAGAGCGAATCAGTAACAATTAAAAACTAAAAGCTCGTTCCTAACGCTACGGAACCATTTTTGTTATTTTAACAAACCAAGGTATAACTTGATTAATCGTCGCTTGTTCCAAAAACTCCACATGGAGTCTATTTTATATGAGAACGAGAACACCCAGTATTGAATATGTTGAGTGGCGGTTTTCAACGAAACGGAACTAAGTCTTAAATTTAATTGTCTAGAAGCACGCGCGATCGTGTCAATTGATAAAGTTGCACTTTTGCATGATAATGCACTTTAGTGCACTTGAAAAGTACAGGCACGAGCTGATTTTATAAAGGGCAATTGTATAGCTTTTGAAAGAGGGGAAGTCTAGTTTTTTGTAACTCATATTATACATATATATAATTATATAGTATAAAAGTACACTTGCTTTGCTACCATGAAACCGTAATTTTATTGTGTCGGTGATTAGGTGTTGCCAACTAATAATAACTGTTATTCACATCGTTAAATGTTAACAATTAAAACATAGCTTAATCGTAAGAAAATATGATATATCCGAGAAAATCCTAACACAAATTATTGACCTACTCCCAAATAAGGCTTGTATAAAGCATCGATATACATAAATGGAACCGACAAACAAACACACTTCCATCTACGTATTTATAACTTCTGAACAACTGAACCAAATTGTATGATTATTTTTGTGCTATGTTTGCTATTATCAGAAAAAAGTTTGTATGACAGAAAAAAATCAACCTGGACAGTCGGAAAATTGCAGCGGGGCGAAACCACTGGCGGGCAACTAGTTTATAATTTTAGTACGGATCATAATTGTTAATAACGAAACGTAAATATCATATGTTTTATTATAACAAACAGGCAATTAACTTAGCCTCACATAGTCTCATCTGATTTTCCTTAATCATCAATAATTAAAGTTCAATGATAACTCGCCGTAGCCTTGACGCGCATACGCATCAGTACAACACGGACTTTATTATTACCTCATATTTTAATAATGCATGATCACATTGATCATTGAGCTAAGAACAGATAGTGCATGCATATTACCCATGACGTGCTCTGTTGGTGTTCGGTGGCATAAAGCATGTCATAAATAAACCAGTAAAACAAAGAGCAAGCTTTAAAAAAAACAATGCAGCTCGCAATCGCATTTTGAAATTCGAAGACTTGTCTGTGTACAAAATGAAAACAAAGCTTAAGCTTTGAAGTCGATTACAATTGCTAGTACGTTAGGCCCAGCTAACTACATTTTTTGTTTTTATAAGTAAATCGTCAATATATGTTAAAAATATGAATCTCATTATTCTTTAAGACGACACTTCACTGTTCAAAATCGGTCAACCCGACAGATTATAGGAGGTCACTAAGAAACATGGATACATTTAAAATACATACATATATCGAGCCTTCTTGAACAGTAAGGTAAAAATAAGAAGAAAGATGTCATTATAAAAAAAATAACTTTTTTTTTTTTTTTTTTTATGGCATCGAGTAGACAAACGAGCACACAGATCACCTGATGGTAAGTGGAAACTGTGACCCATAGACATTCGCAATCACAAGACTGCAATGCAATCCTAAGACTGCAAATGCGTTGCCAACCCTGAGGCTACGATGGAATGCCTCTATGCTAGTCATTTCACCGGCTGTCTTATCCCCAAACCGGAACACAACAATGCGAACACTGCTGTTTTTCGGTAGGTTAATGGATAAGACTGACAAACGTATCATGATTTATAGCAGTTTTTTTTCAGTCATCGGCCGTTCTGCAACTCTCCCATTTCCCCTTGAGACTTAGTCGTTTAGTGTATAAACTTTAAAAAACTGCATTTCAAATGGCAAAAACAACCAAATAAACTGCTACAAAAACGGGTATTTAATTTAAATTAACTGTTTATACGCTGTGCGAACATTTGCGCTATAAATAAAGCGATTCGGTTAATAGCCTTCTTCTATTAGTACGGCTAATGGCGCCCAATTATACCATTATGCCAAACCGAGTTATGCGAACCCGTTCCTATAATGATACGGTAGCTTCATAAGTGCATTAACGTTGTCGAAGGCTCTATTTGGGGTCTATTTTCTTGAAGATTTGAGGAGTTGGCACTGAATTTGTTGAAGGTAGAATAGGTTGGGGTGTTTACATTGTTAAGGTTACATAGAGTCAGGGATAAGTTCTTAATTTGGGTTGAATAGCTGCTCCGTCATTATCCTTGTTGAAAGACGTTGGCTCTGACCAGTAGAACGAAAGACATGCCTTTTATGGGTATATTTAGTTTAGCCAAAATGTCTTTGGTCAAATATAATTTCCCAAAATATTGTTTCCCGTCGCAGTTGAAGTTGAGTTGTTTTTTATGTAGTCACAAGTGTAACCCAATCTAATAGACGTAGGAAACGGTATCGACACCACGGTTATAAAAAAAAATGGTTAATCGGCAGGTTCCCGCCTCCTAAGCCAGCTTTTTCCTGAACTGGGACCATCAAGCTTATATACTATGGAGAATGTAGAGCAATCTTTGGATTGATACTCGAATTACATCACGTCTGTTTTGCATCTCTTTTCTTAGGAATGAATAAAGTTGATGTTAGTTTTCTTTTCTTCATTCGTGGAAAAAGAGATGCCAAAGATACCTGACGTAATTCAGGGCGTTAATTTTCTAGCTTATATTGTTTGTTAGCTGTGGACTCTCGATAGATTTTAATTATAAGCTTCTTAACTGAGACCACAACGTGCCAATTGACATACTTTTTCAGAAACGCCACAACGACTGCTTCTGCGCTGCCAGTATGCAAACTCAGTCTTCACCTAGTCGTCGGTCCACCGAGTAGTATGCCTGCCGGAACCATGTCTATACAGTATGTAAACTTACTAAAACCATTTATTTGAACCCGAGCATGTCTAGGTGATAGATAAGGTTGGGGTATATAAATTATTAAAATCTTCACGCTGTTTCACATTTAAACAAATAATGCACTGAACGCAAGTTCAATAATCTGTTACGATGTACATTACATACGGGTCTTATCATGGGCAACGATGTAAACATTACACAAGCGATGATACTTTTAGGGTTTAAAGGTAAGATTTTATGATTTTTATGCAATGATAAAATTATAAATATTCCACACACACTAGCAAAAAATGTGGTAAAACACTTAACTCAACTAGCCTAGCAACTAGTTGAAAGAGATGGGTTTAGTAAGTTTACATACTGTATGTGCTCTTTCCACAATCAATGGATAGAAGAAGATAGGTATATCGTAAAAGGTAAACCCTTATTTTATCAAATTTTACTTCGTCGTATCGTTTAATCGACTTTAATTTACGTAGGTTACGTTAGACTTGCGATAAAAAAAGACTTAGCCGGCAAGAACTGCCTTACGGTGAAATGAATTGTGCGTATGATACGTTCGTTGAAAGGTCCTTCAATAAAATAATAGGTACCCATGGTAAACATAGAAACGTCGAGAATAGACAATCGAAAACAAGACTACACCTAAGTATAATTTTTTTTTAAATATACCTCATACTTACTAAGTTTTACCACACTTTTCTATTCTATTTGCTTATTCCATTCGAACGCTACCCGAACGCATCAATCTCTCCAGTGAAGTCACATGTAATAACGTCAGCAGTCAACATAAACAAACATCATTGTGCGGGAACAATAACACGCGGCTGTTGTGACCGCTGTTTGTTTGTGTTGCGTAGGCGCAGGTTGGATGCTTTCATAGCCTGTTATACTATTAAATCGCCTAGCTTCTATATATACATTAGCTAGTAATGTGTGATGAGCGTGAGTATTTGTTTCTATGTCAGGAATGATTTCAATATATTTAAGTATGCATTTTTCTATATATCTACGTATGTTTATGGTTGCCTAGTACTCATAGTAAAAGCCTACCGCTTAGTTTGGGACTAGTTTTTGTGTGAGATCGTCCAATATTATTCATTTATTATTTACTAGAGAACGTCCGCGACTTTGTACGAGTATTTTTCCATTACTCCCATTATTTAACAAATTAGGCGATTAATTTCCAAAAATTCCTTCATAGTTCACCCCCAGGAATATTCCCTCCAAATTTTACGTAATTTGGTCCAGCAGTTAAAAAATAGGCAACATGATTCTCCAAAATTTGCTGCTTGATGTGGTCGTTGCTAGTGGTGCCAGTTATCTTACTTGGATATCTTCTAGGATAGTTTAATTAAATTCAGAAATGTAGGTACATATATTATCTAATGGGCCACCTATTTAAGTAATATGTTTTTATAAGTTTAATTTGTATACCTATCTGCTCTTTACATCAACGAGTGATGTGTACAATTGTTTTTGGGCTGTTACCACCTAAATGTCTCTGTGATAACTAAGTAATTCATTAATGTTTGGTTGTCAACTTATTATTGTACCAAATTTAAATAAATAAATAAATAAATAAATAAATAGTGCCCAGCACTTGTAGTTTCCGAATATTGATAATGTTGGCAGCAGAAAAAAATGCTTAATTTTTTTTTTGGGCTTGAAGAAGCTGTAATAACTGCATTGTTTCACTTCATGGTTGTGCAATGTGCCAGGATTGGTTTCATATCGGCCAGGTACTACAACTACCAATGTACCAATGTAATTCTACCCGTCAAACCTTCAAAATATTTTGCAAAGCTATATTCATCGTGTATTTATCTAAACACGCTGTCATTGATTCCAACAAATTATAATTATGGCGTCTGTTTGTCCGTTTCCGCATTCCGGGACGACGGTACACGTTTAAGGCGTTTGGGGTCAAAACTAAAGACCTAGGGTCCCTAGATAGAGGATAAGGTTTAATTAAACAACTAGGGGCTAAATTATGAGCTGGGACTAAATTTAATCTCAGTCCATTAATAGGAATACGAAGAGAACATTTTGAATTGGACAATGAATGTGGTGAAAAGCGTCGGTTGACTCTTTAATTGCAATTTGACACCCGTCCGTTTTCAGATCTAAAGCCTTGACCAAAGCGTAATAAGACCATAGATAATAAGAAAATAATATTAATAACATTAGCAAATATTATCTTACCTGTGGAGATTAGGCCGGTGACGTTTGATGGTGTTTGGTACAAGAACGCTGTCATTCAGATGCATCGGTAAGGTCATAGATTCTTAGTACATACCATAGACGACTAAAAAAGTTATTTCAAGTTAAATTTTAACACTTTGTCGACGAAGTAAGCTTGACCGACTTGTATAAATTACATGTACAACCTTGGTCGTTGTTCGACATTTGCTCTGTCTATGGGTAACTAACTTCGCAAAATGCCTACGAGTATACGGGTCAAGTTATGATTGTCGACCGAAGTATACTTAAGTGAATACTTACACTCAAACGACTAGACCTCAAGACAAATAGTCTAAGGGCTTTGTTGATATACCAAGCATAGGTGAGATGCATCTGAAGACGAGTTAGAAATGCCAATATTCTATATATATTCACCTTCCGTATACCGACAAGACGATTAAAAGATTTAAACATGTTGTCACATTTTAACGGTTTTTACACATTCCGTTTGGCATTGTTTCGAATGACCTTTATTCAATGATATCGCATTGATCATGATTACCCCGATCTGACTACAGTAAAGATCCACGTAACGTTATGATGCGCGTGAGTCAGTGTCGTGGGAGCGTCGCAGGCGCCGGCGACGCGCGATTCCTGCCATACCGCGCAGTGCGCACTCGTGGGTACATAC
The DNA here is from genome assembly GCA_963966035.1 of Acleris laterana. NCBI lineage: Eukaryota > Metazoa > Arthropoda > Insecta > Lepidoptera > Tortricidae > Acleris > Acleris laterana. Next base: position 4,946,044 of record OZ014459.1, on the reverse strand, counting down.
GATATACCTACAGCTACTTATAATGCTCATACAAGTGTTACCTACAATTTTTTTTTATTATTTAGGGCATATCGTCGCCGTAGAGCGAAAATTCACCAAGTCTCACTTTTGTCATTTTGAGTTATGAAGGTTTTAATAAAATAAAGTTTGAAAAAAATATTACTCGATTATTGTAAGGGATAAAAGTGGTTTTGTAGTCTTATCTAGTGGACATTTTATTGTTTCTTTAGGCTACACCTGGTAAAAGTCATTAACTCTAATAATTTTATAGATAATTGCAAAAAACATTTTTGCCCCTCAAGTCTTATGCCCAAATTGTGACTTAGTGATTTTTAGACCGGATTTAGTGACTTTTTTCCCAATTTTTACTTGTTTTGAAATAAACTAAGTTAATTTAGTTAAATTTTAACTCTAATAATAAAGTTCGTTATATTTATCTAGTAGAACCTAACTTGATTGTTTTTTGTTAGGGTTTATTGTTAGGTTTTCAGATAAAACACCATAATGAGAATAATAGTTTAATAAAATAAGTAAAATCATAAGTGTCTGCAAACTTTATATTATAACACAATTAAAGTAACATTTTACTCTTCACCTTCCTCTGTAATGTCCGGTTGACATAGCCTGTCAACTGCTTCCGTGCTGGTACGCAAAGACCTGTACCACGAATGCAGCTCTTGTGGTACTATGCCTTTGTTGCATAGACCAATGAGGTCTTTCTTTTTTGCCTCCGAAATGGGTAAAGGAGTCGCGTAAGCGTGTGGGATGTGATAAGCTTTTAGCTGTGTTATCCATTCTTATTTGGTATCATTGTTATCACAAGCTGGGTCTTGCATCTTGCGTCTATTTGTGCGGCGAAGCGACTTTGGTGCTGCATTAGTTAAATCATAATTCTGGGTCAATAGAAAAGTTACATACATACCGTCACGCCTTCATCCCAGAGTGGGGTAGGCAGAGCTACAGAATTACCAACAACTTTAACAGCCAGTTGTTAATTCTGTAACCACATTTTGCACAAACAGGCTAAGATGAATATCATGTGTATATTAGTGACAGGTTGCAAGCCCATCGCCTAAAAATACTACAAGCCTTTAATCCCTTAGTCGTCTCTTACGACTTCCACAGGAAGGTATGGAGTGGTACTATTCTATTCTGCCGGCAACCACACGGCTAATAGAAAAGTTCTAATGTATAAACAAAACCAAACGAACTAATCTGTACTAATTTAATTTAATTTGTTTACATCTTTCTATTGACTCCGAACTCTCAGTAGGATTATAAGTACAGTCACCAGCAATAATATATTATTCAACATTGGGCGAAAAATATCTGACACACTCTTATACCTGTAGTAACAAAGACGTGTCAGATGTTTTTGCGGCCAATGTTGAATAATATAATTATTGCTGGTGACTGTACTAGTTGACTTAACTATAGACCAAAATCCCGGCCCGGTTAGATGCTATGTATTTCGAAATAAAATCTGTGCCATGCATGCGATATAAGTTATATTTTATAGAAATAAATTCATAAACCGGTATTAGTAATCAGCAAACACAAAACACACCATACAATTAAATTAAAAAGCTTGTTAGGTATAATGATATCACACTTTATATAACCATGTAACTAAATTCGGTTAAAAAGCATGCCTTTGAATTTGACTCCAGAATAATCTGGCCAAATTAACTTGATAATAATCAATGCGCTTATTCAAAATTCACTGCGTGACGAAACACGCTCCTTACACACTTGCTGGTTTATCCTCTTGACGTCAATCTCGCAAACGAGTCGTTTTAACGGAATTTTCATTGTTGTACATTGTGGAAACTCTATGCTTTCCGAAGCCGCCATTGTTAATAAACTTACGAGTACTTAAAGTTATGTTATATACAATTAAATAGTTGAATAGGTATCGTGGTCCTTTTTTACATCAAGCTTGAATGAAACGAGCGCGTGTGGTGTGAATGAAAAAGAAATGGTTTAATAAATGAAAACGTAGGTATTCAAATCTCACTCATAATTGTTATTCTCTCAAACACGCGGTCGGACGAACGGACGAGTGAATATGGCAGCGGCGAGTTTAAGTAGTCCCGTCAGAGCGAACAAAACACATTTTAGCACGTGCATTCTCAATTAGGCAGCCTTATACGTTCGATCTTGTCGACAGAAGCCATGCTACTGAGAGAATCACACCCCGGGTAACGAACCTCAGGACTCCTTATTCCGACCATTGGTTATAAGATTTATAAAAAAAACAGAAATTTGCTAAACAGGCAAGAGAATTCAAACAAAACAAGCATTAGGCATCACACTGCAAGTAATGAAAAACATTTAGTTACATTGCGGTCAATCTTGTTCTTCTTGGCTTACCAATTACACGTACATCTCAATAGGAACCTATAAAACAGTATACCTAGTACGTTATTTAAAATGTTTGTTTTTTTCCACCAAAACGATGATGTAATAATGTAGTTATTACACTGTGCCCGAGACGTACCCGAAGGATTTTAACCATCGATTCTAGACCCTATTTGGAGTATATAATGTGGTATAACATGTAGTATAATAACGCACAATTTCCGAGATTTTTATTCTGTAAAAACAATTCCATAGTTTATTTAATTTGAACTCTATCGCCTTAACATAAAGCATTATTTACCAAGAGAGATTCATGTTGTAAATAGCAATATCATCAATGTACAACATAAATAAATTTAATCATTAAGGGCCTGTTTCACAATCGACAAGTAAATTTATCTGTCACATAAAGTTGTCTCTCTCCTTGTCTATTTTCAAGTGTACGACAAAGAAAGGGCTAAACTTATCCGTCAAATATCCTTTACTTGTCGATTGAAAAACAGGCGGTAAATGTTATACCACATTATATACTCCAAATAGGGTCTAGAATCGAAGGTTATAATCCTTCGGGTACGTCCCGGGCACGGTGTATAATCATTATTACTTAATTGAGAAACTTTAATAACAAAAATACTTACCTCATTGCCGCACTCACGAAAAAATTAACTAACTTACGGGCGAAATTCACCTATATTACATCGACGCACGTTGAAGTCGTACAAATATTCATCAAATGTAATTAATTAATGATCTAAACAAGCATTGGTACCCTGTTTAATAGGAAAAAATTAACTCAAACAGTTTAATAAATTTTCGTTTACAATAAACTGTCCACATTGTCTATGTGTGACGATTGAGAAATCATTAAATAGACTTAGTTAGTTTTCGCTTTCATATTTTCTGACAAAACTATTACTCAGAAATTAGCTAAGTAATTTTAGTGACTTTTTGAATAAAGTAGTTCTTGATCGTGACTTCGGAATATTTAGAGAAAAAGTTACCAAGACGATTTAGGTGCATTCATTGTACGGTTTCATGTAGACCATAAATAATCAAACGAATTAGGTAATTCTTCCCTTACGTAGTGAGAGACGAAGTATAATTTAATGACTTCTGTTACTTTTTAAAATCGAAACTATAATAGCTATGTCCATAATAATAAGACTGAAATTTGCACAAAAAAAAATCGATTTCGATGACATTCATAACTAAATTTCGGGCATTTTTCGACTTGGTGAATTTTCGCTCTACGGCGACGATATACAGTTTTATATGTATCCATAATTAAATATACTTATGACATTTAATTAACTTGTACAGAGAAAGTAGTAAGCAATGAGACGCAAATAATAATAACGTTAACAATGAGGAAATTGGTGGATTAACTTTTTGTTGTTGTTTTCTGTTCCGTGTCTCCTGGAACACAGCGAATGAGTTTAATAAAAAAAAATAGAATATTGGGCATTAAATAATGGTTTTGTAATTGCCAATAAAATAATTTTTTAGTGGACTTTATCCATTGAAATCATAGATTTAAAGAGTGGCCCAGGAGACGTCACCATGGCAACGAGGGACAAAGAAAAGTTGATTGACCCAAATATTATAATTCGACTTATACTAAACTTGGGCTCAGTGTCCTGTGAAGCAGATTAATAAAATCTACATAGTAAGGACAATAAAGTCTAAACTTTTTTCTATGATAAATGATAATAATCATATTTCACTAAATTAATAAACATATCGCACTGCTAGATCAAAACATTATCAACTCTAAATCCTTGCTAGTTTTGTTTAAAGTTCATACAAGTTGTATTTAAGTTGATTTTGAAATACAGTTGTATTTTGAGTTACTACTGTTTTGTTTTGCAGTGCGATATATCATATATAATCGCTCGATTATATTATAGGATCACATATGTCAACATACATTTAGAATTACAATAGTAATGACTGATAAATCTTTATCTTTAATATTATCTCTCTTTATGATGGTATAAAATAAAGTCACTTCCTGTCCCTCTATATGAACACTTAGATCTTTCAAACTACGCAAGAGATTTTAATGCAGTTTTCATTTTTATTAAAAGTGATTCAAGAAGAAGGTTTTATTTATAATTAATTCTGGATTATGTACGAGTATTACAGAAAACTCCCAGAAACTGAAGCGAAGCGAAGGCCGGTCTCTATTAAGTTAAGATATATTATTATGATGAGAGAATCCAAATGAAAAATTTAACCCTCACATGTTATTTCAAGCAAATCTAATATTTCGTAGTTCATCAAATTTAGCCAAAATATTAGACACGTGGCCCAGTTATGTTCTTGGTGAATCTAGGGATCAGCATTATCTGGAAAACACTGCGCTGACGCATGTTGCATACTAATAGACTATTTATACATTAATTACACATATTATATTTAATTGCAGTGTGGAAATCAGAGCAGTATCGAGCCATTACTCGTACTTTCAGAAGCAACGGATCGAAGAGATTTAAAAATACTTAGAGGTTAGTGCAGGGATTGAAAACCGGTTTATTTTCCGTACCGGTTAGAGCCGCACTTTGAGAGCCTAACCCATAATAAAGGTTACGCTCGCAAGAACCGCTCTAACCGGTATCTCTATGTCGGAGCGTAAACAGGGAACGAAATCAATTTACCGGTTAGAGAGCGGTTCCTCCGTGTGGGGGGTGAATGACCGCTCGTTTAAGGAGACAGGATTGGTTTGCTATGGTATTAGATTGATAGCGCAGCCACCAGCAGCGCCTCGACGCGCGACAGCGGTCATTCATCCCGTATCGAAACACAGAGTAACCGGTTAGGGAGCGCTTCGAAATAACGTTCCCAAATCATTTCGTTCGAACGTAACCTAAATTATTAACCGGTTTAACCTAAATAAATACCGGTTTATTTGTAACCGGTTACAATCCCTGGGTTAGTGAAATGGATGGCCAGCTCGAAAAAGACTCCTTTTTGATCTGGGTTTTTCTCAAGAATCTCCTCATGGAAAACGCTCTTATACTTAGCATCTCCAACAAACGCAACCTTACCATAACGGAAGAAGACTGAGCGTGCTCTACCTATTGAATTGACAAGATTTCATATTTTCAAGACTTTAATTTTATTCGTTTTATAGATACTGTTTGGAAGGAGAAAGACACTAATAGTTTTAAATTTTCTCTAGAATGAATAATTATTTTCTTGAGGAATTTTTAACATAGGTAGTTAGAGGTACATTTATTTATTTTATGGCTTATAAATAAACGTTTCATTAATAAATCGAAACAAAGCTAAGCTCTTGTAGTATGTTTTCGACAATATAAGATTTGGAAAGTTGGTCTACCTTTATGATTGTAGGTGATGGAACATCATTTTTTTTTATGACAAGGAGAATGCATATGAGCACACAAGCCTCGCCACCTGGGTAGTGATTCTGTAAACAACGCCGGTCGTGCGGACTGTCGAGTGATATCCAAGCGGCGAGATTAAGTAGTCCCGTCAGTGCGAACAAAACACATTGTAGCGCGTGCATTTTCAATTAAGCAGCATACGTTCGACCCATCGTGAAAATGCACGCGCTACAATGTGTTTTGTTCGCACTGACGAGACTACTTAATCTCGCCGCTTGGTATCACTCGACAGTCCGCACGACCGGCGTTGTTTACAGAATCACTATCCTGATGGTTAGTCGTATCTAAGACCCATAGATGTGCATTCCCAAGACTGCAATCACAAGACTGCAATACTAACTGCCACACTCAGAAACGTCAATTAAAATTAATGCTTGTTTAGTGACGTGTTGTCTTATTCTATTGCTATAGCAAAGAAACTGACAAAAGCTTAATCCAGCATTAAATGCGTTGCTTACCCTGAGGACTAATGCCTAGTCATTTCACCGATTGTCTTACGCAGGAACACTTTAATGCAAACACTGCTGCTTGGTGGCAGGTTAAAAAATATGATATATGCATACCACATGAAATTTCTTATGCTTTGCGTTTGCGTCATTTATTTTGTAAGCATCTTATGACGAATGCACTTGTCATTCGATCTCTCATATGCAACGCGACGTGATCTATTTTGTTCTGAATCATTGTGGCATTATCAATACGCACATAGACTTTCACACGTAGGTACCTAAGGCCTTCAGACTTATAAGTAGCTACACACTTTAGCGCTCTGTCACTTTAAAGCTATGTTTCAACTGCTGCACTGATCTGTCAAAGGCTCTAATGCGACCAGGTGCACAAGTTTGCAGCTACTTATACCTTCTTAAAATTATAATTTTGTTTTTTCCGAATTTTAATTTTCCGAAAGCATTGTTATGCTAGAGCTATTTTAGATAAAATGTATAATTTAATTGCTATGCCTAGGTTAGGTAAGGTTTGATTTATAAACGCTATAAAAAAATTAAGACTTGCGTCCAAATATTGCAATCGGAATTATGCAAATTCGGAATTTTGATCAATCCGAAATTATTACCCTTCTGAATTATCTAGTGTAACCGCTAAACTCCAACTTTTTTAATAATCGTTTAATTCTGTGTTAAACTATGGGCATGAGCGCAAATGGACTACTTGAGCCATTGCAGAGTTTTTAAAGATAAAGAGACATTTATTCGGAACAATACGAAATCACATTAGGTATATAGATACTCGTACAAAAATAAGACACAGAGAAACAGTTGCTAAACGGTCCCAACTCAGCATTCGCTAGCCGTAAAGCCAGCACTAGTCTTTGGTTTGGTTTGTTTATTTTTAACTTGACTAGGTTGAGATTTTCCCAATGCGTCATAGTTAGAGAATTCCCTGTCGTCATTACCAAACCTCACCATATATCACAATTTTCCCAAGCCATCATAACAACCACACATAGGTAGGTACTTAAAGATTATTTTCCACTTCACAATAATTCATGAAGCCTCCATTACCCATCATCACGATCATGGCGACCTTGCGATCGTCATTTATAAAGCGACAAACTATACTAAAATAGACGGCATTGCAGATTTCATCTCTAGAACACAATATAATGATCCCGCTGGCGGCCGAGCTTTGTTCTTGTATTAAATAAATATAAAACAAGCGCATTTATTTCGCTATTATGTATGTATAGTGAAGGACAAGTAGAAATTCACTGTAATTTAATGTTTACTCAAACTGACGTTGTGCTGTTTAAAAATAACGACGGGGTTTATTTGACCTAGTCCTAATTATGCTTAGTGTTGGCTTGTACTACCTACCAACCTACCCGCTTCCTTAAAAAAATCAAGCGTCGATTGAAAAACCTTTTGTTAGATAATGAATTTTACTCTGTAAGTGAATTTATTGACACTGAATTTTGACTTTATAATACCTATATATATAATTTTGACATTGTTTATTGTACTACCATCTGTATATTTAACTTTGTGACTCGTTTCATTATTATTTGTGTTTTATAATCCATTCATTTTTGACATTGGCTTTTGCTACATTACTTTTTTTTGTTTTTACTTCTTTGACGATCATAATATGAATTCTGTATAACTGACATGTGTGCAATATAACTGTATTATTATTATTATGAAATAAATAAATATAAATCTACTAGACAACAATAAACATACGTAGAAAACAATCAAGACTCAGAGTATAGAGTATACAGGGTGACACCTAAGACGTAATACAACAATTTATTTTCTAGATCTACTCATCAGTACGATCAACTTTTACTATGGGACTAATATCGAAATCGGTAGAAAAAAATTTAATCTCCCATACTAAAAGCAATCAGCTGGTTTCACAATTTGTATGGAGACGTCGATTTTGTGTTTACGTTTTCGAAGTTAGTCCCATATTAATAGTTGATTGTAATCATGAGTAGATTCGGAAAATTACATTTTGTATTACGTCTTAAGTGTCACCTAGTATATCCAAGATGAAAACACTGCTATCGTTTCTATTTTCTTTCGATTTGAGATGACGTAGCGCTCGAAGCGATCTGACGACGTGACGTGACGCTTACGACAATCCTATACATTTTGTAAATTTTTGAAAATTACTAATTTAAGCGTCATGCAGCCTTACTAGAACCCCAAGAATCAATACTCGCGCGTTCATACATTCAGAAGCAATGGATCGATGAGACGAAAAATACTTAGAGATTAGTGAAATGGATGGCCAGCCCGAAAAAGACTCCCTTTTGGTCTGAATTTTCTCAAGAATCTCCTCATGGAAAACGCTCTTATACTTAGCATCTCCAACAAAATGCAACCTTACCATAACGGAAGAAGACTGAGCCTGCTCTACCTATTGAATTCGAGATACCACCTTTCAGCTTAGTGGAGCAGAATTTAAGACCGTGTCTGTCTAAAACCACTATTATTTTTACAATTTTCACATAAAAATCGCCATATCACACCTTGATTGCTATTATCCTTCCATTTATGTAAATCGGCGCCGGCGCAGCGACGTCTTCATTGTGCGCGCGCGCATTTGCATAGCTAATCTACCGTGAGACAGACTTTTGTTTCATTATCTTGATACGGTGGCACAGTGTGTTACGTAAGATCAGTAAGAAAATTCAGGAATCAGGTTAAGCTGTGGTGACCGATACCACCGTTTGATTAGAGGCTATTGTGTCATATGTGTATACACTAGGGATAGCATGGCTTAAATTAGTTTGTCTTAAAAAATACCTACACTTTATAATACGTCTAGATCAGTGCAATAACAACATATCGCTCATTGAATACAAAACGTACACATTCGAAAATAATTTGCTCTTGCATTAAAAATCTTATACGAACAGCTTCTAATTTTAAAATGCAACACTGACTCATTTTGGATTGTGTCCGTTTTGTATTTAATGAACGATATTAGTGTGTCTATTGTTTATTTGATTGCAGTGTTTATTGAAGAGGCAGTTTGGACAACGACAGGCTGGTCATATACGATGAATGTATGTCCAAGTGCGAAAATATAAGAAAGATAAACCGAATCATAACGCGTACAGCACCATTGTAACCGCTTTTTGAAGTCGTGCGTGATGAACATTCCCCAATATACTAAGCGTGCTAAAAATAGAATATTTATGATTGTCATTGTCATGCAATTTGATGCTCTGTTTGATGTTTTTAATGACAAGGCACTAAAGTGTTCCATATTTTCTCTGGCTACGTGTCCGTGTACTGTTTGTCTTCAGTTCACTGTGACACTGTCCTTAAAGTACTCACGCATACATCGCTGTGACGTCCGCCTCCGAGTTAATATGCCGCCATTATTAGCAATACCAGCGTGACCTCCTTCTGCATCCTTGGCCTAAAAGAATGACTATCAAAAAACATTATTAGCCTGAAAGTTCTTGGATGGTTCAAAAGATTTTATTAAAAGCAACTACAGCAAACACTGATGATTTTGAAAATATCCTTTGCTATGATGTAGATTTTGTGTGTAAAATTCACGCAATTCAAAATATTCTTTATAATAGATCTATCACTTGTCGAACAGTAGTGTTCGCATTGTTGTTTTCCGGTTTGGGGATAAGACAGCCGCTAGCCGGTGAAATGACTAGCATAGAGGCATTCCATCTTAGTCCTCAGGCTTGGCAACGCATTTACAGTCTTAGGATTGCATTGCAGTCTTGTGAATGCGAATGGCTATGGGTCACAGTTCCCACTTACCATCAGGTGGCCTGTGTGCTCGTTTGTCTTCTCTACGCCATAAAAAAAACACTTTTATATCGTGTTGGAACTGCTGCATGAATCTAAAAAATATCTTAAAGTGACATGATATGTATGAGGTGTGTGCCGACCGTACCTATCTTTCACTCTCGCTTATGCTAGTCTGACTCTACGCGAACCCGAAAATCTTTTAATGACCTGTGCACTGTACTTTGATCGCAGCCTTAGCTCTACATGTAGCTGCACTCATCGAAAATTACCAAGGATATAAACATACTTATCACGCAAATCATCGCAACGCAAAAATGACATTTAAACTGTTTTTGAAGATATTCTCAAGGTGAACGACCCGTACAAACGGATGGATCTAATAATTAATTAGATCAATTATCTTAACGGAAGTCTAGAAACCAGACTCACGTCGTATTTAAAAAAATAATTAGTGCATCCGCAAACGATAACTAATTAGACTTTAAAAAAACAATGTTGTTTAATGTTCCTTAAAACTGGATAAGGATAAATTTGTCCCTGCAATACATACCTACCGGCAAAATATTAATGTGACTTAATCGTGCATATTACACTTATAACATTCTCTAAATTGTTTATAACTTAAGCTTGAATCATGTAACATAAACTATCCCAATTAACACGAAAAACATCGTTCCCGTAAGGGTGTTCAGTCAACCTATCACCAGGAGTTCAGAACCTGCAACAGTTAACTCCATAATATAGTTAGCCTTCAGGCTAAGAATGGATTTACTTCATACGAGGATACAAGAGGCAAAGCCAAATATCACACTTTTAATAAAAATTTCATTGAAAGTGTGATACTCAGCTTTGCGGGCCAGTGTAGTACGGAGTTTACCCTCTATGCATAATCTTGGTTTTGACCTCTTCTATCGACCTGCTTCGTTAGATCCTCCCGTCGAGATACACTCTGTATGGTCTGTATACACATATTTTGTAAGTATTGTGCTAAGTAAAGTACCTACTACTGTAAAAGTAACTCGACATATTATTCTTTTGCTTCTGCTTCATTTCCCTGAAGGCAGCATTTCCCTGCTAGATTGCTAAACTAATATCTGACAGATCTTCGGTCTCCAGTGACTCCTATATGCGTCTTCGTCCTTTACGTTACTTACACGTTTCTAAGTAGGGTAAATCGTCTTTTATTGGCCAGCTTCAGTAACTGCCACTTTGCAAATTTTTTACATTCGAAGGAATAGCCTTTCCAAGGATCAAATTTGAAGCATTTCATGGTAAAATGTATTATTACTATTTAAAATAATTTATCAAATAAAATTAACCTCGCCTAATTACTGTGCAAAAATTAATTTATTTATTTTTGTACAATCAACAAATAATATATGTAAAGCAAAATGTATACTGATATTTGTGCAATTAATCTAGAATAATTATTTCCCGATTATTTATTATTATCCGATCGAGAGTTATTATCCGTTCTACTGTCAAAGTATCTTTACGAACGGCAGCGTCTGTATATAAAATTGGTCGCTATTATAGTAACTAAATGAAATTTTCTCAAGTGGCCAGTTATTCACGATTCACCCGACTGAATAAAAGCGAGCTTGTCCTTCAAGTAAACAAGGGTATACTTTCAGTTTAGGAAGCAAGTTGAATATCCTCTCTGGAACAAGTTGACAGCGTAGTCGCGTGATGAATGCGCGGGCGCCGGTCCGCGGTAATCGCAGGAAGTTTATTTTTATAATTACCGCCTTGTCTCGCTTATCGCAGAGAATGGGAACTGTTTTGCATAAATACTAGTTTTTTTAGGATGTACCAGGAAATTTACAGAGATAGTGGATTTTATAGGCGGTTTAACGGTTTGGCTTGTTGCAATTTTATCTTTAAGACATAAGAAGCAAGCATCCGTAAGTAGTGTATGAAAACACTTTGGCGGAGGAATTGGATATAGGATTCTGGACTAAGCTACTATCTATCCTGTAGGTTGAATTACAAGTCATTATTGAGTACCAAGCTGTTTGTAAAGTCTTCAATGGATTAGACTTCATTTTCTCTTACTTTGAAGAGTTTTACGAGTTACGAGGGTCTCCCTCTAGAGCCGCCACTGCGTCTTAATATTGATAAAACGCCATTTTGCCTATCTCTCTTCTACCGGGGAAAACCATATTGCCTTTAACGTGTTATCGTATTGATTAAACCTCATTACGTCAAGTAAATAAGAGCTATCGTATCGTTGACAATACGGTAACATGTCAGAAACAATACGGTTTAACTGAGAAGAATGGAGGCTCTATACCTGCTAACTGGTAGACGTGTTGTCAAGTGTTCCAGCGGTCCTCATGCTCTTCGTGTATTTCAGTTAAATTTATTCCATCTTCCATCTGACGTGGGACATTATTTCCACGCGTATGTACACAATTACCATAATATATAACCGATTCTGCAGAAGTGTTTTTAGGCTAAACATCGCTCTTGTCTTCTCTAGTCACGTACTAAGGTTGAAGAACGCGGAATTGCGTGGGCACAGATTCTTGGAACGGAATTCAGATCTATGGAAAAAACTAGGAATTTGAAATGGCAATTGTAGGTGTAATTGTAATTCAATTGCCTTGTTTGGCGAATGAGATGTTAATTACATAATTTATAGGAATAAAGTATTCTGTTACTAGCTGATTAATAGGCCAGGCTCGTTTTTGATTTTAGAAGATAAAACAAAAGTATGTAATGAAGAACAAACTCTCAATAAAATATCTCTTAGGACAATCTTACATGAATTGACCGAGTTCGAAACTAAGATTTAGGTTTGACATTTCAGGAGTATTTACATAGTATAACTATAAAAGTTCCCAGGCTAACTTACAGAAACAAAATAGGGAAAAACGTTGCATCAAAACCTCGAGCATTATCTAAGGTAAATTCATTATTATTTCTTCAGAGATGTAAATATCTAGAATTAGATGAGTGGGGTAGGGTTTTATAACGCCACGCTTGGCTAGCGCGGTGGCGATCAAACTTCGAACCTTCGAGAGTTTGGTGCTCAGATGAATACTGCTGCCAGTTCTCTGGTATTAATCGGGGGGGAAGGGGTGTCCAGCAGGTACGGTGATTAAGCTGACATGAGTATGATGACACAAATTAAGGCTTACGTGTTGTAGCCTTGACGTGATCTTGATACAGAAGCTGAAAATTGGCATAGTTGTATAACTTCCTTAGCCATTACGAAAAAAAATATCTAAATATTTGAAAGGTGTCATATGAAAGGGTTGATATGCACATTTCACAAGTTTTTTTTTAATAATTTTTCGTGTCTTACTTTTGGATTTATGTACCTATGCCAAAAATGTACAAAGAATTCTAGACTAGCGGTTTTTTTAACGGCCCGTAGCGAAAGCCAAAGCAATAATTACCTATATTTTATATTTCTCTTGAACTGATCATTCTAGTAATTTGGCTGTGGGAAACGAAATAGTACAAAATAAAAATAAACAAGGTGTACCTATTGTAAAACCAGCTGTAAACTGCTACAAATGTTCCTAGCACGTACCAACCACAAGTAAATAGGTGCTTTAGCCACTCATTTGGATTTAAAACTTTATGGTTCGGTAAACAGAACTGAAACATGCTTGTCGCTAATACGTACTTGCGGTGTTTTTCCTCGGATGGTGAAAAGTTCTATAGAACCTTTTTATTATACGTAAGCTGTTGCCTACTCCATGTCCAAATGCTCGATGTTATTACATTAATTATTACCTGAGAATGATTCCCAGCCTTTAGTCATTTAAAGAGTTTTTTAAAAACAAAATATAACCGTTTAATTACTGCCTTTGACACAGTTTTAAGACGTTGATAAATGTGCTTTTGCAATTAACATGTGGTGTTTTACATTCATTTACATGTATTGTTATGTACTACCTTGTGCTATCTATATAAAAGGCAAACCTGTCTCACTGACTGATATATCAATGCACAGCCGAAACTACTGTGCCTAGAAACTTGAAATTTGATACAGGGGTTCTTATCATGACGTCGCGTACGTCATAGAAAGTACAAAGAATGGATTTTTCTAAATTCACCCCCTAAGGGGTTAAAATAGGGGGTGGAGCGGAAAACTTATTCTACGCGTACGAAGTCGCGGGCGTAACTAGTAAATAGGTATCAGGAAAAAATCTCATACAAATTGAACTAATCCCAAAGTAAGCTCAGACTAGTACTTAATAAAGATAAACATAGGTACTTATATAGAAAACATCAAAGACCAAATAATCTTGCTTCTCACACAATTATTTACCCTACCAGGAATCAAACCCTGGACCACTAGCTTCGTCGTCAGGGACACTACCAACCAGGCTAATCGCGTCGGTTCATTAACATTTGAACTTAATCATTACATTCATACTCAACTTAAAGAAAATTAAAGAACAGCTGATTCAAAGTTCAAGCAAATTAATAATGCAAGCTAGCTTAGATCCTAATCGTTTGAAAAAAAAAAACAATAGTGCCATAGACAAATCATTATACGTATCTGATGTCCCTCTTATATGTGAAAATATGTTTTAAAGTCTTTCTTACACTTATCCTTATTTCGTCAATATAGCCATCTGAAGTCCCCATTAGGTACCAACCGGAACTCAAGACCATTATCCTAAAAACCAAACTATCCGACCATGGCTAACACTGAACATTCAGACGTTTTAGAAGCAGTTTAACAGTAATAGTCAGGCGCACGATATATACGTACCACAGTTACTGGTGCAATTAATATGTTACTTATATCTCGACTATAAAACAAAAATTTACCGCTACTTAAGGTAAACCGCTCTTAAACAACAGGCAGAGGACTTAAAATCCTTCACCGAACGATTCCAAATACGAATTTCAAATTGTGCTCTCTGGTCAGCTTCTTCTTTTCCACAAACAACGAGAAAAGGACTTAAGCGTACCATCTATACAGTCTGTTTCACCTTCATTGTCAATAAAGGTATCCGTTGCACGTTTTATGGCAAAATAAACGTTGGTTTGCGTTAATAGAGTGTAGATTTCGTTGCATTGTGCAGTAGGTTTTAATAATAACCCGTTTGCTGGCGTCGTGGGAACCAAGTCTGATACGCGAGTGTAATCATCTGTCGGACGGAACCCTGAGTCCGCAATAGTCCAATTTTGCAGCCTTTTACTTAGTCTGTATTTGTGAAACAAACCTGTTCTCTTTTCAAATTTCGAACGCGCTGGCCATCTTCAAATTAGATTTACTTTTTCGTAATCTATGATTTACGTTATGTTGGCAGAACTGGAAATTCCTGTCGTTAGTTTCGTATGATACAAATATTGTTAAATCGAAATGGTTGATGCGATTGCTCAATTTATCTAACAAAATGTTCATAAACAGTTTCATTTGGTGTTTAGTAAGTACAGACCATTTCTTCAATATTGTGTTAGTTGTGTTTATAAAAACCTTTTTCACAATTAATCAAGTATGAAAAAGGTGCTTTGAAATTATCAAATCATTAAACGGATGATTAATTGTGTTAGTAAGTAGTAGAGTAAACAATTTGTTGAGTAGGTAGGTATATTTTTTTATTGTATATTAAACAATGGGACGTCGATTACAACAATAATGAACGAGGCGGAAGTTATTGAAGACCTTGAGGAAGGCCGAAGTTTAAAGCATCAGTTGGGCCACATACCCATAGCCTAAAGGTATGTTACACGTACCTGTCCGTAACTGGCTTTTTGCTATACATTGTTATGATACTTACGATTCAAACTTAGCTTTAATGAGGCAATTTGATCCTAAAATTAAGGGGGTTCTTTCTGACCTTTATCTTTGGTGTTATAAATAATAGCTTGCTTGGTGCATAAGATTGAAAAATAATCTCTATCAATCGATAAATCATATTTTAAACCCATGCTTATGATTAGCCAATTGATGCAACCATTCAAAAGTCAATACAAATACCATAACACTTCAAGATGCACTCGTCAAAAACAAACTCCTCCAACCTAAACACTTACCACGCTAGAAGTGTTACAAAAAAATACCTCGAGACGTCTCAATCAAATCTTTCACGTACAAGAAACATTCATATGTAAACAGGTGCTTAACTAAGTTTACTGACATTCAAATAACATACATGCACCAAACTTAAGTAAACCACGCGTCCATTACTGCATTTCAACCTTTCATCTAACTTCAAGAGTTACGGCAGTCGTCAATGTACTCGGTGTTAGGAGATTGGTTAGTGAATGTGGGCGTGTGTAATAGACAAAGCGCTTGTTTGTGTGCGTGTTGCGCAAGAGCACGAGACGAGACTGGGCTGAGTCACCGAGACGCCCCTAAGCCCTGAGGGACACTAAGCTCAAGGTTGTCTCGTTAACACAGTGTAGAAAAAGTATTAGAAGCAGTTTACTTTTATAGATAGGTATATGATGGATAATTTGGACGGATTACATTATCAAACTAAATCATAAACATCATTGTGCCAAAACTTAGGGGAGGCCTATGTCCAGCAGTGGACGTCTTTCGATTGAAATGGTCA
This sequence comes from Acleris laterana, assembly GCA_963966035.1. Classification (NCBI taxonomy): domain Eukaryota; kingdom Metazoa; phylum Arthropoda; class Insecta; order Lepidoptera; family Tortricidae; genus Acleris; species Acleris laterana. Next base: position 4,929,502 of record OZ014459.1, on the reverse strand, counting down.
TTATCTATAGTAAGAAGAAATCGTTCTCATTGTATTCTTTAAAATCGTCACTTGTTATGTAGGGTTTTGATTGTAAGCGTACCTAATGTGCATCTTATGCTACTAATCTTTAAGTACAGAAGATGTCGTTTCAGTACTTACTGATATTAACTGTTAATGCCGTACTTACTTACTTTTGAAGTCCCCTGCCCTGGAAACACGACGGCAACAGTACTGATCACAATAGACCGGGGTCAAAACAAAATCCCTACAAACGCTGGGCCCATAGAGTAATTTGCGAGGGATTTGTCCCGAAATATCGTGACGGGCGAAACCGCGATACGCGGCAGCCCCAAATCTATATACTGGCGGTATCTATGTATTAGAGGTAGGTAACCTATTTGTAAGTACTCACTGGTTTTCTTGGTTTCTCGGCTTCGCCCAGGGGTGCGATTTGTGTAACTGTGATGTGTGTGTGAGTGTATGTGTGGTTCACCTCCTGTTACTGGTCCAGGCAGCACCCAATCTTCACGGTCACTACACGCGGCCAAAGCTAGCACTCCACACCGTTCACAACAATCAAAATAATTACTGCGCCAAGGGCCTAAGGGGCCAGCAACACTCGGCGAAGCTTCTAAATTCAAAAACCCTCTTAATCCGGGGTAATTAACACAAATACAATGCAATCAAGTTAATAATCCAAAACACCGGCCGGCTTTTTACACCTCGTTAGCAAGCAACAAATTAGACAAGACAAGTTAACCTCACAATCTGTCAAACGTCAAGTTAATAGCACAGACTCGATGACGTCTGTCACAGATTAAAAATTACTTTCAAATCGGTTCCGAACAACCCCCCGCTCCAGGCAGATCTCGTCTGCCTGTTAATAAATGGGCAGGCGGGCCAAGCTCGCTACAGCTCGTTTCAAAACCGAATCTCCGACCATAACCTCAGCAACTCTGGGAACCCCGTCAGACCCATAAAACAAATTTACAATGCGTCCACGACGCCAATACAAAGGTAACAAATTAGATTCCTTAACCAATACAAGATCTCCAACTTTGGGAGGATCAGTTTTGTCAGTCCACTTAACGCGCTGCTGCAAAATATGCAAGTATTCTAGCGACCAGCGATGCCAGAAGCTCTGGGTCATTTGCTGTAGCAATTCAAAACGACTTAAGCGGGACGATTTTACTTCCCTGAAGGGGTATTCAGGCAGGGCGTTAAGGGGCTGACCAATCAAGAAATGACCAGGAGTCAACGCTTCCAGATCATTTGGGTCCGACGAGATAGGACAGAGGGGACGCGAGTTGAGGACGGCCTCAATTTTACAAAATACCGTTGCAAGTTCCTCGAACGTTAATATCGTTTCACCAATAACACGGCGGAGATGCGTTTTTGTAATTTTAACAACAGCTTCAAAAATACCACCCCAATGTGGACAAACTGGGGGGTCAAATTGCCACTTAATGCCCATTCGGGACATTGCAAATCTTAAAATATTTTTATCACTATTCAAGTATTGACAAACTTCGTTTAAATAACGATCAGTGCCCTTATAGTTAGTGCCATTATCAGAGCGGATCAAGGATGGCAGTCCACGGCGGGATACAAATCTACTTAGCGTCGCAAGAAACGCTTCCGTGCTGAGGGCACTTACCAGTTCCAAATGAACTGCTTTGGAGGCCAGACAGACAAACACACACAAATATGCCTTGACAGACCGAGCGTTACGAAGTTGAGAGGACTTTACCAAAAAAGGGCCGGCGAAATCCGTGCCCACACAAGCAAATGGCCGGTTCTCCGAAACTCTGTCGGATGGCAAGTCGCCCATCATCGGCTGCGTGGGTGTGGCCGTCAAACGATAACACGGCATACATTTGAAAATAATGCTACGAATAGTGCGTCTGGCAGACAGAATCCAAAATTCACGCTGCAAGATGGCTACAAGGGCATTGCAGCCCGCGTGCGCGTTAGTAATGTGTCGATCCGACACCAACAAATTCACCAAAGATCCTCCTTTAGGGAGCAACAAAGGATGGCGAGCCCCATAAGGCAAGTTCGAGTTTCGCAGTCGTCCGCCGACTCGAAGCAGACCCGATCCGTCTAGAAATGGATTCAAACGAGCAATGGGACCCTTAACCGTCAATCCTTTTTCAAGACCTTTAATAGTCGATTCGAAATGTTCGGCTTGTACTACACGAACCCAATACATCAAGGCCTCTTGGCGTTCCGAAGGCGACAAAACCGATGTCAAATCTTTATTAGTTGGGTTCCGTCCGTTGCGTATGAGACGCCGGATCCAACCGGTCACACCGATCAATTTTGACAGCGAACTGTACCTGTCCAAAAGAAGATTCAAATCATAACCAGGTTGCGTTTCCACAACGCCAACACGTAAACCTGGCAACGCCTCTGGAGAGGAGAGCCGATTCTGGGGCCAGGACGCCTCAGGGTGCGTCAACCAATCTGGTCCCCACCAAAGAGAATGGTTTACAAGTGCAGGAGCCTCGCAGCCTCGCGAAGCGCAGTCAGCGGGGTTCAATTCCCCTGGGACATGTCTCCAGATCAGCGGGGTCACAGAGCTCTGGATCTGTGAGACTCGATTCGCAACGAAAACCTCTAAGTTATGTATGGAGGTGCGGAGCCAACAAAGAACAATCTCACTATCAGTCCACGCAAAAGCATCTGAGATCTCAACTGTACGACCCAATGTATCACAAACATGATTGAGGAGTCTAGTAAGGAGGGTTGCTCCGGACAATTCCAATTTAGGAATAGTTAACCTAGTCCTGATAGGAGCCACCTTACTCTTAGCCATCACCAAATGAAGCCCTACGTGCCCGGATTGACTAATAGTCCGCAAGAATACCACGGCCGCGTAGCCTCGTTCGGACGCGTCACAAAACCCGTGGAGACTAGCTCTACATTTGCCGAACGGCAGAAAAAGTCTGGGCAAAGAAATCCGGTTCACGTCCGGAAGTGCAGAAACAATCGAACGCCATTCCCTCAACAATTCTCCCTGGAGGGGGTCGTCCCAAGTAGCTTCCGCAATCCACAACTTCTGCAAAAAACACTTAGCCAGAAAAATGACAGGTGTGATCCATCCATTAGGATCGAAGGTCCGAGCAACAGTCGATAAGACCGAGCGCTTCGTCCAGGTCTTAGGGGAATCCAACTTAACCCGATAAGTGAAGACATCCTGGACGGGCTGGTACTGTATGCCAAGGACCGCAATCAAATTGGGGTTGTCAGCATCATCAAACAGGAGAGGATCTTGTTGATGTTCCACTGGGAGGTCAGTCAACACGTCGGGGCAGTTTGACAACCACTTACGCAATTCGTAACCTCCTGACTTCAGGATAGCAATCAACTCATCCCGTAAAATCAAAGCCTCTGTAACGGTGGATGCCCCAGTGCACACATCATCGACATACACTGAATCCTGCAAGATGGCCGCCGCACGAGGATAGTTCAATCGTTCACGATGAGCCAACTCCAACAAAGTCCGGATTGCAATATATGGACTGGATTTAAGTCCGTACGTGGTAGTGTTCAACTCGTACACTCGCATCGGATCACAAGGTCGCTCACGCCACAAAATCAACTGATAACGCCGGTCATCTCGGTGCACCACCGATTGTCTGAACATCATTCGGATGTCAGCCACAAAAACAATTTGATGACGGCGGAAGTTGGTGAGGATATCCGAAATGTCCCTGTGCAGTTTGGGACCGGAGTGCAAACACTGGTTCAAAGAAACCCCATTTGACGTAGGGGCCGAACCGTCAAAAACTACTCTAATCTTGCCACCGGGAGTCTTCAAAACCGCATGATGAGGCAAGAAGTAGTGCTCGAGCGAACGCCAATCAATAGCTGAGGGTGACATATGTCTTAAAGCCTCGTACTCGCGCATAAATTCAATGTACTTACTACGAAAATCCGAATCCCTCTTCATTCGGCGCTCCATGGACAACAACCTTTTTTCCGCTAAGGCATGAGAGTGACCGAGAGGGGGGCGTGCTGCCCTAAAAGGCAACCGAGTGACAAAACGACCATCAGCGAGGCGACCAGTATTATTCTGGTAGGACAATTCGCACTCCTGTTCCGCTGGATCGACTCTGGGAGCCTGGGGGGGCTCCTCGACCTCCCAGAAACGCTGGACAGCGTCAGAGAGTGAGAGCCCTACTGCAACAATTTGGTCTTCAACCCGTGGGACCGAACCCCTCAAAACGGGACCGAGAAAACTGAAACCAAAAATAGTTTGCAAAGCAATTAGACCGTATGGTTGCAAAACCCGCTTTTCCCCGGACAAGATCAAACCCAACACATCAACACCCAGGAGCAGGTCGATGGGTCCAGGTACAAACCACTGAGGGTCAGCGGGAGTCAATTCCGACACCAATTTCACCACGGCAGAGGAGATAGCCACCTGCGGGTTTGTGCCCAAAATATCATTCAATACAACGGCCTTGGTCACAATAGTTGGCCCACTATTGACAGGCGTAAAACAAACTTCAATTTCTCCCCTTGGACCCTCTACCTGAACGCCACCGACACCGTGGATGACGACAGGGTAGGGTCCGCATGGGATGCCCAATCTCTTCACCAAAAAGGACGACACAAGACAGCCCTGGGCACCCGAATCCAAAAGGGCACGAACCAACAAAGAGTTACCCTTCGGGCCCCAGACCCTGACACAAACAGTTGGGAGAAGAACTGTCTCAGGGCGGGCGGCTGTAGTGGAAGAGAGAGTGGCAACTACCTATTGGGGGCAACCCTCATCGGGTTGCCGACAACCCTCATAGGAGTCGTCTTGACGAGCAGGCAAAGCCCAATTCGACCGCAGATAGTGTTCCACCGGTACAACCGGGCGACTCCCCGGGTAGTAGCCTATCGTGCGGCCGAACTGGGGCGGGCGGCGCTCCAAACGTGGTCGCTCGCAAAGTGGTGGGGAAAACCTGGGAGGCGTGGTGCGGCGCCGAACCGCTGCAAACCTCTCCTGCCGTCGAGGAGAGGGGGGAGGGGTTCCCCCGCCCGTGGGCGGCGAGACCTGACAATCCTCCTCTTGGGGTTGGTGGGGGTGAGAACCCCCGCCCGTGGGGGCGCGTCCAGCACCATCATCCCGATCAACCCCGTTTCGGTTGGCACACAACAGCGGGTGGTGCTTCCCACGGCAGTACGGGCAAGGCTCCGGCCTAGAACAGTCCCGCTGCAAATGTTGCCCCAAACATGAATAGCACCACCGGCGATCATTCGCAATTCCGCGCCGATCCTTGACCTTTCTGTGGAGGAATCGAGGGCACGCTGAAACAAAATGATCATCAGCATTGCAATAGGCACAGCTGCGAGAAACTTGAGCCGTCGCAAATCTAGGTGCCGGGCGGCGTGGCTCCACCACCCCTCGGGTAGGGGGGCGAGCAACAACACGTCGCTGCACCGGAGGAGGCCCCTCTGGGGCCCGCGGGGAGCCGTCAACACCAGCGTTGTCCAACAGGCGGCACTCCTCATCCAAGAATGTCAGCAGGTCCCCAAACAGCGGTAATTGTGTGGCACTGTCACCACCATGCTTTTGTTCAAAACGGACTTTTAAGTCCGTAGGCAAGCGCGACAAAACGATATGCAACAACATAAATGACCACTCGTCCACAGGCAGACCAAGGCGCCTCAACGCATTCAAGGCGATCACCATTGGATTTACCAGATCCCTTCTCAAGGTGGCAACCCTATGTATATGAGGAAGCCCCAAAATCTGAGCCACATGGGTATCCGCCAAGCGTCGAATGTTGGCATATCGTTTAACCAAAAGCTCCCTTGCCGTGGGATAATTTTGGTCTGTGACCTCCAAATGGGAGACAATACCTAGGGCCTCTCCCTTTAGTGTGGAGAACAAGTAGGCCAACTTTTGACTAGGTGCCAAGTCATTCCGAGCATCTACCAGACTGGTGAACAGATCATGGTAGGCGGTCCAACATTTCAAATCCCCATCAAAATGGGGCAAGTCCAAAGTGGGCAAACGCCCAAGGAGCGCGAGTGGTGGAGGGGATCGTGTCTCCACAGTCAAAGCACCCTGCTGTACCTTGCTAGCAGCCTGAACAATACTATGAGACAACTCATAAAACTGTGTGATGTCTGTCTCAATCATGTCATCTACCTTTTCACCTAAGGCCAAAAGCTCCATATAGCAGTTTTGGACTACTTCACCCCGGGCTGGTAACTCAGCTGATCTTGCCAGAAGGGCATCGATTCGGTCAGGTCGGTCAATCAGTTGAACCACTGAGGACAACCATCTCAATTCCGCCCTGATCTTGGCTGCCAACCTTGCCATGTTTACCGGGTAACAAGCAAAGAAACAACACAATAAGACCCAGGTAATTAATTAACTTTAAACTATATTGTTTGAGAATACAAACCACAAAAAAACATAATTTAATTTAATATTCCCTAATGAACCCTGCAAAAGGTTGTTTGCAGATCCCTAATTCAATTAATATTCTATGAAGAATATGATTTATGTTTAAATATAATTTTAATTATATTGTTCAATACAGAACCCTAAAAATAATTCAAATTATATTGTTCAATACAGAACCCCAAAAATAATTCAAATTATGTTGTTCACTATTCTCATTAGATTGAGCACAATAAAAAGGTGAGATAATTATCTCCACAACAATTTATAAAACTAAGTACAACACTTTCAATAAACAAAATAGCTGACCTATTTATATAACCTTTTTATCAGCGGTAACTAGTCTTTTACAAATTAAATAATTATAATTAATTACAATGAATCACAAGGTGAGATTATATCTCCTCAACAACCCTTAACAAGTTAAACCTAGTTCCACTGTGGGTCAAACAAATAAAACCTACCAGCACAGTCGGGGAACTAATACCTAACCAAAGTAAACAATTCAACAATTGGTTATAACAAAACCCAAGACAAAGTTAGGTATTTAGTCAGTTTGACTGCTTATACATAAATTCAACCAAAAATGTGGTTATTAAAACCACGCTCTGCTACCAAAACGTGATCACAATAGACCGGGGTCAAAACAAAATCCCTACAAACGCTGGGCCCATAGAGTAATTTGCGAGGGATTTGTCCCGAAATATCGTGACGGGCGAAACCGCGATACGCGGCAGCCCCAAATCTATATACTGGCGGTATCTATGTATTAGAGGTAGGTAACCTATTTGTAAGTACTCACTGGTTTTCTTGGTTTCTCGGCTTCGCCCAGGGGTGCGATTTGTGTAACTGTGATGTGTGTGTGAGTGTATGTGTGGTTCACCTCCTGTTACTGGTCCAGGCAGCACCCAATCTTCACGGTCACTACACGCGGCCAAAGCTAGCACTCCACACCGTTCACAACAATCAAAATAATTACTGCGCCAAGGGCCTAAGGGGCCAGCAACACTCGGCGAAGCTTCTAAATTCAAAAACCCTCTTAATCCGGGGTAATTAACACAAATACAATGCAATCAAGTTAATAATCCAAAACACCGGCCGGCTTTTTACACCTCGTTAGCAAGCAACAAATTAGACAAGACAAGTTAACCTCACAATCTGTCAAACGTCAAGTTAATAGCACAGACTCGATGACGTCTGTCACAGATTAAAAATTACTTTCAAATCGGTTCCGAACAAGTACCATTGATTGACTGGTTTACCCAACTCTAGGTTATCAGGAAACAAGGCAAAATACTAGACATATAATTGTCCTCTTACATCTGGTGGTGAAAACATGAAAACAAAAGAAAATACATTTTATTTCCTTGGCAATGGATCTTTATCCCAATGGCCGTATTATGTACATTGTTTTGTAAAAGGGATCTTAAGTGGTTATGGTAACTTTAGCGTCATAAGACCACCTCTTGTCTACATTATAAAAAATACGTTTGTTTTTTCCTTTTTTTTTCTAAGAAGTGTTTAATAGTTTATTTGTAATCTTTTATATTATCATCATCATCATCATCGTCATTATCGTCATCACCATCATCAAGTAAGTTACGGTTCGAGCCGCGCCCACTGTGCCCGTGCCGACCGCAACACTGTCAAGCTGAGCCCGAACCTCGCGACCTCGGTGTTTGATAAAAAACAAACACATAGCGCTTTGAACTTTACGCGTTTTTTGCGCGGAACCAGTTTGGCTCAAATTAAATTACTTTTAGAGCCTTTGTTCATTTGAATAAAGGTAGCTCTTTTTACTAGAACATGATACTTAGCCGCTTTTAGCCGGTGGGGTTCGAACAAATGTGTACCGACCGTGTTGAATCGGACCCCTTCTTGTATTCTGGAACTTTAGTTATTACGTTTGACGTAGGTGCAACTCTGTATAATACGCAGTGTACTGTCAACTGTTATCTTTAACTTTGAGTTTTTCCCCCTTACTTATAAACGCGGAATAAGCATGGAATAGTTTATGCCATGCTTTGTCACTTTCTTTCAGATGCAAATGTCACAATTACAGATAAGGACAAGGCATGGTATAAACTATTCCAAGCTTATTCTATGTTTATAAGTAAGGGGGTTAGTGACTTAATGCTACGGTTTTTGCCGCACAGACATTGCTTTTTTATCTTTAAACCAAAAACCATTCATACTGTTTTTACTAAATAGTACTTAGGTAATATATCCCGAGCCTCTTTGGTTTAATCCATCCATGTGTGTACATATCGTCAACATAATTGATAACATGATAACGTTGTGGTAGCTCTTACTGTAAAGAGCCACTCTTTACTCCACTTGGTTTTTACCATTGCAGTTGTATGTTTGCGACTCGGTCGCCTGTACTCTCAAATTAATAAGGACTATCATAACAAGAAAACGATAGAGATAAAGACGGAATGGAAAAAAGACCCTGCGACGCTACAAAACTACACAGCTCAGATAAAACTTCATGTTTTGTAAGTATAAGAGTGCAAAATGTGGTTACAGAATTATCAACAAGTTTTTAGAGGTGTTGGTAATTCTGTAGCTCTGCCTACCCCACTCTGGGAATATAGGCGTGAGTATGTATGTTTTGTAAGTATAAAAAGATTTCCCTTGACGCGACTATTTAAATTGTGCAATCTCCAAGGATATGTCAATTTTGACAAATTATACGAATTTCCAACAAAAACGCACAACTGTGGGAATAATGTTGACGTCAAACAAATGACGAAACAATGTATAATTTGTCAAGCTTATTATAAATGATTATGCTCGTACAATCGTGATTCGAATCAGTCATCGATTACTAATATTAAATTACGTATAGACAAATTGAAGTATTGTTTTACAACCACTGATATGCGATGATAAGTAAATAATTATGTGTAATGTACACCAGAAGCTTGGATTAATATTTGGCGCGTGTACAGTCGACGTCAAAGAAATGTTTACATTTTTGGACCTTATTACAGCGGGATAAGGTCAAAAAATGTAAATACACATATCTTTGACGTCGATTGTACCACATTTGACTATACAAACGTTTATTATATTATCTTTCTAACGGTAAGAGAAGACGATTTAAAGACATCAACAATTTTAACTACTGATGCATAAGGGGATTTATTTTACCGAATGAACCGATTTCGTTACAACTATTTTAATTTAGCGAGTAGCGACTAGCGACCCGCCCTTGCTTCGCTTCGGTTTATGTGAGTTTTGAGGTGAGGTTCAATGAGTTACAATTACCGTACTCGTTAGCGAGTCGAATGTCCCTCGGTAGGGACAGAGCAATCGATTTGCGAGCACGGTAATTGTAACATAGTAAGGGTACCAAATTTGTCGTACTAAGATAGTAAAAGTTTGTATGTTAGTTTATTACTAATTCACGCAGCAATAGCTGGACGGATTTGGATGAAATTTGAAATCGAGATAAATTTTCTTCCCGGAATATTTTTGTTTCCTGAGGAATAACTATAATCGAAATCTATGCGGACGAAGTCGCGTGCAGAAGCTACTTATACACAAAATCGTAAAAGAAGTTCTCAAAGTCCGTTGCGTAATTTAGGAGGAGTTAGCGAATATACAGACAGATAGACAGATGCACAGACGCGGACATCAAGGTTTTTTTTAAATACCTATGTAAAGATAAAGAGTTTATTTGTCTATGTTAATAGATTTGGGACTAGACATTTGCTTAGGATAGTCTCTGATATTTGTTACTGTATAGTTCCCCTTTCCCAAGGCCTACGACGCATGAAAGTCATTTTCAAAACGACAATGGCGAAGCATATTAAACTTTCTAGTCTTTCTATGAAGTTAAAAGAAAGTCACCGAAAGTCTGAGTATGACTGCGCTAATCTGAGAACCTTGCAACGAATATTAATGCTGTTATGTATTCAAACGATTAAATAAAACAGAAACATTTTAACAATATCTACAATAAAAATATTTTCGTTCGTAATCTACTTAATAAGTATCCTTCTATAATTGTGTTTTGGTTCGGTCATTTGGAAAGGATGGATGAAAGAAAATTGATGAAAGAGATATACAGATCGATAGTGAGTGGACGGGTCGGAAGGGGCCGCCCTAGGCGAACTTTTTCGAGTCAAATCGGTGAAATACTGGAAAAGGGCCGAATCTTAAGTACCCGAAACCGACGTGCGTGCATGACTCGATGTATGAATATGGAACAAGCGAAAGAAATTTGTCAAGATCGTAGCAAGTGGAAAGAAGTGGTCTCTGCCTACCCCTCTGGGAAACAGGCGTGATTTAATGTATGTATGTATGTGTTTAGGTGATTTTAAAGTGAAGGAAGTCTTTGTTTCTTTGTTTGTCTATGGCCCGAAGATATGGATCAGCAAACCAACTTGCCTCAATAGTAACAAGCGGACCTAGTATGGTTGCGTTTATCACCTGACAAAATGTGGATAAAGCATCCGTCGCTCTCGTACTTATACGTGTCAGAAAGTAACGGAAGTTTTATCCACATTTTGTAACACGATAAACGCCGCCATATTGGCCCCCTGGCTCTGAACCCTATACATATAAGTATTTTGTAATCTCAAGACTGCGCAGCTGCGAGTGTTGCCAATCCTGAGGACTAAAATGGAATAAATGTGTCTTATATTTTAAAAGTTATCTTATCTGTAACGAGCTATTAAGGGGGCTTTATAATAGCTTGATAAACGTAGTAATCACAAACAACAACACATAAAAAACGTATCTATAGTTGTTTGTTAACAACAATAGATGGCGTCAGCATACCCCACGAATATGAAACAAAGCAAGCGATCACTAATTTCGTGGATCTTAAGTAGGCTCTTGGTGGCATAAGTGGTAATTGGCCTGATCGGCCAGGGTAGTGATTCTCTGAACAACGACGGTCGGACGGACGGACGAGTGAATGTCCAAGCGGCGAGTTTAATTAGTCCCGTCAGTGCGAATAAAACATATTTTAGAGCGTGCATTTTCAATTTAGCAGCATGGTTTTTCTGCCGATGGATCGAACGTATAAGGCAGCTTAATTGAAAATCACGCGCTAAAATGTGTTTTGTTCGCTCTGACGGGACTACTTAAACTCGCCACTGCAATTTCGCTCGTCCGTCCCACCGTCCGTTGTTTTTGAGAGAATAACACCCCTGATCGGCTCGGATAGCCAGAGGAGACGTAGGTTCGAATCCTACCTAAGACCGATTGACCGGTAACGATTTTTCATACACAATATAAAAAAAGGAACTAGTTTAATATCTCTATATGTCCTTGAGTTTGTCGGTATCAAACAAATTACTATTACTTACTAACATTACCGACTCAAATACTAAAAACTAAGAAATTGCTAAATTCATCTTCGACGTATTTAGCAGATTAAAAGGCTTGGTTGAATCTAAATAAACCTCAATATATTGGTTTTCTCAGTTTGTCTGTTTGTCAAACTTTGCTCATACTGCGCAAATATTAGCCTGGCCACTCAATATGTGAACATGACCTCTTATTGACACAAGACGATCAATTAGCCTTAAACACTTTGATTAGTTAATGGAAAAAGGTATAGTTTAGTGTTACTATCTTAGTTTAAATGGTATAAAAGTTATAGGTAAAAAAGAGTAGATCGTAATGGCAGGTTGTACTATAATATTCTCAAAGTGCACCCACCAATTATACTTACATGAGATTTCTCAGTAAAAAAGTGAACAATGTTGCCAGTTAAATTCCGAACAGTCCTCTTAATCTTTTCATACTCTTTTTTGCCATGAAGAATCTCTTTTGTAACTTTTTAGTTACAGTCTGTAGGTATTTTTGCTCTACAAAAGGTGGAAAATTTACGGATTTAGAATTATTATGTTGTATAGATATAAGGTCCTAGTAGAAATTCAATATTTTGATGTTTGGTGAGGAGACTTGAATTGATGAAGTAATTTTTTTCAAAAGACAGTTTATAAATGTAAGTCTGAATATTGAACAAGACAAAATTACTTTCAGGATTAGCATAGACGTTTTTTGTTGGACTGGATTGTTTCAACGTCTGGCCTAGTATGGCTGCGCCTGTATCGCGTGTCAAATGTGGATAAAGAATCTGTCACTCTCATACTTACATATTTACGTATCAGCAGAAGGTGACGGATGCCTTGTCCAAACTTTGCCACGCGATAAACGCAGCGATTTGGGCCCCTGGTTTACACTGTTAAGGGAATTGTCAAACGCCAATCATTCGCTACATAGCTCTAAAAAGGATGGCTGGTGAGCCTAAAGAGTTCTCGATTTGGATTGAATTCTTCACTCAGGTAGTCTAGAATACTTTATAACCAGAAAAAAATGTTACTTCCTTTGGGAACAACGTTCAAAGATATCCACGCGAACGAAGTCGCGGACTAAGCCTAGTAAATAATAATCAATAAGAGGTATAATACAGTTAGATATTATAGCTGTAATTGTAACAAATATGGCGATGAAATCTCTTTCATAAAACGTTATAAAATTTATATCGCTCATAAAATTCAGATTAGCCCAATAATTGATAAATGACGAAATTATCAAGTGGCATTTAATACATCGCTATTTATTTGCAAGAGTTATATTAATGGGTGTTTGATACGCTGATATCCACTTAAGTATTGGCTCAGAGCACCGTAGAATATATTAAAAGGTTGGCTCACCAGTAACTGACACATAGGGCCTTAGTACAGTCGGCAGCAGAAGTAGCTACGCAACCGAAGAGGTCAAAATGATCTGCATTCGACTCTATTGTCATGAGAAATCGTCATGTCTAGATCATTTTGAGCATGTTATTCTGCTTAGCTACATTTGATGCTGACCGTACACATAGAGAGTAGTTTTAAAAACGGGACAAAAATATATAATAAAATGTAAACAAATTAGACCAACACCTATTTGCGGGTGGTAGGACCTTGTGCAGGGTCCGTCCGGATCGCTACCACCATCTTATCCATTAACCTACCGCCAAATAGCAGTGTTCGCATTGTTGTGTTCCGGTTTGGGGATAAGAGAGCCGGTGAAATGACTAGCATAGAGGCATTCCATCTTAGTCCTCAGGGTTGGCAACGCATTTGCAGTCTTAAGATTGCATTGCATTCTTGTGAATGCGAATGTCTATGGGTCACAGTTTCCACTTACCATCAGGTGGCCTGTGTGCTCGTTTGTCTACTCTATGCCATAAAAAAAAAAAAAAAAAAACCTATTTCTGCAAAGCCGTAAAAATCCGAGAATGACGTTTCTAGGATTTTGTATCCGTCATTATTATTGGTGATAGTGGTATTACAAGATACAGAACGAGGCAATGTCGCTATATCGTTGCCTGGGGGCTTATTAGGGCTGCGTTTATCGCGTGATACATTCATCCGTCTCCTTCTGACAGGTAAATAAGAACACGTGTCAAAAAGTGACGGATGCTTTATCCACAGTTGACACGCCATACTAGGCCCACTGGAGTACCTACCTACAGTACACACAGCAACACATCTAGCTATACACTTCAGAAATCTGAAATATTGCGTGAAAGAGAGTCGCACTAGAATCGAATGTTGTTGACATAATACACATATATACATCTCTTTCTTTTTCTCTCTGCTCCGTCTTTAATGGTTAGTTAGGTGTGTTGTTGTGTGTACAACCTTAAAGCTTAGGTTGGGACTAGGTTAATTTGTATAAGATTGCCGTGTGGTTGCCGGCTTAGAATAGTGCCACTCCATGTCTTCCCGTGGAAGTCGTAAGGGGTGACTAAGGGAACAAAGGCTTGTAGTATTCTTAGGCGATAGGCTGTCACTAATGTACACTTGTAAACATCTTAGCCTGTTTGTGCAAAATATGGTTACATAAAAAACAAGTTTTTAGAGTTGTTGGTAGTCCTGTAGCTCTGCCTACCCCACTCTGGAAATAAAAGGTGGGTGTATGTATGTAGATTATCCCAGATGTCTAGTCTGCTTATATGTATACATATCGACTATCACATTTTCATACAAACTACGTTAATAATTCGCCCACTATGATTATTATCAGTCAATACACGCTTGCCATAATTCCTTGACAAATCGAGAGATAAATTGTATTGGAGAATAACTTTAAACTAGTATGATAGCTCGCGTTTTCTCACTTCCTGACTGTCAGTCAGTTTGCACTATATGGACGTTCTCACCCACCGTTACACCGAGCATTTCGTATTCCGCACAGCGACCGGAGTCGGTGGGAACTGTCTATGAGACGATAAAAACATTTGAACTCGTTTAGCTATTCAAAAACAGCTCTTATATCTCCTTATTAGAAGCCACGTGCCCTTCAAAATGAGTTGATTCAACGCCTATATTGTTCAATTTATATGCAAAATTGACGCCATTTGGGGGCCTTGGTTTTGTGTGTTATTGTTACAGAATGAGTGCCGGCGACACCCTATAGCGCTAAAATTACATACGATTTTTAGTTTGTGGGCAGTGAATGTTTTAAGTGCGAGTGATTTACGCATCCTTTCAATAGCGCCGCCGCAGATTTTATTGGCCCTATTGGATATGTATTTGTATGTGTTTGTCGCAATTTGCGGACTTTTATGTGAATTATGAAATAAAATGGCTTCTATTATATCCATATTGTGTAATTAATAGGGTCTATTAAAAATTGCCTAAGAGGAAATTAACCCATAATATTAGAGATATATCCATACTAATATTATAAATGCGAAAGTGTCTCTGTCTGTCTGTCTGTTACCTCTTCACGCTTAAACCGCTGAACCGATTTAGATGAAATTTGGTGCAAAGATAGTTTGAATCCTGGGAAAGGATATAGGATACTTTTTTCCCAAAATTCATCCCCGAAAGGAGTGGAAAACATCTTAGCCTAAGTGTGCAAAATGTGGTTACAGAATTATCAACAAGTTTTTATAGTTGTTGGTAATTCTGTAGCTCTGCCTACCCCACTTTGGGAATACAGGCGTGAGTTTATGTATGTATGTATGTATGTAAAGGGGTGAAATAGAGAAAGATTTTTTATGGAGCTACGATATAAACGAGTTCCACGTGGAGGGAGTCGCGGGCAAAAGCTAGTAGGGTATATTTCCAAAAATAAAAAAATAAAAAACACCTAGTCCCAAACTAAGCTGTAGGCTTGTGTACTATGGAAAGGTACTAGACAACAATAAACATGCTTAATACAAAGACAACACTCATGATTCAAACACAAACTCATCACACCAATATTTGCCCCGATCGGAAATCGAACCCGAAACCGCTAGCTTCGTAGATGATTTCTCATCATAGACAAGAGACAAATACAGGAAAAACATAGCGATTAGTCAGGATATCAAGACATACTCTTTATCTCCGCTTAACCAACCTCCTTCTATCCTACTTAATATTATAAATGCCAAAATTTGTGTATGTTTTTAATTCGATTTGGATTAAATTTGGAACGGAGATGTGTATACCCTAGAATCCCTAGATCAACACATAGGCTACTTGTATCCCGGAAGTTCCCAAGGGAATAACGATAATCCAAAACTACGCGGACGAAGTCGGGAGTAGAAGCTAGTAATACATATGTTGTTTACATTTAAAACACAAACGTACAGCATAACGGTGCAAAATAATAACACATTGCAAACGCAAGCGCGTTTAAGCTTAAAGACAAGACATTCCATACAAATTACAATTTACTTAAACTGTATATTTTAAAACAATAATCCACTGATACAAGGTTCCAACTGGATGCTTAACCGAAACATTTTAGAACCCTGTCGCAGTCAAGGTATAACAGCATCTGCGCGAAGTGAGACGAAAATTCGCGACTCGCGCACAGCTGCCGTGCAACATTTGGTACGTGCCAAGTTGAGGAAAAAATCTTAACATGTTGTCTATGGTTTGAGTATAACCAATCTGCCGCCATCTTTTTTCTAGAGCCCATAGAGTTCATGTTAAGGTTTTTTTTATAACAGCAGATTGGAGATTAACTATGCTAATGAAAAAAAATACTACTCAATAGAGATGTTGAGTGACAGATCAAAATAATCACCTTAATTTTGACCCCCAACGTAAAGAGAGGGGAAATATGAGCTTAGCGTGTATTTGGTGGTGTGGCATCGTAGCGTCCAAGCGGATGAAGCGCTTCGTATGCGGTTCTTTTAATGATGGTTGGTATGGTAAGTTTTTACTGTTTTAAGCTGGATTTCATGAAATTGGTTTCGGCGATTAAGAGATACCACGTAGCTGATTCTCTTTAACCAATCGCTTATGAGCTCGATCCACCAATTATTATGTAAATATGATAATCTCCGTACGTCCGTATCTCTCAACATACTTATAGTACATGTAACTTCACTAGGTTAACCAATTTGAATCCTATTTAGAAGCTTAATCTTTAGACTATCAATTATTTGCCGTCGGATGTCTCCGCCGTAATGTGCTCTAAGGCCTCTAAGCGACAACTTGTTGTATTGATTTTCTTATCAATATACATGAGAAATTCAAGAGATGGCGCCACGCAATTTGCGTGCTTGAATTGTCAACAACACCAATTTTAGAAAAATGCAATATTATTTTAATTTTTAATCTGCTATTATAATCAAAGTAAACAAAATGACGACATATACATACGCATACGAGCGAAGAAGAATTAACAAATAAAAAAGTAAACAAGGCAAGAATGACATGACTCAATTATTAAACCGGCAAGATCAAGATTAAATACAGAGAAAAACATAAACAATAATGCGTTTTTCATTGTAATAAGTAATAAAATGGAGTTAACGCTTAAATGGAGTTGAAATCGGTCTTCAGTTAAACGACATTATTTCATCAGAACAACTGTACATCAAAATACACAACACAACACAATACAACATCTTCACTGCGAAAGGGCCACTTAAAAGTTAAAACAGACACTCGAGTCTGCCTAATTCACGACCGGAAGACAGAAAGTGACCGCTCAGACTAGAGCATCTGCCCTTACCTGACCGTCTTACTGCATATGCCTTTCTTGAGAAAAAAAATCTTTAATGTTACTAATGTTTCTCGAAAAAGTGTGTGAAGCACATCTGCTTTGCCGAAATCATACCCCCATTTCAAACTAAACCCTGTATGAATACAGGTAAAGTTAAAATCCCTTTGATGTAGTTTTGATGCATCTTTTGGCGATGCTCTTCGGAAATCTTCGGAGGCGTTCGTGTAACTTCGGTCGCGTGGCCGGTCCGAATTGTAATTGAGCTTCAGGGCAAATGTCCACGCGTCTTTTAATTCGAAGCGGACCCTTTATTTAGGAACCTTTTCATTGAAAGACGTGTTTAGTTTCGTTATTACTGTCATTTGGACTACGTGAGATTATTATTTAACGTTGACAGCTCGTATTATAGGTAGTTGGAATTAAGTTATCGGTCTGGGTCATAATGTATAACATATTCAATGTGTTTAATATAATGTTTTGTAATGTATTATTGCTAACTTACTTTTTACTAATGCGTAAGTTTGGATGTTTGTTACTCAATCACGCCTGGGGTGTTATTCTCTCAAAAACAACGGACGGGCGGACGAACGAGCGAAATCGCAGCGACGAGTTTAGATAGTCCCGTCAGAGCGAAAAAAACACATTTTAGGGCGTGTATTTTCAATTAAGCAGCCTTATACGTTCGATCCATCGATCGGCAGAAACCATGCTGCTAAATTTAAAATGCACCCGCTAAAATATATTTTAATCGCACAGACGGGACTACTTAAACTCACCGCTTGGACATTCACTCGTCCGTCCGTCCGACCGTCGTTGTTCAGAGAATCACTACCCAGAACGGTAAAACAAATTTGGCAAAAAGACAGATTATTGTCTGGAATAACACATAGGCTACTTTTTCTCTCGGAAAAATTTACGGTTCCCGTGGGATAACGAACTTACGAACTCTAGGCGGACGAAGTCGCTGGCAGAAGCTTGTATAATATAAGTTTAACTTGCTAACTGAAGTCAAAATAACGTTTGCATAGTCTTAGAAGCATTATACTAACAAGTTACTTAAATGAGATTGTAAGGTGCAAAAATACAACATAAAGACAGGATACCTACCTATGAAAATATACCTCCCATAGCTCACATGATCCAAAACTCGAACACGATGTCATTAAAAATATTAAATTAACTAAAATCACATCTGCCCTAGAAAAAACTGCGCACGACTTTTATCTTTATCACCGTATCTTTTTAAATAAAAAACCAAAGCCAAGGTGCTCGTTTTTTCCGCCAAACATCTCAAGGTCTTTTTTCGTGCATCTGCCAAAGCATATTTTTAACAGCACATCTGCATAAAGTGATAACAAAAAGTGACCTACAAAACTTAGGAAATCACCTTACTTTTTATGTTAAAAAATTTGACTACGAAGAACAACGTTAAATATTACCAGTCTAAAAACCAAAAATAGTCAACCATAGACCTTATTAGAAGAAGTTAGGGTGTTAGATGAGGGATGTTCAGTTTTATATGTTGGTAAACATAAAAAGGTGCCAATTTCCGTTCGGATCTTGCATCCGTTTAAAAATCGGCAGCCAGTGATTAGTGTCGCCTGTTTATGGTTTTTTCGCGTTTTTAACTATTTTTGAGAGCAATTTATCAATATTTGACGAGCAGCTGGCATTAAAACAATATGGTGAATATTGTTTGCAGATTGTTAAAGTTTTTAAAGACATGTTTGTTTGGAATGTTGTTCCAATTTGTGCTAAAGTTTTTGTACTCTTTTTATAAAGAGACAAAAAGTGCCACTTGGAAGTGATTCCACATCATTAAACGCCACGTTTCAGTCTCTATTTCATTGTTATCTATGTATTGTCCTTATATTAATTTAATTTATTGACAAAAAAATCGTTTTAAATGTAGGTTTTCCTTCGTTTTACAGATAATTTTAAAGTGGTGTTAGAAATCGAATAAGTTACCTTACGTTATTATATACTGAATCTGACTCTACGGTTTAAGTACTATTAACACTCCTTAATAAACACTCTTATAGCTCCTTGCTGCTTTACGGTGGCAATCAGAGTCTGTTAATGACGACTAAGGGCGGATTCGACTAAACGAGATTATGGTCTTATCTCTCTCTCTTTATTTAAGAGCCATGCTCTTGTCGGTGGAGTAATCGCCAACCACAAGGTCTTATACTTAGATTAAGTACTTAGTAAGTCTTATTCTAGTTTGGTAAAATCGATGGTATGTCGTCCCTTAGTTACGATGTTTCATGCAGAAGTTTGAAAAAGGAATGAATTAATGTCTCTAATAAGCACGCAAAACAGACGCATATTAAGTCGTCAAGTTGCGGAAAATTTGCCCGCTATAACCTAGTATACCTATACCTATAATGTCTCTAATAGCAAAATAATGTTATCTTGACAAAAACACTAGGATTAAGAGTACTCTATATACATATATACATCCCCGGAGTCCAGCCTACTACTTTCTTTTTTTATGAATCTCTGTTCAGCGGTTTAACCGCGAAATAACAACAGACAGACAGTTTCACATTATCAACAAATATGAATGCATATACGATTATGACCATATCCCACGGTGTCTGTACCAGGAAGTAACCTTCACAAATGTCAATAATTACGGTACCTATACGCTACAGGTGACATTTAGTGTACACACAATACGCACCTTTCTTCAACTTGTCGCCAAAAAAGCGCCGACGGTGCGCCCGCGCAGCTTGTTCCAACCCTTTGGGAGAGTACTGCGCAGCGCGGGCCAAGTGATGCGAGTAAGCGGGTGTATATCGATACTTTAAATTTCAATTCGCGTAAAGCACAGATGCTTCACGCGTCAAGCATTATTATACTTTTCGAGAATTGAAATGTATACGGTTAGATATTACTTTTCAATAAGAATGTAAAAAATAATAATATGTATACTAGAATCTTCATTACAAATACAGCACATGACTTAAACCTTTCTGAACACGTTAACCTTGGGCGGTTTGCCGGAAAAAGTGATGAAATACATATTTTTTTAATTAGTTTTGCTCTAGGTACAAGATTATTTTATGATTTCTTGCAGTTGTTCAACCGGTTAGGTTAGGTTACTGTATAAAGGTAACGTAACTGTATACAGACGTTACACTTGTATCTTTAACTTCCATTAATAGTTGAGTTATTCAAACCTTGCAACGGATGTTCAGTAATTAAATTGATAATTCACCTCTTTATCACCTCGCTACTAGCCTAGCTTGGGAGTACTAGCTAGTTTAAAAAAAAAATACGTTTTCACCCGGATCATCCTAAATTGATCCTGGGGTGTGATTCTCTCAAGAAACAAAGGTGAACGAATGGACGAGTGATTTTCAAGCGGCGAGATTAAGTAGTCCGGTCAGTGCGAACAAAACACATTTTAGCGCGTGCATTTTCAATTAAGCAGCCTTATACGTTCGATCCATCGGCAGGAACCATGCTGCTAAATTGAAAATGCACGCGCTAAAATGTGTTTTGTTCGCACTGACCGGACTACTTAATCTCGCCGCTTGGAGATCACTCGTCCATTCGTTCACCTTTGCTTCTTGAGAGAATCACACCCCAGGTATGGTCGTCTGTATTAACGCTTCCGCTCCTGCCTTGAGCGGGTGTGGGAGCCTGTCGGCAGATGCAAGCCCGTTAGGTGCCTTTGATAAAGATCCTCTCTCCTCAGATACCGTATGGTGGCATCTGTTCATGATACCTTCAGATTCATCCGAAGACGCAGGTAGGGTTCATGTGTATCAGTCATATATACAGTATTCAAATAATGCAATGCACACCAGAGAGATACATTGGAAACAATTTTTTTTTAAATTAATATTCTTCATTTTCTATTGATTACATTTGTTGCCGAAAATAGTTTATGGATTTTCCCAATTATTTTTATTTTGTGACTTGTGCAATCAACTGATATTATCCATCTCGATTCCTGGTAAGGGCAGATATTTGTGTGATGTAGGCGAATATTTTTTCCTGAGTTACGGATGTTTTCTATGTGTTTAAGTATGTATTAACATCGTTGTCTAGTACCCATAGTACAAGCCTAGAGCTTAGTTTGGGACTAG
Source organism: Acleris laterana (assembly GCA_963966035.1). NCBI lineage: Eukaryota > Metazoa > Arthropoda > Insecta > Lepidoptera > Tortricidae > Acleris > Acleris laterana. The sequence goes on along the minus strand of OZ014459.1, from coordinate 4,908,046 downwards.
GTCAATTTATGTGATATTGTCTCCTGATACACCGTGTGGTAGCCGGATTAGAATAGTGCCACTATCCCGCCCGTATCTTTCCGTGGATGTCGTAAAAGCCGACTAAGGTAAATAAAGGTAATAAAGGCGTGTAGTATTGTTAGGCGATGGGCTTGCAACCTGTCACTAATACACTGGTAAACATCTTCGCCTAAGAGTGCAAAATGTGGTTACAGAATTATCAAAAAGTTTTTATAGTTGTTGGAAATTCTGTAGCTCTGCCTACCCCACTCTGGGAATAAAGGCGTGAGTTTTTGTTTGTATGTCTCCTGATATTTAATTATTTTATTTTAATTGTTCCTTATTCTAACCTACCTTGCTTTCAGAATCATATTGTTTTTTTACGACACAGCCACCTTTACTGCCATGTTAATAAAAGCTACGTGAACGTACCTAAATGCCAACAAAAATATAATTAAAACATGGCTTTAAGATTGAGTAAAATCTCTGATAGCCTGAAAAATACCATAAGCCCTTATAAAGGTTAGAGTCTAGAAACGTCGGTACTATAATTTAAACTAAGTACAAGTTTAATCTTCGTTAGCGTATTTTTATTACTAACTGACCATTAAACAGTGCACTTAGATACGTTTATTTGCTCTGGTTTACGAGTTAATTTCATATGAAACCGTTTACAAGTAGATTTTATATCGATCTTGATCTTGGATATATCCAATATAATCGATAATCACACTTAAAGCTTCGGGGCTCATCCTGTATACAAAGTTTAAGTGTGACTATCAACTTCGCAATGTAGTTTAACCCTTAGTTCGCCTTAGTACTACTTTTATTAATATATTAAATGTAAATAAATAAATATAAATATCAGGGGACAATGTCACACCAATTGACCTAGTCCCAAACTAAGCTCAAGGTTTGTATTATGGGTACTAGACAACGATATAAATACTTACATAGAGAAATATATACTTAAATATATAGAAAACATCCATGAGTCATGAACAAACATTCGCGCTCATCACACTAATATCTGCCCTTACCGGGATTTGAACCCAGGACCGCTAGCTTCGTAGGCAGGGTCACTACCAACTAGGCCAGCGCGTCGTCGTATTCATACATGCATACCTATACAAAAAAACCCCCGGAGACAAAATTTTAATGTAAGTATGTATGTATATTTTATATCTAAGTATGTTTATCGTTGTCTAGTAAGTACCCAAATTAAGCTCTAGGCTCGTACTAAAGCTTAATTTGGCACCACGATAATTTGTACGTACAAGTAGGTGTTCTAATATTTTTCTATTTGTATTGATTTTTAAATGGTTCGGAAAAGGTTTTGTTTCAAGAAGACCAACACTAATATTTTAATGGAACTTAAAAATGTCCGAAGCATCCTGTAGATAATTCATTGATTAAGTACTGGGTTTATTTCATAGCGCTTCGTGATTGGACATTGTCTAGAACAGCTGAGGCTGTAGGTACTTCGAAAATTGAAGTTCGAAAGTACGTTAGCTCCATCCCTGTTACTCGTCATTCGAGACTAAGTCGAAAGAACGGGATGGAGTTAACGTAGCTACGAATTTCGATTTTCAGAGTAGGGCCTCTGTTTACGACGCGCCTGCGCATATTTATTTTATTACGAAATTACAACTACAAATGCATTTATTCAAAAGTGTGCTATAAAATTAATCAAGTAAGTTTATTGCGTGTTTACGACTGACAAAAGAAAAATAAAATAAAATATTAATTTATTTTTATTTTTGAAATAAAACCGTTAATGTTGTTCAAGTGATAAAAGGGGTTTACGGAGGAATGAGTGAGGTAATTTGAGCGACTATTCGTAAAAGTGGTAGATCTATGAAAATAAACATATTTTGTTAGAATATGTCATACTTTTAAGTGCTTATTTATTTGTTACACAATACATAAAGTTGGTACAAATCGCGGATTTAATGCCTTAAGGCATTCTCTACCAGTCAACCAATGGGCTAAACAGAAAGAATTGCTTCGGGGCCGAAAAATTATAAATTTATAACTTTTTTATAAAACTTAAATCTACTTAAATCAATATTATGAAACACCTTTTATTATATATTTTTATGTTTATTTAGAGGTCATCTAAACCATTACAAAAAAATGACGGTGCCGGCTGAAAAACAGAAACACTAACGGTAAGAATTGGTTCGTCACTTTTGGATCTTAATAGCATTGAAATAGAGTCGAAAAGTGACAAACCTTTTCTTACCATGACTATACCTACCTATGTTCATAATAAAGTAACCCTACTAGTCCCACTACCAATCCGTCGTATCTATTCCTGCTAAAACTAAAAACCCTACCGTCAAAAACCTCGCGTCCTCTTAAATTCTCATCATTATACTTCTCAACGAAACCCTCAAAGCGCAGGTCCTCAAACATATCTAAATTGTCCATCAAAATCCGTGGACGTCCTCGGAGTAATTAACAAGAGGAAGGGGGAAGGGGGAATTTAGGGTAAATCTACACCTTGGCATCGGCAGGTGATATCGCGGCGTTTATCTTTTCCTTTTTTAATTAAAAGAGTAAAACATGAGGCGTCATGTGTCGCGATGCAATCGGTTGACAGTTTGAGCGCGGGAAAAGAGTGCACCGTTTTAGTTCGATATTCTGTATAGAACATGGTTCTCTGTTACCTAGGAAAATGGATGTTTCGTTGAGATTAAGTTGTCACGAAAGTTTTTAAGTAGTTTACGGACGGATCTATTAGGTACCTTAGGTTTTCTTTCTCCAGTTCTCTTTCACTTTCTAGTACAAGTCATCAGTTTGCATAGTTTTGACATTAATAATATATTTTGTATATCTTTTTTTCTTTTGTAAACTTCGTATATATATCATAACTTCTCCTAGAGCGATCCATAGCAAACTTTGTTTGAATAATGATGGATGTTAAAATTATTTAATGTCGTAAAAGCCGACTAAGGTAATAAAGGCGTGTAGTATTGTTAAGCGATGGGCTTGCAACCTGTCACTAATACACTGGTAAACATCTTCGCCTAAGTGTGCAAAATGTGGTTACAGAATTATCAAAAAGTTTTTATAGTTGTTGGAAATTCTGTAGCTCTGCCTACCCCACTCTGGGAATAAAGGCGTGAGTTAATGTATGTAAACTTGTTTCATTATTTGTTAGCCAATTTATTGTCTTGTTTTATTTTTCAAATAAAGTTAATGGAAGACTTCACAAATGATTCAGAAACAGAAAATACAATTGGTCGTTAAGTACCTCCTTATTCAATTACCTACCTTTAACATTAATTAACATTATGTTATACAACATCGACAAATTAGCACACACTCTTTTAACGCACGCGCATTATTGGAATCATACGCAGCATGATCACAGCCGTTCGATGACATAAAAGTGCCGGCCATTCCAAGCAATCATGCCCCGTAACGACATGCACATAAGTGCAATTATCGTGTGCCCAACACGCAAACAGCACGTGTCATGTCGAAAATATTTTTTTCGTATCTCCAAATTAATCAAGTAAATTACTTGAGAGAATTTAAAGGACTAAGTTATTTTACTTATTCGCAGATTTAAGTTAGGAACGACTTCTTTATCTTGGTTACTTATACGATAACGCGTTGCGCAGGATTGCATTTTGAGTGGTATTTTTTAATGAAGATTAAACGTGCGGCGAAGATTCTTGAGTAAACGTTAAGTGAATTTGGGTACTGATATGTTTGAGCGAAAGTCTGGTGATTAAATGTTGGGGAAAAGACTTTGAGAAAGAAGTATCCGTAGGAAATGGAAGTTACATTGAATCTTCTCAAAATACTTATATTGCTATTGAAATACACACTTTGCGTAGTAGGCATGTGTGGTGTGAAACTGATTGATAGCGTAAGAGCCGAAAAGATCAGAGAAAAATGTGGATTTAAAGAAAAGAAAAGGGCATACTTCGATAGTTCGGAATTTTAGAAATTATGGATGAGATTGACGAAGGATATATACAGAGCGAAAGTGAGTGGAAGGGTCGGAAGGCGCCGCCCTAGGCGTACTTTTTCGAATCAAATCGGAGAAATATACTGAAAAACGTGCATGCATGACTCGATGTAAAAGAGATCGGTCAGGATCGTAGCAGGTGGAAAGAAGTGGTCTCTGGCTACCTCTCTGGGAAACAGGCGTGATTTAATGTATGTATGTTCTATTAATTTTTATAAAACAATGTAAGTAGGATTTAGAAAGATAAATAAAAATAAAGTAGACATTTGGGGTATTAATTAACCTAAGTGACTAGCTACTTTTTTTTACACAAACTTTGTTTTGGATATAAATCAGTTGAAATAAAATTGTCTTTAAGTTGATACTTTTTTCAAGATTCAATTAATAAAACGGTATCAAAACCACATTAGCCTTTGACCAATAATCTTCTAGTTTTCGGCTAGAATATTTTTTTAATATTAGTTTGGTGTATTTTATTTTAAGTTATGTTGTAACAAAAATCATAGGTGCTTATTGTTAAAGAAAAAAAACATAGGTGATTGAACATTGATTATTACACCAGTTAACCTAGAGCTTTTAAATACATCTCAAAAATCAATTACATTAATAACTACGTAGCCGCCGGCCGTTCGCACCTCGGCTCCCTGGTCCAGGTACGCCAGATGTTTTAAAAAGTTATAAATTTCCCGCCATTGTCTATGGCCATCTTTTTAACAATCAGCGGACACATGGCGGGAAGGGTTCTGGACAGATGGTCGTAGAACATGGCGGACGGCCATGTTGAATTCAATCTGTGAATCTGCTTCGTCTTAGATAAGGTTAGGTTTTTTTTGGAATAATGGTATACATATACGGTCGGTAATTATTTAGTAAACAATATATTTTATTTGAAACTACTTGGACATAACCTATCCTGCTGTTTATCCACATGACGAGTGGCCTAGTTGGTAGAGACCCTGCCTACGAAGCTAGCGGTCTTGGGTTCGATTCCGGGTATGGGCAAATATTTGTGTGATGAACGCGAGTTGTTTCTGGGGTCCATGTAAAATATTTATTTCTCTACATTTGTATTTATATCGTTGTCTAGTCCCCATAGGACAAGCCTAGTGCTTAGTTTGGGGCAAGGTCAATTTGTGTGAAAATTTTCCGTGATATTTCTTTATTTAGTATTTATTAATGTCTTAGTAATAAACATAAGTTTTTTATGTGGCTGTTTTATTTACACCAAGGTGATTTAGTTTTTTTATTTGCTTATGTTTTAGTGTTTACATCGCAAACCCATCGAGTGCTTATTTGTTGTTCGTTGTTAAAATCATAATACGACATGAAACCACTAACTAACATAGAGTCATATTATTAAAGTTGGCAATGCGAACGTATCGTAAAAAATAAATCGGTATTTTGTGCATTAGGAGAATCGGCGAGTGAAAAAAGGTATCCTAAAGTATGTAGGTATGTAATGAATAGACAAACTAATAATTTAAAAATATACTAAAACCTAATTAAAAACATGTTACGCCCACATTCCATCTTAAGATCATTTCGACCATTAAGAGTATTTAGATAATCAGGAGAAGCACTATATATACACGCTATCTCCCCGGCTTTGCTCGTAAAACGATGATTAACTGTATATTACTGTCGGTTATGAGGATTGAGGCTTTGGTTACATTCGACGCTGATAAGAATATGTAATAAGTTAGTTAAAAACTTTCTACCACATTTTTTAAGATCTTTCTTTCTCGTTGATACAATCTTATCAAACGGTGGTATAAGTTAAATTCACGTAGTCCACTCATGTAACGTTTTTTCGACGAATCGCCTCTTTAACCCCCATCGTAAATAACGGGGGGTAATAAGTTTAGTGTGTGTGTCTGTGTGTTTGTGTGTCTGTGCCGTCGTAGCTCACAAACGGATGGACCGATTCTGGCGGAGTTGTGTTTTTTTATAGAAGTACAAAATAAATAAAATAAATAGCATGCGAGAACCTCACACAAATTGTTCTGGACCCAAACTTAACTCTATGCTTGTACTATGGGTACCTACTAGACAACTAGGGAAATACATACACACTTAAATACATTATAAGACATACAAGAATTAGAACAAATACTCGCGCTTATCATTCGTATAGTGTACCGTCCGTCTGTCACTCTCGGGGCTGGCTGAAAATCAGCGCTGCAGGTGTTTAACACCTCAGCATTACGCTGAGCCATGGCTGAATCAGTGAATCAGACACTGCAGTGTCCGATTCACGGCCGCGAAGACACACTAGTTACTTTTTTAATGCTGCTTTCGGTTTTTACTTTTTAACTGTGTGTCTTGTGTCCGTAGTGAATAAATGTATTTTTCTTTTATTTTCTTTCTTTCTATCACATAAATATTTTCCCATACCGGGAGTCGAACCTGAGACGACTAGCTTCGTAGGCACTGTCACTGCCAACAAGAGCGTAGCTAATTTAATCGGGGAAGTTCTTTGCTAGGTTTCATGAAAATCGTTGGACTTTTAAAACTGGGATCACCATTATATCGAGGGATTTCATCTAATTAATATTTTCCTTAAAAGTAGCTCATACATCTTTGGCCACCGTGGTATAACTACCAAATGTTATTGTACGAAACACTTAGCATATTAAACAACATTAATAATGTTTAACATAATGTCCGGCCCAAATACCGCATTATCTTGAAAATATTAATTTGATGGTGCAACTCGAAAATAACACGTTTGTTGACTTCGCGGGTGACTCAGGAGGCCAATTCCCAGGACGATAGAGATCAAGCCACTGTCGAGATACAACACTGTTAAGATATTATAGATACAGACAAAACGAGTAAACATTTTGAGCTTACAACCTTCATTGGGTCGTGTTTATACACTTTGCAACATAATATGTGAATTTGAAGCCTTTTTGTCCAGATCGTGAATTATAATAGAATAAAAATAACAAGATATATCGGCCTCTCTGCCATCGCTTTGGTACTAAGTTTCGAGCTCATCTCGAAAATATTTTACCACAGTGGGATTCGAACCCAAAACCTTATCACGTTGGCTACTTCACACATCTTTGAGCAACTGGACTATCGTGTAAACTAAAAAGGGTCATCTCGAATTTGCGTTTCTATGTGAGAATAGGGGTCCAGGATTCAATTATTCGCAAGAATTTCGAATGCTAAAGGACTTTGATACGATATTTTAATTCGAGTTTTATGCCTAAAACGAGACAAAATTTAACTCTACTAAAAATACACGCTTCACATTATATGAAATTTTTGCAGTTTTCTTAATATCCCGCTTTCGCTTTTTAGCTCGTGACACAGACACCGCCGTTTGTGATTTCTGTTATATAGTGATTTTTATCCACAAAGTTTCGCCCCACTTCTTAAGTTTAGTACAGTCAAGGAAATTGATTTTTAGACCATTTTGGACCATGTCAAAGTGACACTAAAATTATAATCATAGGAAGTCTCAAACGTTTTCATTGATTACGTCACTATGACGTAGTATACAATGGTCTAGGAATACATTTCCTACACTGTACATTAATGCAACTGTTCAGCATGATACTGCCGTCCTTAGCAAAAATGCAGTAACTAACATAAACCTCCTGTAGTAATATCAACCTTATTACTGAGTACATAGAGTTGAATCTGCTTTGGTGATTGAATTAAGATACTGCTTATTAGCTTAGAAGAGCAAAGTGGTGGGATGGACCTTCGTATATTGGAAACTCTTCAAGCTTAGAATGGGTACACATAATTGCGAACATTAATAATTCCGTAATAATCAAAATTCCGAATTAACTATGCATTTAATCTAAAATAGCTCTAGTATAACTAACTTTCGGAAAAATGAAGATTTAAGTTAAAACCACACATAACATGTCAAAAGCAATATGGTTTTACCGAGTAGAATACCCCTGGGCTACCAAATCCATTTACTAGCTTTGAACCTCAGGATGTTACGGATTAAAACCCAATACGTCGGAGTAATTAAGATAATAACGATTAACACCTTTAAGTATTATGAGAAGTTAAAACATAAAAATAAAACAATAAGTACAAGGATATTAAAAAGGAAATCTTAAAAGCCGCGATTGTCGTAAAATAATCATTAACTTTTGCTTCTCTTCTTCTGTACCAAAAGGTCGTATGTTCCAATTCCACTAAAAATAAACCACATTTATAAACGCACTATAAACCTATTTCAGTTCAAGTATTTTTTGTACCTTTCTGTCCAATTGAAATGTCATAATGTCAGAAAGGGGCAGAGCCTATTTTAAGCACACTTTAACTATAGAGCAAACAGGCCACCTGAGGCCCTAGCCCAGATGCATTACGCTTACTAACAAGCGTTTCTATTCATTTCGTTTTCAAACCAATCGTGCACTGGTAAATGACGTGATACGAGGAGTCACGTGATCTACCAGTGACGTGATTGGTTTAAAAACGAAACGAATAGAAACGCCCCAGATGCAGAGCGGATTTTGTTGCTTAAATACTACATACATACATACATACATACATTAAATCACGCCTGTTTCCCAGAGGGGTAGGCAGAGACCACTTCTTTCCACTTGCTACGCTCTCGCTTCTTTTTTCTTTCGCTTTTAAATACTAAAGGGCCACAAATCAAAATGATTTTGTGTTGGATTTAAATTCGGAATGCTATATACTTTAAGTTTCAAATCAAACTACCTATATCTGTTTTTGTTTTGTGGCGCTTTTGTATTTAAGCAGCGATTTGTAATCTCACTGCAAATGGGTTGCGTTGGAATTAGATAGTGCCTCTATGACAGTAATTTCACTGGTTGTCTTAAAATACAAGCACGTTCAGCGGCAGTTTAAAGGTACGATGGTGGTGGTGATTCGCACATACCCTGTACAATGTCGTTCCACCACTAAATCCACCAGGTATGTTGGGTCGCGGGCTGAATAGGTAAAACTAATTCACCTACACCTGGGCTTCATTCCATTTCGGCCTACCCCATATCGCTATTATACAAGCAAATGAAAGTAAGAACTAGTAAGTATATCAACAATAAGCTAAAGATAAAGAAGCAAGATGGACAAAAATAACATGCATGTTCATTCACGCGTGGATGACATAGGTAGTATACTCGTAGTAGCAGCAAAAACGTATTCCTAACTCATTCACGTCTGAATGAACATGCGTTAAGTTTGGATTTAAATTAGCATTACCTATGCAGTCGCGATTATTTGCATTATAGTACATTGTGTATTAAGGGTGGTAAAGAAAGAATTATAAACGAGAGTCTGTTAGAAGCCCGAAGCCGAAGGCTGAGGGCTTTAATGACTCGAGCTTTGTATTTCCTTTGCCACCCGTGTAACATACAATGTTTTTCATCACAATTGCTAGGAAATGAAATAAAATCAGACAAAAGATCATATTTTTAACTTATTAGCGGCAGACTACATCATTGTCTGTGACTTACCACAGATTATGTCAAACGTGTTCGGAGTCCGATTCTTGTGACATATGAGATCAATAGTTTATTATGCGAGATTTTTAGGAAATAGTATTCAACTGACATTTCATCTCGAATGAAACTTCATATCGAATGACACAAGAATTGGGGTCCTGACGTATTGTGATAGTTTGAGTCCACGTATAATATTTAAAAAAAAACTATTACGCACGTTAGGGCGTAATGGTAAAAAAAGGCCCGCGGGTATTATTTTGGATTTACGGTCGATTTTTCTAGCATGTTAGGACACTATTTACGAGCAAGTGTGATGAAAAAGTAATTTTTTGTACATCTATGCATGTGTCTGTTTTTTAATATCTAATAATTCATAATCGTAAGTCATCAATGACTCTAATTAATTTTCCACCCTTAGTGTTTTTTACTATTATCCTGTTTTCTTTTGTACATTAGAGCTCACGCTAGGGAATAAATAGTATAAATATATTTTTTTACGTACCTATTTTAGAATATTAAAAAAAAAAGTCAGGGTCGCCGTCATCGAAATAGATGAGAACGAGTACATAAAAATTACTGACTTTTTTTTTCGTCCGCATAGATTTTGATTATTATTATTCCCTCCCTTGGGAACTTATAAATTTCCTGGGATGAAAGTAGCTTATGTGTTAATCCAGGGTATAATCTTTCTTCACTTATAATATCATTCAAAACCATCAAGCCGTTGCAGTGTGAAGAACTAACAAACTAACAAACAAACTCGCGTTAATAATATTAGTAGGATACAGGATTTATCGTTATACCTCTAAACCAATAAAATCAGTTTATTTAACTGGAGTTAGTTGTTCAAACTGCCCTAATTTAATCGGTAAACTACCTACATATTCATGGCAGCGACCGGGTATTCTAGAATCGCAGAATAACAAGTCATTGAATGTATAAATAAAACTATTCGTTACTCAACCACTTTTTACTGGCCCAGGTTCAACTTAGCTCTGATTTCCTAAGGTGCCTTTATCCAGCATTTAATACAAAGTTGCAAAGTCAGTAAATAGTCGATGTGTTCAATGCTTACGCAATTTTTGAAATTACTTCCTTCCACGCGTAACTTTGTCCGTGTCCGTGATTTCAATTGGGATTGACCAAAAAAAATAACTCACGGTTTTTACTTTCCCATTCGAAAGAATAGGAAATTTTAAGACACCAATTTCATTAATTTTGTATTTGACCCTATAGTTTTGTTTTAATATCTTTATTTATTTAGCAGACATTTTATGGATGACATGATTATTTTAAATTTGGGATGGCATTTTCTAATAATTTACGACAATTAAATGATATCCAATGAAAAAAAGTGATTGTAATAGTGTATTAAGAAATACTATTTCAAGCTGTTTTCGCCTAACCCGTAAGATACCGAAGCCGAAAACGAAAGTCAAACAAAGGTTAAATATACTTGTGTCGAAATAGCCAAAATGGATAAATATTTCAAAAACTTAATAATGCAGAACGGCTTTAAAACTCTATTCCTCGAAAGGTTTTTCGAATTGGAGTAATTGTAAAAATATGAACATTCCCAATTATCGTTACTCTCTCGGAAACTTAAAAAAAAACTGGAATAAAAAGTAGCCTATGTGTTAAATCTGTCCAGCCGTTGCAGTGGGAAGAAGTAACCAACTAACACAAAAACTATCACATTTATATTAGAAGGATTATACAACGATTGGCTGGCAACGCCACCCGCGTAGTAATTGTTAATTGTGTTTCCTTTGGCAAACTTCAAATGTTCTTTGTAAAAAATTTCAAAATAAAGTCCAGTATACATGCCAGTCCAGTAACGCCTATGTGTCAAATATCATCCGAATCTAATCAGCCGTTTAAACTTGATTGAGGCAGACAGACAATACTCGGGTAATTATTTTAAAATAAAAACCTTCACTGGAAAATTATCTAATTGATAGTGAAAACCCCATCAAAATCCGTTGCGAGGTTAAGGAGTTAGGGAATATACAAACAGACGGACAGATGCGGGGAATATACAAACAGACAGAAAAACTAAAAAGGGAAAATAACCTTCTGAAAAGGAAATACAATTGATACAATTAAAACATTATTCATCAAAATCTTGTGTGCTCATCTACACTAAGAAAATTACTATCCCACGTGTTAACTTAAGTAAGGCTTCAAAGCAAATACTTAGACAAATCTTATTAACAAGTAAACATCAGTTATTCAAACAATACCGACAATAGTAAACAGTGGCAGTTGTTTAGCAAGATCATTGCAAGCTCTACTATGTCTTATTGACTACGCTAGCTTACGAGTAGACCTGCTGGTCAATATAACACAAGGACAAACTATCTTCACCTTATCTCTCAGTGCCTCCCTTTCTTATACACTGGTTGGAACGGGACGCGCTGATTAATCCTTGCGTCATTTTTGCTGGTTTTGTTGGCTAGGTCAGGTGAAGGCAGTCCTTGCGGAATTCAGGCCCTTCGCTGCGTCTGCGCAGATTCGATCTGGGCTGGGGGGTTATTATGACAAAACTATGCAGTTCATTTTACGGTGAGTTTAAGGGACAGAGCTACTATGGCAGTTATATAGCTCTGTCCTTTTCTCTCAGCGTAAAGAGAACTGCATTGCTGTCATAATAACCCCCCTGTGCGCACAATGCTATGCGCGTTTTTAACATTGATCATTGGTAAACTGTTTACTAATGTTATTACTAAATTGGTTGTTTTTGGAGTAACAAAATCGTTGTTTTTTTAAACAGGTTCTTAAAAGACATGACAATGATAAAGGCGATGATTTAATCGCAGAAATGGAATGCGACTTACAAACTATAAAGTAATTTACTTTTAAGGACGGATTTGAATTCAAAACAAATAAGTAGGTATAATAAATACCTACTTTACTTAGAACATAATCTACATCCAAATGCAAAAATTAAATGTATCCTTTCCCAAACTTAGTAATAGACTCCCTTAAGATCCTTAATTTGTCAGGAATGTAGCAAGTGGAAAGAAGTGGTCTCTGCTCTGGCTACCTCTCTGGGAAACAGGAGTGATTTAATGATTGTATTTAAGATTTAAACAAGCTAAGTACAGTGATCAGCAATAACCATAACGTCTTACTCAATAATATCCACCTCACTCTCATTCCTCTAGTAACAGAAACGTGTCAGCTAACTAATACACTGTTTGAGATTGTACCTACACTAGTGGGAGATCTTAGGTCCCGATTTCTAAGGGAACCTTGCATTTTTGAGACAAAGCAAATCCCTTGGACCAGGTGTTTCTGGGGGTGATCTGAGCTGATTTAGGCCGGGTGCCCAGTGGTACCCCCCCGCAGGTGGGCAGGGGAGGGGGGGGAAAAGTGCATCCGGCGCACCTCACTCTAAATTTAACATCTCCATACATCAAGCAAGTATATCAAGTTTGGTGTCTTTTTCTTATAATTCGAGGACGAGGAATTCATTTCTGAAACAAAAATTTTACCCACCCATACAAAAAAAAAGAGAAATTCAAAAATAAAATATATAATATTTTTTTCCGAAAATTTTAGTTTTTCTTAAAACTATGGTGATTTGCGTCCCAAAAAAAATACTAGTAAATAGCCCAGTTATCTTACTATATAAAAAAAATTACTTGTCATACATTATTTGTCTGAAAATTGTGTTAAAAAAAATATTTTGTGCCGCGCGGCGGACCACGCCCAAATAGGTACACGCTGTCAGATTTAGTATAAGGGACGCATTCAATTTTAAACTTTGTTCTACATACACAAGTAGGTAATAAAATAAATACGTCCTGTAATTATAAAAGAAAGGGTAAATAAATTAAAAATTACAATATAACTGAATATGGGATTATCCTATGCTATAGGTAAAACTTTTACTTTACAAGCAATCAGAATGGGTCAGTCAATGGACAAATTGGAAACGATAAGTTACTGAGTATTATTATGTTGTTAGAAACCAAAGCCTTTATTGTAAAAAAAACCGGTCGCGTGCTAATCGGACTCGCGCACCGAGGGTTCCGTACTGCCGCACATTACGTATTATTATATTCCAATTTCGAATCGAATCCACGCGACCCAACTCACAATTATTTTAGTATGGGTGGATTTTCTTCAGGGTTTGTCATATAATCATACCCAATTTGGCGCTTGTATATGTTTTACTGTTCTTACGAAACAGCAAAAATTTAAAAAACCTTGATATGGAACGTGTCGTGTATGAGTGGGTACCTCTTTATTATTTTAATCATTTTTTTTTTGTTTTAAATCTTCCTTAATACGAGTACATACATAGTATTATGGTCCCGTTGGTCTCCATTCGGAAAAGTAATCCTTAAAAGGCAAAATCTTCATTTAGGGATTTAAATAATAAAACATACCTACGAGGTCCGGTCCGAAAATTTTTAGTTAAACAAAAAATAAAAGAAATATAATAAAACTTTATTTACAACTTTTCAAAGTATTGCCCTGTTACATCTATGCACTTATGCATTCGACTAGACCAACTTTCAAAACAGGAAAAAAACCGTTCTTGCGGAAGGTCAAAAAAGTCCCCTGAATTCGTCCACTGCTTCATCCGCCGTCGAAAATTTTCGTCCACGTAATGATTTTTTTACCGTGGGGAATAAAAAAAATCACATGGAGCCAGGTCAGGGCTATAGGGATCAGGGCTGTGGTAGCAGTTGCACTCCCGATTTGTTCAAAAAATCCATGGTACTGGCAATCGACACGGCCAAGCCAATGGTAACCGTTTTCCGATCTTCTAGTGGAATTACGGCTACAGGCCCACTTCTTCGAAAAAAAACAGCAACCATTTTTTTGTTGACGCTTCGGCCGCGAACTACTTTAGTGGGTAAATCATCTTCTTCAAAGACCCATACTGTCGATTGTTGTTTTGTAAATGGGTCTTAGCTGTATATCCAAGATTCGTCAGATGTCACAATGTAGGTCACTTGTTGTGATATGTCTCCTTCGAATTTATTTAGCATAAATTTGCACCAATCGACACGTCTATCTTTTTGCTCCGGTGTGAATGTGGTATCTATCGAGACGAAACCTTCCGAACTTTAAGATGATCATGCACAATGGTTGAAACTGCGTGGGATCCAACCTTCAGTTCGATCTGAATCTCTCGCTTGGTAATATTTCGAGATTCCTTGATTAGCCACTCCATCCTGATGACGTTTTCTGGAGTGACTGCCGTTGGCGGTCGCCCCGGTCTAGGATAATCTTTGACGTCGCTCCGCCCATGCTTAAATTCACGGAACCAGTAACTGACAGTGGCAAGAGATGGAAATAATGCCCTAAAAGCACTGGTTAACTTTTCATGAGAATCCTTGTAAGTTAGCCCTCGTTTATAATCGTAATATATCATAGCACGAAATTCTTCCCGCGATACCTCCATCGTTGCGAATAAAAAGTAACACACATATTTTTCTTCTAATTTGTAAAAAAATAACTGTATGTTACTGGTCAATGACATTACACAAAAGACTTTGTAATGAAATTTGCCTTTAAGCTGCAATAAAATGAAATCAATAGGATTAATAATACGCCGTTGACTAACTTTTTTTGGACCGGCCCTCGTACGTTAGTAACTAACCGGGAAACAAACCCAGCGGTTGACCTTTTTTGCATAATTTCTCTTAATTTTGATCATTTTGGAAACAGCTGCTCCAATGTTAATCATTGCTTACCACTTTACGCATCAAATACAGCAATAAAACGATGTAGGTATACTTATTCCGGAAAAGTACTTGGTTCGATTCCCTTTCCAATACCAAGGCGAAACCTTTAATTGCAGTAAGTATTACGTCCTATCCAAAATCAAGGCTTTGGTTCCTTAAAACATTATCTTAATTTTAGTTTCCGAACTCCCCGTACTGTGACATTTCAATTTATCACCCTGTATACTTATGCAATATGGCCGAGAGGGGGCTGCCTACGAAAAGTTGTCTCAACATGGTGTGGCTGACCGTACCGTGGGCCGCCTCGCGATACAATTTTTTTTTAACACAATTATTAAAAAAAATGTACCTACGTCAAGTTTATTTTTTTATTTAGTAGGATATCTGGGCTATTCACTAGTATTTTTTTTCTTGGGAGAATCACCATAATTTTAAGCAAGGAGAGAATTTTTGGAAAAAAAGTTAAGTTATTTTTTTGTGTGGGATAGTAAAAGTTTAGTTTCAGAAATGAATTCCTCGTCCTCGAATTATAAGAAAAAGACACCCAACTTGACATAGGTGCTAGGTGTATGCAGAATATGCAGATATGAAGCTTAGAGTGAGGTGCGCCGGATGCACTCCCCCCCCCCTCCCCTGACCATCTGCGGGGGGGTACCACTGGGCACCCGGTCTAAATCAGCTCAGATCACCCCCAGGAACACATGCTCCAAGGGATTTGCTTTGTCTCAAAAATGCAAGGTTCCCTTAGAAATCGGGACCTAAGATCTCTAATAAAATAATCCCATATTCAGTTATATTGTAATTTTTAATTTATTTACCCTTTCTTTTATAATTACAGGACGTATTTATTTTATTACCTACTTGTGTATGTAGAATAAATAAAGTTTAAAATTGAATGCGTCCCTTATACTAAATCTGACAGCGTGTACCTATTTGGGCGTGGTCCGCCGCGCGGCACAAAATATTTTTTTTAACACAATTTTCAGACAAATAATGTATGACAAGTAATTTTTTTTATATAGTAAGATAACTGGGCTATTTACTAGTATTTTTTTTGTGACGCAAATCACCATAGTTTTAAGAAAAACTAAAATTTTCGGAAAAAAATATGTAAAGATTTTTTTTTATTTTTGAATTTCTCTTTTTTTTTGTATGTTTGGGTAAAATTTTTGTTCCAGAAATGAATTCCTCGTCCTCGAATTATAAGAAAAAGACACCAAACTTGATATACTTGTTAGATGTATGGAGATATTAAATTTAGAGTGAGGTGCGCCGGATGCACTTTTCCCCCCCCTCCCCTGCCCACCTGCGGGGGGGTACCACTGGGCACCCGGCCTAAATCAGCTCAGATCACCCCCAGGAACACCTGGTCCAAGGGATTTGCTTTGTCTCAAAAATGCAAGGTGCAGGACCTAAGATCTCCCACTACACCAAGGCCAATGAAATCGGAAAATGAAATCTGACCCGTAGCTCTTGATTATACTAAGTTATCACACACAGGTGCATAGAAATGTGTCCCTTTTCCCCACAAGCGTTTCCGTGAGCGGGCGTCGAGACGTGGCTCGTTAGCATGCGCTTGCGCTGGTAGGGCGCAACGGCGCTTCTGACCTTTACATCATCATCTGATAACTGTCTATAGTTATAAAAATAACCCCCCTGAATCTCAGGACTGTAAGGTTGTATATATTAACGATTTTTTAGAAACAAAGTCTGTCAGATGGAATAAACTACCAGGGTAGCCGGAAGACCAGGAGATTACATATAATAGGAATAATACGTTGGTTCCATATTGCTGGTACTTAATGGCATAAAGTAACCCTCATATGGAACCGTATCAGTCTGACAGACAGGTCAAGTCTGGGTGCGGCGGAACAAGTTATTAGTTATACTTTTTGAGTTTTACCGTCTAATAATCATGCCTTCTTATTAATAATAAAATAAGTATACATTTACGTTTTTACATATACAAATAAATAAAAAATCCCTGTGTCTGCCCCCCCAACAAATAGGTTTAAACCTGCTTAAGCAGTGCCATGCAAAAAGCATGTCATAGTTTTTGAATAATTTATTGGATAACAAATTTAGTACGTAACTGCCCGACTGAACTTATATTAAAAGGACTTATCATCAAGTATGTAATGATTCACTGCCAACGACACTCCTAACGTTTTCAAACTACATATAAATGGTAGACGGTGGCAGTGAACGTGTCATATCATATTCAGTGTTATGAAGTCGCCTGGAAGTCTAGCCTTTAAACCTTGCATAGGGCATCTCCGACACGGTGGAAAGCTAAGTTACGAAAAGTAAAGGCATTCCGACTACGACCTTTAAGGCCGATCGAGCAATCACGGCACTCCTGCGACTCCCGACCTGCGTCGCTATTCTATCACTTATGGTAAACTAGCGACACGCCCTCGCTTCGCTTCAGTTTACCTACATGAGTTTTCTGTTACACCCGTAAATAATCCAGAATCTATGCTATAATAATATTACAAAGCTGAAGAGTTTGTTTGTTTGTTTGCTTGAATGCGCTAATCTCAGGAACTACTGGTCCGATTAGAAAAATTCTTTCAGTGTTAGATAGCCCATTTATTGAGGAAGGCTATAGGCTATATATCATACTTACATAAACTGAAGCGAGGCGAGGGCGGGTCGCTAGTCCTCCATCTTGAATCACCTGTTGGTCTACTCTTATCTATTGATGAAAACCGCATTAAAATCCGTTGCGTAGTTTGAAAGATCTAAGCGTACATAGAGGGACGGACGGCGGAAGCGACTTTGCTTTAGTTATTCTATTTAAAAATACATCTTGCGCATCTCCAGATATACATTTTTTTTCAAGCTTAGGTCACCGATGTTCCAGTGTCGGCTTTAGAATTTCATTTAGAAAGGGCGGGATACGCAAATTTCAGTGGGAAATGGGGTCATCTCTAAAGTCGCCACTAAGATGTACAATTTTTTTTATACCGATCTCATAGGAAAAATTTAAAGTTTAAATGCCAAGAGTGGGTATCCAGATATCCACATTATACCCCTTGCAAGATTTGAACAGTTGCTATGTTTAAAACAAACTCACGAAATTTGATTGCACTACAATGTTCATCTCAAGCCTTTAAAAACTCTGACAGATGGAAGACGATCCTCAATTATTAAGGAGATAATACCCATGTGGTCAGCAAACCACATAAAAGGCAAGCATGGCCGGACGTTTGGTTTGGGAACCGAACCTAATATAAAGCGTTGTCAGATCAATTGACTTGCTCAGCCCAGCCTAACGATCTACAAGGTACGTAACATTTCCCGAAATTTCAAAATCTTCTCAAACAGTTTCTCAGAACATTCTCAGAAATATATAAGAGCTTTAAGAATCTTTCTGTACAAAAATTAAGAATAAGTACCTAGACTTAGAAATTACTGAGACATTCTCATAAGAAACTTTCTCGATTTGAGAAGTTTCTTGGCGGTACAATGCCCAAGTGGAGATTCTGTTTACACCCAACTCGAAGGCTAAATCACATATATTTTTACTAGCTTCTGCCCGGAATTTCGTCCACGTAGATTTCGATTATCGTTATTCCTTCGGGAACTTTTAAATTTTCCGGGGTGCAAAAAATAAAGCAACAAACAAACACACAAACTTTCGCATTCATAATATTAAGTAGAATTGGTAGAATTTGTAGGATTATTATTACCGTTCCCCACAGTATCATCAGTATGCACCGTTGCCTAGCCAAGACATTTATCAGCATTTTTTTTAAAAGGTCCTAAACCTTTCAAAGCGAAGGTCAGAGGTGCTTTACTGATTGGTGCGTCAATGTACTTAAATACCAAAACCAACGTGACAAGTGACAGATCCTTTGTGTTTTAAGTTATTCCAAGCTAGTTTGAAAATATGCTGTCTCTTTTGTTTAAGGTTGGTTGAAACGAGACGGATGTTCTTGTTCCCGCGATGAACTTAACACGGTGACACTATAGGTCTCGTCGCAACATAACGTCGTAGGAGGTACTTTTTTGACCTAAATACCTCCCTCAGCATTACCTACAGTTATCTAAATATATAAAAGGAGAAACTGACTGACTGACTGACTGACATATCAACGCACAGCCTAAACGGCGTAGCTTAGGTACCGTAGAGGTGCACTAAGAAAGGAATTCCTGAAATTCCCACGGGAGCGGGAATTAGCGGGAAAATCCTTTTGTATGAAAAATCTAAACCGAAGCGAAGCGAGGGCGGGTCGCTAGTCCTCTATATATCGGTTTTTAAACACCTTATAGTTAAAACAGGCGATAGTGCTTTAGGCAGTGGACTTGTCTACACAGATGCCTCTTACATCGGTATAGGTGTAGCCCTAATGCAAAAGAAACTGACAATGATTAGAGATGAACTAGATGAAAAGACTAGAACGATTTGAGTAAGATAACTTTATCCATATGCCGTTTAACAAACAAGACATAAAAACACTTTTTCTTTTATAATAACAAGTGTCTTTCCTACCAGTTGTACAATTGAACCCCAGTTTGACTACAGTTCTGTTGCATTCAAAATTCCTCGTAAACTAGAATCGGCGCGTGGCATGCGCTTGCGCCTTGCGCCGATGTCACTACCGGTTAAATAAGCGCGCCAATATTTAACAACATTGTCCGCAACGGTACTTACTCTCACGAGCTTACCCATTCAATGCCCACGTTAAATGTTCTCATACAATATTGACACCAAAAGGCTACTGGTTATTGAATGTGTATATAATTATAAGTTTGATGCATCCGCTTACAATAACTATGAATAATAATGACTGTGTTTTCTCAACATTGCCTACAAAGTTGTAGGATAGAGTAAATTGTTATTTAATTGGAGCTAACACTTCCAAAGCAGCGAGTAAGTAGGGCAAACATGTTTGTAAAATTTGCGTTAACTTTTAACATTATCTACAGACACATATTTATATGTCTTTTATGACAAAGTGATGGCAAAGAGCACTCAGGCCACCTGATGGTAATAGTACTTCCCATTAGATGGTCCGTGCGCAAATGAATGTAAATGTCTATGGAGAATTTTCAAAACTACCATCTCAAGGCCTCAATCCTAAGAATGAAATGCAAATGCGTCGCCTACGAATAAATTCCTATATTTGTTTTGGTTCCCCTATGAAATCCCTATTCTTCATTTGTCCTAATGAATCCTTTATCCGAATTTTCGTTTATCCTAAAGCCATTTTGCACATAGACGAAGCGCTAAAGTTTTAAAATTATTTTTTTCCTTTTTATAATACAACCCTAACCTAACCGAACCAAAGATATTATTGGAAAACTTAAAAGTTGCCTGACAGCTAAAACCAGGATAGGGCAAATGAAAGTTCGGACAAACGACGTATTAGGACCAACGTTGTTAGGTTACCCATTTATTTTACATATATGCAATACTGTTTCAGATCGTCATCTATATCGTTTTGTTGAGTGCTCTTGCTTTTCAAAAGAGCAACACACGTAAAGGTAGAACAAAGCGATTAACGCTCTAACGGGAATTTGCAATGGAAAAACAAACAATGATGTAAGTAATGTACATATTTATTTAAACCGGAATATGTCGATATTTACCGTCCCTTTTAAAAAAAAACTAAATTAAATCTTGCAAAATATAATTTTCGAGCAAGATCAATAACTTAAATTACCTGAGCACACAGTTTAACAGCACTATTAGACAATCAAACATTACTAAACTAAACAAGTAATTTCTTAGACGCCTCGAGTCTAATCTCTTCAAACACGTGCTTGCAAATACACAAACATAAGTTATTACTTGTTACTTTCCACAATGAGCTTTGCCTGGAAAACTGACGTAAACAAAAAGGTCCACAAACAAACTGCACATCTGGACGCTGATGGTTTTTATACTCTTACACATCTGTTAAGTCTTAATGAAGTTAATCATCTTTTTAAACTAGATTCGACCTGTTTAATCCTATTGTAAAACATCTGATAGTTAGCAGAGTATTTTGTATTAGTATCTGAGCCTATTTTCAATATGACAATATTGCAGTCGATAAGAAATCGGCCGCACAAGATTAACAGGTATAATTAAAGAAGAAGCAAGCTTTGATAAAACGAATGCCTTTGTAGGGAACTGATATTGGACACCTGCAGCACCAGTACAGGGGAGTAGTAGTCCTGGATTAATAGAAAAAAAAACTGGCCAAGTGCGAGTCGATCTCGCGCCCCGAGGGTTCCGTACCACCACACAGTAATTCCGATTTGAATTCAATTTCGAATCGAATCAGTGCGATCCAAACTCAGACTTGAACCATTTTTTTGTATTTGTTGTTTGTTCAGGGTAGTGATTCTCTGAACAACGAGACGGTCGGGCGGACGGACGAGTGAATGTCCAAGCGGCGAGTTTAAGTGCGAAAAACACATATTTTAGCGCGTGCATTTTCAATTTAGCAGCATGATTTCTGCCGATGGATCCAACGTATAAGGCTGCTAAATTAAAAATGCACGCGCTAAAATGTGTTCTGTTCGCTCTGACGGGACTACCTAAACTCGCCGCTGCGATTTCGCTCGTTCGCCCGCCCGTCCGTTGTTTTTGAGAGAATAACACCCCCGGGCTCGTACTATACTTAAAACACGTTATAAAAAACGTTCCTTGCAACGTCCCTTTGTTGTTTAATTTGTTTTATTGTTGCTATTCCCGCCACCTCTGTTCCTTTGCTTCATAAATGGAAGACCAACAAACAAACGCATTTTTTACAATATTAATAAGGATACTGTAACTGCCTAAATAACATGGAATAGTCAAAGGGCACATGCAGTCATCACGACGCGGTAACGCTGAGTCATCGCCGTCATCAGTCTCTCACGGTGCCTGGGAAGCCGTGAATCATCCCGGAACATGTTTTAACTCGAGCGGTGACACAAATTACTGATGGTATTTCATCAGGTCCATCATTTTTGTCAACTGACGTATCGCATCTTTAGAATTATAGTGACCCAATTAGAAAATTTTGGATTTCAAGTTAGGTCTCTACAGTAATAAATTTATGACTCAAAGTCGAACGCTGAAAATTTTGAATTAGGTCACTATAATTGTAAAGGAGCGGTATGTATACCGTGTTTATTCTTACTTGTCAAATATAGTAAACAAATAACCTCAGAATTAACCTAGTTTTGGCGAAAACAGTTCTTTAATCGTAAGTTAAGTAAACTGAGTCAACATTCTAAGCATCAATTGGACAATGTATTAATAGCTTTTTTAGATTAACTTTGAGGTTAAAAAGTTGTTCACTATATTTTTTAGACAAGTAAGAATGAACACGGTCTATGTATGTACTTAAATCCTTTATTTTACAAAACACAGAAATTCAAATGAAATATTTACAGATAATGTATTTATATTTGCAAGTTTAGCTGTATAGTCTCTTTGGGTGTAGAAATCCTGAGTAAAAGAAACATTACAATTGTTATTATTTTTCAAGTTTTGGATTAAATCAACGTTTAAAACATTTGGAATTAAGGAAACGAAGTGTTCTTTTTTAAGAATCGAAAATAAACTTATATTTAAACTAGCGATCGGCCCTCGCTTCGCTTCGGTTTATATGAGTTTTCTGTAACTCTAAATACGAGTAGGTATATTCTAAATCATGTACGGGCATGATTTAGAATTTTTCTTGAATCACTCTATACATATATTGATGAAAATTGCATTAAAATGCATACTTTGAAAGATCTAAGCGTACATACAGAGAGACCATGGGTGAATTTACTAGCATAGTGGCATTCTATCGTAGTCCTCAAAGTTGGCAACGCATCGGCGGTCTTAAAATTGCAGTGTTTAACTGTAGTCTTGATAATGTAGTGTGTAGTCAGTCGGGTCACAGATCCCACTAACTATGAGGTGGCCTATGCGCTAGTATGGTGGTTACATACATAGATACATACATACCTTCACGCCTGTAATCCCAGAGTGGGGAAGGCAGAGCTATAGAATTACCTTCAACTTTAAAAACTTGTTGATAATTCAGTAACCACATTTTGCACAAATAGGTTAAGATGTTTACCAGCGTATTACCGAGCGGTTGCAAGCCCATCTATATTCCGACACCCATGGGAAAACATGGAGTGGAACTATTCTAATCCGGCAACCACACGGGGTGGTTAAAAAACGCATATATACAATACAATACAATACAATACAAAACTCTTTATTGTACACCAAACATTAACATTACAGAGATACAGCATTATTAAAAACAACACAGGTAAACAACTGGCGGTCTTATCGCTGATTAGCGATCTCTTCCAGACAACCTTACTAGGGATAAGGTGTCAAATTAAAATATTTTACGAGGTAGGTGGTACAGACTTCACGTGAGCAATAACAAGAAACTATGTAAGTTATTAAACATGAGTATTAAAAATAATAATAGAAAAGTGATAAATATACGCTCACTATATATGTACTAATAAATAGATATGAAAATAAATACATAAACAAATAAATGGATCGCTTCTGGATATTTATTGTTGTTCCGCGGGGTTTTGATTCCGATTTTTTTTTTTTTTTTTTTTTTTTTTTTTTTTTTTTTTCAAGAAGTGTACAATGCTTCAAATTTGACGCTGGGACGCCGTCGTTGCTACGCGACGGGCACCCAACGGGCACCTATCCTCCTAACCTGTGTTCACGCCTATGTTTTTGTGTTGTGTTCGTTGGTGAAAATTTTTAAAGAGTGTTTTTTAAATATTATTGTTATTATTATTATTATTTTGTTAAGTTTTTAACATAGGTAAGTTATTTTTACATGCAGGCTGCGACCCAATCTGGTGTGAGCACGTCAACCAACAGCCATTCATGTAACTTGTGTTCAAAATCTTTCAAATCCATTCGAGGCTTAAACATCCATAAAAGTAAATCACATCGCAGCTGCTTAAGCCAAGATGCTTGTCCTTTAAACTTAGATTCATCTACGCCTTTTGTTCAACAACCATTCCATGTTCGACTCAGCCATCTCAAAAACAATGTAAATATAGTCAAAAGAATCCCCCGCGGCGCCAGAATCTCCGTCGCTTCTCATTTAACTCATCTCATATGTAAATGCACAGAAAGTAATTCCCTTCAAGACTGGCACAACCTGCTCCTTTTTCCTTTTTTGGTTTTGCATGCTAAAGTAGACAATTCAAATTTATCTTTAACCCAAAAAATTAAAAATAACTGCGCAAGCTATTCCATTCCCTTACCCTCGCATAAACCCACTCGCAGTTCCCACAATCAGCTGAAAACCATAGAAAATAAAATTAGCGACGGAGATCTTAAAGGTGCCGCCCGCCTACTCTTTTCTAGTGACGTGCTTTCGCCAGATAATCCTGATACACTTCTGGCCCTACAGACGAAACACCCCCCAGCCCCTGCAACGCCTTATTTTCTCGACCCTCCAACAGCAAACCATGCATGCCTGCAAATCACAAACAATGACGTCGCTAATGCAATATTATCTTTTAAGCCCGGTTCTGCTGCGGGCCTGGATGGACTCTCACCCCAACATTTAAAAGATCTGACTTCTCGGTGTGTGGGTGATGCTGGTGAGAATCTTATCAGTGGCATTACTACCCTTATTAACATGATGTACTTGGGCAACATTCATCCGGACATTGTACCGACTTTGTATGGTGCGAACCTCATTGCCCTCAGT
Organism: Acleris laterana; assembly: GCA_963966035.1. NCBI lineage: Eukaryota > Metazoa > Arthropoda > Insecta > Lepidoptera > Tortricidae > Acleris > Acleris laterana. Next base: position 4,883,229 of record OZ014459.1, on the reverse strand, counting down.
AAAAAAGACGGTGGGGTGAGACCTATTGCTGTTGGAGCTACACTTCGCCGCCTTGCATCAAAAATCGCCGTTCGACATATTTTACCAAAATTACAATCTTGTTTCGAACCCGTTCAGTTAGGCTTTGGCGTTAAGGGAGGCTGCGAGGCTGCCGTTCATGCTCTTCGCACCTACCTTAGCGACGATCAATGCGAAGTGTTACTCAAAATTGATGTTAAAAACGCCTTTAATTCGGTAAATAGGGATACCCTGCTGTCTGAAATAAAAAACAACATTCCTGAAATTTACAACTATCTTCTTCACTGTTATTCAGATCCAACGAAGTTGATGTACCGATCAAACGAGTTGTCATCTGAAGTTGGTTGTCAGCAGGGGGATCCCCTGGGGCCAGCAATTTTCAGTTTGGCTATTAATCCTTTAATTCAAAATTTAGCTTCAAAATTTAATATTTGGTATCTAGATGATGGGACCTTAGGAGGTGATGTAAATACAGTACTTTCCGATCTTTCATCTTTAAAAAATAACTTTAAATCCATTGGTTTAGAGCTAAATTTTGATAAGTGTGAACTCTTCATCCAAAAACCTTCCGACGCTGACAATGACATAACACAAAAATTCAACAAAATTGCACCAAATATAAAAATAGTAGATAAAAGAACACTTTGCCTCCTGGGATCTCCTATTTTTGAAGAAAGTTTTTCAGATTATATTCAAAATTCCATTTCTAAATTTCAAAATCATTCCCATCGGCTTCTTGACATTAGTCCTCATTTTGCCCTTTTAATTATTAAATTCTGTCTTTTTGTCCCTAAATTTACTTATGTGCTTCGCTGCTGTCCGTTCTGGAAACATCAAGATCTTTTGTCGAAAATTGATACTTTGATCAAAAGTAACCTGCAATCCATTCTTAATATTCAGCTAAGCGAGCATTCCTGGACCCAAGGATCCCTCCCGATTCGGTACGGTGGTATAGGGATCCGCAAAATTTCTAGTATTGCTTTACCAGCTTTTCTTTCGTCGATCCATAGCTCTTCTAGTCTCATAGGAAAAATCCTTAGGGAATTCCCTTTAAACTATGAGACTTCAGGTTTGGAGGACGCAAAGAATGGGTGGTTAACTGCTTGCCCCGGTCAAAATTTTCCTGAAAACCCAAAATCGCAGAGGTGTTGGGATGACATAGTATGTAAATTGACTGTTGATTCCCTTATTAGCCAGTGCTGCGCAGCGGATCGTGCTAGAATTTTAGCAGTCGGTACAAGGGAGGCTGGATACTGGCTTCAAGCTCATCCCTCGCCAAGCACTGGTACTTTCCTAGACCCTAACACACTCCGACTTTCAGTTTGCCTTCGCCTTGGGGTCCCGGTCTGCGCTCCACATCGCTGCTCCTGCGGAAGTGACGTAGATCGGCTAGGACATCACGGACTTTCTTGCCAGAGAAGTGCTGGCCGCTTTTCCAGACACGCCGCACTCAACGACATCATTCGTCGGTCTCTTGCCTCAATAAAGGTCCCGGCTCTTTTAGAGCCGACAGGCATTTCTAGAAATGATGGCAAGAGACCTGACGGAATGACTTTGGTCCCGTGGAATATGGGACGGGTGCTAGTGTGGGATGCAACCTGTGTAGACACGCTAGCCCCATCACATCTCCACCGGACCTCTAATAGGGCAGGTGCGGCAGCTGAAGCGGCCGAAAGCATGAAGGTAGTAAAATATAGTGGTCTCGGCCCAGAATATATGTTTATTCCATTCGGCGTCGAGACCCTTGGTCCGTGGGGTCCTAGCGCTCGGAGCCTCTTCAAAGAAGTTTCGAAGAGGCTCATTGACGTCACGGGAGACCGAAGAGCTGGCAGTTTCCTCGCTCAACGTATAAGTTTAACCATCCAGCGAGGAAATGCTGCCAGCATCTTTGGTACAATGCCGCAGGGGCCATTCTTAGATTTAATGTTTTAGTTAATTTATATATTTAGAGTTAGTTTTATTTAATTTTAGTTTTCTTTTTCAGTTATTGTGTTTTGTTGTATTTTTTTATGTAATTTCCAATTAATTTTTTTAGATTGAATGTACTGTTATGTTATTTAAATATTAAATCACATGACAGAAAGTACCTTCATGTAAAAACAAATAAATACAATATATATATATGACTTACATAAATAAACAGATAAATATATAAATATAAATACATAAATGAATATCAATACATCCACAACAGGGAAAACAATAAAAAAGACAGCTACACGACAGATAAATATATCATAATATATCTTCCCTACTAAAAATTACAGTTCTTAAGACTGTAGATAACCCATTAGGTACTTACTAATAGAGATATTTTAAGTTGATTTACTAACTTAACAGATTTAAGATTATTTCGCAATACACACTGGCTCGTCCTATGGCATTTAATGACCCAGTAAGCCTCTCGCTCCAGTTTAAGATCCTATTTCGAACAAGGCATTAAATTTACATCCAATTACTACATTATTTACAAAGCTAGGAATCTAAAATTACTGCTAAGTATCGAAATGCGTCGGTAAACCTATAACAGTGGTATAAACAATCTTGACACTAATTTAGAGCTTAGATAGAATACTACCTACGCAATGGGCATGTTTACTATGAGAAGGACCAATCTATCTTCGACAGCCATCTCGATAATGTTGATAATTTTCACGGTAATTGACAGTATTCGAATGTGCATCCCATATCGAACAAGGATCCTATGTTTTATTAGTTTTATTTTATCAATCTTATAAGTCCATCGTTTATGCAAGCAACGTAATCTCTAACAATCCATTTTAATTTAAACGCGAAAGGAATGTATTTCATGAGGAAATACAGCAACAAAATGGCTAACGATTGAACCTCTGAAAAAAGTCAGACGGAATTGCTTACAATATTTATTGATAATTTATAATTAATTTGTTTATTTTTACTTCAAACAGTGCTTCTTAGGGTTTCGTACAAAATAAAAATAAAACATGTGGTACCCCTTGTGTTAAGTTGAGTCAAGTCGCACTTAGCCGGTTTTTTTACTCTTTTTAACTTGAGGGATATTCCTATCTCTGTAAATTTGAAGTAACGGAAATGGACTCCCTACAAGAACAGTCACTTCTCAATTTCATATCATACTTCATGCAATTATTTTAGACTAGCTGTTGGCCGCAACTCCGTCCGCACAGAAAAACAAAACGAATCGAAACAAATCAATGCAGTACTTTCCGAGCCTTTTCAATTCAAACAAACAAACAAACAATCAAATCTTTCCTCTTTTTAATATTAGTGTAGATGAATAATGTTAGTTCACGTGAATTAATAAATCTCTTATGTAAGTATCTTGGCATTATTTTAACATACTTTAAACTGGGCTGTTCGGAGTTTATTAACAGCATTTTGATCCAAGGTTGCCACTTGAAAATAGTGTTCCACCTTTTTCATCGAACCTATTTAGCAGGACCAACGAGGCCCTCTAAGTGAGTCGGTATTGGCGACCCCCGACCCCCGGCCCCCGACCCGCCCCCGCTTTCCAAAGAAGATGGCTAGTCGGCTACTTTCCGTTTGTTACTAGTTAGTCCGGCATTCCGGCTCCATTCGGCACGGGCGGGTGAAGAGGTAGGAAATTATGGAGGAAGCTTTTGGATTTTTTGAAAAGTTTATTTAGGTATATCCATGTACCTACTAATACTGACATGTATATTTATAAGATCCGAGTATGTACTTGCAAATAAATGAATTTGAATTTGAATTTGAATTTAAAAAATATTTTGTATGGAAAAAAATGTAAATGATGAGGGTTGCAGGTTGTTTTTCATGAAGAAAGAAGAAATTGCCCGTAGTGATAGCACTTTATAAAAAAGTGCTTTATGACGGCGCGAAGTTCAGAGTAGTGATTCTCTCAACAACGACGGTCGGACGGACGAACGAGTGAATTTCCAAGCGGCGAGTTTTAAGTAGTCCCGTCAGTTCGAATAAAACATATTTTAGCGCGAGCATTTTCAATTTAAGCAGTCACAAACGAGCGGTTTCTGCCGATGGATCGAACGTATAAGGCTGCTTAATTGAAAATGCACGCGCTAAAATATGTTTTGTCCGCTCTGACGGGACTACTTAAACTCGCCACTGCGATTCCGCTCATTCGTCCGACTGTCCGTTGTTTTTGAGAGAATAACACCCCAGATCTTTCAATGGTAGTGAAAAATTTAGAAGTGATTGTACAGTCAAGAAGATTTACAATTGCCTGCCAATTTTAATCCCATTTTTCTTTAAAAAAGACAATACTTAGTTTTTACAAAAGCCTTCTCAAACAGCATTAGGTAAGTACATAAAACAATGACTTTAAAAATAAAAATGCGTCGTTGAGCAGTAAAACGTGTCAAAACTGTCAATTATCACAAAAACAAATTAAAAAATAATACATAAACTAACTTAATTTGTACCCTATGTTGTTCATAAACACTCCAACTTCACGTACCTCGCCCGCACCTAACTTCACGTCGCTAAGTGAATAGATGTAATGATACGTACACTAGGTCGCCGTCGCAAAGGTCACACACAAACACGCCTAATGGCGGACTAAGCGCGGACAGGATGTACTCCATCGGGTTATTGAAGTGTTTAATGAACACGTTTAGCCTGTTAGGATGCGTGTGTGTGTGATTGTTAGAAATTCTTGGTAGAATTTACCTGAATTGAACCTGGCGAATTTTATAAACATTCACACCTTGCAGCCTATTTCTAGTTTACAACCTAATAGCTCGAAGCTGTTGCTTTAATTTCAGCTGCTTGAGAGAAAACATGATGTAGATATTATAGTAAAATCATAAAATCCGTAAAATATACTAAACAAGTCAAATTCGCACGCCTTTAGATGGGTTCATAATGTTTTTGTATCAAAAATAATTTCTTGAGAAAGATGTTTGTCTTTACTTTTATTGAACCATATTTATTCGTTGAAACACGTTTTGATCTCTAATATATAGTAGCACAACTGGCATCTCACAAAAAACAGTACCCAACGGTATTCCAAACTATTTAAAATCCCGTCATCTTTTGTTTTTGAAGTGTAACACAATTTATAAAAATCGAACATCAACCTCGCTTTGAGCGCTCTGATTGGCCGAGAGAACTGCCTTCTTATTCCGAAAGGGTGTATCTAGATAGAGCTACTATAGTGAAAGCAACCTGATTACAAGGAAGACAGAGTCGAATATTGTTTAAGTACTGGATTGTAGATGCGATGTAGTTCTAGAAAGATGGAACAATTCTGGCGCACGCGCGCATTGCTATCACGCATGCGCGAATAATGCCACTAATTGGGCTTTATGAAAGATCGATTCGTTAGGGACAAACCGATTCGAAATTCAAAATCGACCACACAGGCGGTAAGTACTGTTAAGAGGTCTTAAGGTGAGTGATTCGTGGTTCAGTGGTTTTGTGTTCAGGGTTTGATTCCCAGTCAAAACAATGTTTCGTCCGATGCTTTAAGCTGTCAGTAACTCCCGTCGAGCTCAAATTGACAACGCTGATGATAGTGACAGTGACTTGGTGCACAGTATTTTTTGGAATGCTTTTTAACAGGTCGTAACTATGTAACATTTCATTTATCTGAAGTATATGGTGCCCGGCTGACAAGTCAATTCTGTCACGTTGCACAACCATGAAGTTTATAAATATGGTTAATGTTGACAGCAGTAAAACAATGCTGTTTTTACTATTCCGTCACATGTAACAATTAAGTTTAGCTCTGTTTTACTGCTGTCAACAATGTCAAGAGTCAAAAACGTGCAATGTGTAAGGATTGACTTCTTATATGCCTAGTACTATAATTACTGTGCGATAGCTCTTAGATGCTTCGGGTTTGTACTTATATTTCACTCACTCTCATACGATGTTATCAAGTGAATGAGGGAGATGTACAAAACCGAAGCATCTTCTAAGTGCTCACAGACTGTAGTAATATATGGTACGTACAGTTCGGTACTTTTATTCCTGGAAAATTAAGACTGGCCTCGAGGGAACAGCATAAATGATTATCACGTTGGACGGAGTTAGAATAGTTTTTTTTAATTAATTCTAAAAGTGTTTATTGTACATAAACTAATTTTCTGGAATGCTATTACGGACCAAAATGTATGTTATGCAGCTGTATAAATACAGGTTTCAAAATATGCATAAAAAATATAAATATATCGTTTTGTTTACACTTGGCCACACACAAACTAATTACCTCATTTTATGTTTGTTTTGCTACTGCTGCTAAATGTCAACTGATACCATGCTTGCAGTTTTAAAGGGTGATTTTCAATTAAACATAATTTAAAGGTGTTTGCTTAATGTAGGCATTAATTTCATTTGCATGTGCAAGCGCAGATGACAGGGAATCGTAAATTTAAAAACATAGATAAGATAAACTTTAGAGATGAAACGAGAGCGTCAGTTCTGGGGACAGACCACGAGGCAGGACAAATCGCTAAGTTATGGTTCTGGAACTTGTACCCGACGGACCATCAGGTGTAACGCATATCGTATCTATAAAGAGCAAATGCCGTGAATACCCATGATAAATTCAATATATCACAATCAGAGAAAACCAATAAGTCGATATTACATAACATTTGATTAACATCACTTCCTTTTGCCCGCAAATAAATAAATTTACGGCCGCAAGTCTATCGAAAATCCGTTCCAAACGTCAGTCCATACGCCATATTGGATATAACGTAATACAGATAACATATTTATACCCTGCCCTCGATTAACAAAAAGATGCATGTGCAATTTAACTGTTATGTCATATTAGGTTATAGCACGTGGACAATAAGGTTCTAACTAATATTTTTTATGCGGTGGTCATGATTCGAGCAGGCTAATATGTTACTGGACACAAAATCACCTGTTGCCAGTGATACCACCTGTATGCAATCACATCTGACCGTTTCGAACATTACAATATAAGCTTTAAAGGAAACTATATAGAGTATGAAATTAAAGAGTGGTTTGTGAATGTTTTTTCTTAAACACCGCAAGGTAGCTGGCCGAAAAGACTTTCGTAAAAAATTAGGGGACGATTTATTGATGGAGTTGGGATTCAGAATTTATAAAATTTTACCGAATTGTGGAAGTAAGTCAATAAAAATATTTTATACTTAGTAAGGGTTTTAAATTTTAACATTTAAAACAATAAGCAGAAGTCGAACTTATGTCATAGGAATGGATGCAATGGTACCTACTTACAAACAAATATAAAATGCTCGCTAAACTGTCTTGTTTTTTTTTAAATTTACACGATGCAAAACACTTAAACCTACCGCAAAAATAAGTTCCTTTCGTTTAAACTTAAAAAATAATCATACGCTATGAAATGTACGCTTAAATCAAAATATATTCTTATCTAGCTCTCTAGCTATGCATAGTAAACTTAGCAAGAATAACCTACAAATAGGTTACAATCAAAATAGATACAAGCTAATAAGGCCCCATAGCCCTCAGCCATATAAGCGAAACCGCTTTCCGTCCGGTTTGCTCATCCCTGCGCGGGCGCTTTCACTCACACGCCGATATATCGGCGATATCTCGTATTCTTAACGTTCTACGGGGGACCTAAGATCGAGCCTAGCGGTACGCCACCATCGAGGATCAATATGGCCTTTCTATTTTTAATTAGTGTTCATTTTATTGGACGACGTGGTTAACCTAGTGGTGACCCTGCATACTAAGCTATTGATTCCGGGTTTGCTCCCCGGTTAGGGTAAATATTTGTGTAATGAGCACAAATAATTGTGTGTGGTGTTTTCCATTTCTTTAGCTTAATTTATTTGTCACTAATGTAACTTCGTGATTCATGTAAGATTGGTATTTTTTAATGACAATTTATTTACTGTTCGATGACAGAAGTACAAGTCCGCAATATTATTAAGATAGTCTAGAAGAGAGTCGTTGTTTACCTGTATATTTATTATTATTATTTTTGTTTTCTATTCATATCGATTATTTACACGGCTCAACAAATGCCCGGCGGAAGGCGTGAGATTAAAAATAGCCTTAAAATTAAACAAGATTTAAAATGTAAAAGCATCGCTTAAAGAAAGTAAACAAACAAATTTGAATTCCAATATTCAAATAAGATCATAGTAATACCCGTTATACAACTGGTATTCGAACGATCTCATTACAAACAACCGAATGGGCGACGCGCCGACACATTTATAAAGCCGCCCTATTTCACCCAAACATTGAGACTTAAAAGTTATAAAACTTCCAAGTCAATCATCATTACCTAATTAAGTTAGGCAAGCATCGGTAAAAGTTTAAAAGCTTATTTCTCAACAGTTCCTAACACCCATTAGCGAACTGTCAAAAGCTATCAGCTGATTAAGCTTCGTAACTTGCGAAATTATTGATAATGTAGCTTCTTCGAATAAATCACAAAGTGAACGAGGTTCTAAATTCACGTCGACAATGTTACCACATCGGAAATAAATAAAAATGGATCATTTTATTGCACAACAGTGAGATATGAGATTCTCATATAATAAAAAAACCAACTTGTCAATTCACTTGTTAAAAATTTCCACCTGTGCCTATTATTAAAAAGTTGTACAAGTCTGTGGGTTTTATTATTTTTTTGGCTGTAAAGCTAAGTTGGCACAGCCTCCTGGCGTTTTAAGAGGTAATCATCATTAATTTCTGTTGTCTGTGACACCCACAATCGGGCACGATTTCGCTGCCGTCTGATATGACAAAATATAGAAAAATATTGTCTGTAAGAAAACCGGAAGTATAATCCAACACATATTTAGATGCTTAAAAATACAGGTGGCCGACTATTTCAACAAGGATGCCCATATCTCAAACATTGCAGCCAGAACGGGACATAGGTAAATAATTATATTTTTGTGGGAGCTCTAAGTCAATGTCCATTGCAGTAGCAGTCTCTCAGGACACTGTCGTGACTTTTGCTTTTCGTGATCCGACATCTTGTTATGAGTAGGTATCATTCCTTTATTACGTAGAACAGCCAAGAAGAACAGCAGGTATGATCAGAGACGATGGGAAGCGCCCAGACGGAGCAACATTGGTGCCGTGGAAGCTTGGTAGGGCTCTGGTGTGGGACGCAACTTGTGTCGACACTTTTGCCCTATCTCACATACAAGCAACCCGAAATCAGGCCGGCGCAGCAGCTGATCAGGCCCAAACCCTCAAACGTCGTAAATATTCATCATTAATTAATGATTACGAATTTGCGGCGCTTGCAGTGGAGACTCTGGGACCTTGGTCTGCTGACATGAAACTTTTTATAAAGACCCTGTCTACTAAGCTTATTGACGCCTCCGGGGATCCCAGAGCGGGCGCTTACCTCTCCCAAAGGATAGGTTTAACTATCCAGAGAGGTAACGCAGCCAGCATCATGGGTACAATGCCGCGAACGGAGCTATTAGAGGGGGTATTCTTTTTGTAGTTGTGTACACAAATATATTTAATAATTCTAGTTTTAAGTAGATAATAGGTTTTACATTAGTTATTAATTATTATAGGTATTTACTTTCCTAAAAGACAATCTCTGCTTTTTTAGCGTTGGTATACAAGTCTAAAGTTAAGTTTGGCACAAATTGAACTATTTATTTATCTGCTTCACTTTTACTATAATTTTTCAAACTAAATGTAATATTTTGACCGTCGTCGACTGTACCGCGATCGTCGGCCAGAACAAAGCGCTAATTAGCGAGTCGGACGTTAATCAATCAGCCGGACGGACGACCCGACGGATCTTTACGTCGACAAACTGCGGCGGGACCCGGGGACAATACTAGTTTTATAGCTCATTTATAGAGAAAGACGTTAGAAGAAAACGAGTTCGGGGTTTAAAAACGATAAACAGAACCTTAGGCTGCCTGTCCACTGGAGGAGCAGGGAGCAGTGAGCGCGATAAAAATCCACCAATAGGAATAGGTACTTCATTTTTCTAGGCTCACTCAGAACTCAGCGGGCAGCTATCTTATTGGTGGATTGTTTCCTCGCTCACTGTTCCGCTACCTCGCTCCGCTCCTGTGGACAGGCAGCCTTAAGATAATTTATGCCTCTCGACTGTTTTTTACATGAATCAGCTTTTATTGTAGCTGTGAAAAAGGAATGAATAATCCCTATTGACTTAGTCCCAGACTAAACGAACAGACCTTGTTTTTCATAATATTTACAACATATTCATAATCGTAACAGAGACGAGTTTAAATAAACCTTCTAATTGAAATCATTTTAGATTAGAATAGAACACTTTTTTTTTTTTTTTTTATGGCATGTAGAAGACAAACGAGCACACAGGCCACCTGATGGAAAGTAGAAACTGTGACCCATAGACATTCGCATTCATAAGACTGCAATGCAATCCTAAGACTGCAAATGCGTTGCCAACCCTGAGGACTAAGATGGAATGCCTCTATGCTAGTCATTTCATATTTATTTCGAAAACATCGACGTGGAGCCATCTAAACTTACATTTCTGTGAAACACTTGTAAGAGCTTACTGTCCCTTACGTAATCAGAAGCTTGCTCACAAATTACATAATTTATATGGATTCAGACGAAACCAATTAATAACTTAAGTTATGCAGGTCCAACCGTTGCCTCACTCGAGTGAAGTCTCAATATATACATCTAGGAGGTTACCATGATAGACAGATAGATAGATAAAACGTTTATTAGATGCGTCAATCACACACGTACAATTGTCGTAAGTGGAAAAGACAGGAAAATATCAAATGAACTTACAAACTAGGTAGGTACATACTAAAGCAGTCCAATTTATGTTGAGACCGGGAAAGAGCTATATGACTGCTATAGGTATGTCCCTTTCACGGTAACCCCCTGTTCTAACATCAGAAGAGCGTTGGTGGCCAAGAGACAATTAAGTCGTTCCTTTTTCGAATTTGTGTATGAAAAATTGTCACTGAGGAATGACGTACGGCTGATTTTTTTATTGTTAACTAAACTAATGGCTAGGCAATATTCGAAAATTGAATCGATAATGTGACACATTTGGTTCAGATTAGGTAAACGAAAAAATCGGGCCGATAGCTCTTAAACGGGTGCGTATCTACTCACATAACTTTTTAAGTCCTATTATCGGTAGTCCGAAAATGATTCTTATACCAATTTACATCATAATGATCACTCTTCATACTCTTCATAATTGTTTGTAAGACTAAAGATCAGAACTCATAATAATCTGAATTCATAACGCCAATATTCATGGAACAGTACACTTTTCAAAATTTCTTAATTATCTTACGTGTAGAAAAGGTTAGGTTAGGTTAGGTTAGATTTATAAAAATCCTTAAAAAGTAACAGTTTCTTAAAAACATGCATTATGAGTTGCGATAATTATGACTTAAAAAGTATGAACAAAAAAGTATGAGGAAAAAAAATATGAAGAGTGATTATTATGAATACAAATCGGTAGTAAAACAAAAAATAGGAATAAGAATTTTATGTGAGCCAATATGGACCCCTCTTAAACAACCTTCGGCTTTCTACTTCCCTCTTACTCTACCCAATTCTACACGACTTTGCCCGAAGCCGAAGGACTTTTAAAGACTTGCACGGTGCCGAGGTTAAACCCTACATCATCAAGTACACTTTGATCACTTGGAAAAGATGCAGCGTTGTTTAACAAGATATCTTGTGAGGCTAGACAAGTTGCTCAATGCTAGCGTAACTGATTTTCGAAAACTGTCAAAACCGACGTCCGACCGACAATACACAATCCTAATCCTATACATTTTGGATAACGATAGCGAACGCCGGATTCATCTCGTCTCGGGTCTTTAGTTTTTAAGAGTAGACGACAAACGACTACGATAGTCTTCTGTTAAATACCTTGCAGTACAGGCGGACGGTGAATGGAAAACTATAAGGCCAGTACTAAATGTGTTAAAAAAACAAAGATATTAGAGTAAAAATAGTAATAATACCAGAAAACATAAATTATTTCGTGCCATAATTTGAGAAAAGTGGCTCCTCCTATATAAGACTTCAACGCGTTGCGAATTAAAAAAGTACCGAGACCGCTAACTTCTAAAATTTCTTAAGAAAGCCTATTCAAACACAAAAAAAAAAAAAAAACAAAGAACATTATTTTCAATTATCCGTAGATGCCATACTAAATGTGCCAGAAACTAGGGTAGGAACAGTATTATTTTAATAAATTGGCAAGCTTGCGAAGGGGTTACTCTTTTAATGACACATTGACAGCTGACCGAATTTTATTAAAATTTGACACACAATTACGTGTCCTACATTAAAACTTGGAGAGGAAAATTGTATGATTCTAGTGGAAACTTCGACCCGGTCAGATATTTAATACATTCGGCTTATACATCACATAATTTTCCCAAAAATATAAGATTAAAACAAATCATAACGTTATAAACATCAATAATAGGTAGACTCTTCGGTATAACTATGCCACGGCGGTAATTAATTTGGTATCAACGGGCCTGTCTCGCACGGGCCGCAACGTAAATGATCTAAACGGCGTCGATCGATCCAATTAAGCGTTTATTATCGATCGCCGTGCGTGCGCTATGTGGCGGCACGCGAGCGCGCGCGCAGGTCAGCGCGGCACATTAGGCGATTTTTGGAGACGGGGAACAAGCGGAGGGGCCCTGATTAAACAGAAAAATTAAAAAGCAAGCAAACTCGGCATGTTTTGATAATGTCGTCTATGTATGTTAAATATCCATGTTATATGCTGTTAAAACCGCCAGGACGAACGCTAGCTATCTATTCAGCCTCCCACGGAACAAAGAACCGTACAAACGACTACTTGTACGCATATAAGAGACCTAGTGGGTAATACTATAATATCAAGTTTTGTGTGGCCTAGTAATGTTATCCTGAGAAGAGTTTGATTTCCTAAAGAAGAGCAGTGTTCAGTTTAGTTCTGTTTTGTTGGAGGGGTTATTATGGTTAATATTAAATTAGTTTCACAGTGTGAAAAAGGTGTACTTCAAGGCACTTTGCTAGGGCCGCTTTTAATACTCTTATTTTTAAGAGTCTAGAAAATGCTACACGTAGTGTTTTTTTGTTGGTATTATATGCTGAAGACATTTTGCTTTCTATTGGACAATCAAGCAAAATTTTACTAAACTTTCAAAGCTGGTTGACAGTTTAAAGTTTAATCTTCCATATCAAGCGCGTACGCAATTACGCATTCCAGTTGATCTTCAATAGTAAATACCAATCCATAATCGATAGACCTAAATATTTTGCCATTTTAGCAATCTTAAGATTGGAACCTAGAGTTTGCAAATGTGTTAAGGCCTCCGAGCTCACCTAACATCCGGTGGTCTGTATCCTCGATTGCCCGCCCTACTTCATACAAAAACTAGGCTACCTTTAATCGATCATACTATTTCTGATCTATAACCTATAACGAAAACTCCATAGTGTGGTATCTAACCTGAACCGTGGTGATCGCTAACCACTTGATTCGTCACAAACTATAAAAACTATACCAATCCGACCCTCCCCGTAACCTCCTATTAAGGCATACCAGCGTTACAACACTGTTTTGTTTTCACACTTCATTCCAAAAGATTTTACATTTATATCATTTTTATTGATTCCGCCGAAGTTAATTTTATAGGCCTCACTAAATGGCAGGCAGGTATAAAGATCATTATTCTTGTTGCTAGGCCAAAAACTTCTAATCTTCTTACATGCATACATTAAATCAAGCCTGTTTCCCAGAGGGGTAGGCAGAGAACACTTCTTTCCACTTGCGAGAATGACTGCTGAATCCACTTGAAAGAGATCGTAATCCTGAAAAATCTCTTTCGCTTCTTCCACATTCATACATCAAGTCATGCACGCACGTCGGTTTCGGGTACTTAAGATTCGGCCCTTTTCCAGTATTTCTCCGATTTGATTCGAAAAAGTACGCCTGGGGCGGCCCCTTCCTACCCTTCCACTTACGATCTGTGTATCTCTTATGCTAGGCCAAAAACTTATAATCTTCTTTTCTATTTATATAAGAAGAAACTGACGGGCTGATCGATCAACGCACAGCTAAAACTTGGACAAAATATCCTAGGGGTGTACATAGAAGGCATTTTTGGAAATTCATCCCCTAAGGGGTTAAAATAGGGGGAGAAGCGGAACATTTATTCTACGCGTACGAAATCGCAGGCGTCCTTACCTACGGTCGAGTTCATAAATATGTGTACACTTAGTACCTTGTAACTTTAATCACTGTGAGAATTAATATATGGCAGTCTAAACATGATTTTAAATTGACAAGGTACTAAAGTGTACACTTATTTATGAACTTGACTGTACAATACCCGTACTACGTAATACCAAAGAAGGCATACTAACTGCAATACTATTACTAAGCTAGCAGTTCGCCGCCTTCGTTATAATACTTATTACGGCAGATTATACTCGTATATGTATATATACTAACCGTTTTTTTTCTAAGTCACGAGATACTCTTAATCCTAATGTCACCAAAATAGTCGAAAATGAGATTAATTATTCTAACGGGATTAAAAAAATGCATAAACCAAAAATAAACTTGCTATAATAAAGAACTACTGCTATACATTCATAGAATTCTAGTGTAAATCACGCCTTGCTTATAAATATCAACACAAACGTAAAGATCAGAGCACAAATTAAATACAATAAACATATCAAGTTAACACACCCAGTGTTGCCAGCTCTAAATAGCTTTAATGTAAATATTATCCATAATTTTCACGGCACAACTCTCAATATTGCAACACTGACCGTTTAAAAATATATATCATTAATTAAAAAGTTACTACGCTGTGCCGACAGGGTCAGGTTACGTTTTTAAATTATCTGAAAAATCTGACATCACAACAAATTGGATTCCAAAACATTTATCGATGAAAAATCTGTAATAACATCGTCCAAATAATAAATTAACAAATCACTGTTTATATTATAAAATTGTGAGAAATCGAACCAGTTAACATTGTACCTTAATTAGCACAGTTTAAAGTGCATTTCACTTTAGCAAAATCGTTGCGTCAAGGCTAGTTAGTGATGTTACCAAACACATCGGCACTTCAATCGATAATTCGATATGATACGAGCGCGGCCGAATCAATAACATTTAGATCGCATCGTAAACACTAATTAGGCATACTTTCTTATTAAAACACGCGAGTTGCACATTAGATATTGATTTAAGAGTAAATCTTAAACGTAACGAGCCACTAAAATTGAGTTTTTTCTTCAATGATGGAGTAGGTAATTAGGTAAAGATCTAGAGATGGATATAGCGCCAAGATATATAAAAAAAATTAAACCAGGTTTGCAAGCAGTGCAGGACACCCTCAGACTATGTGAAGCCTGTGATGGAGAGAAGACTGGCAAGAGCTGGAGTGAATGTCCGTGGATCGTGCTTGGTGGCGTACAAAGGAAGAGACCTAGGCCTATGTTCAGCAGTGTACTAGTATAGACTGATGATGGTCAGGTAACAATCTTTATCTACTCTCATATCGTAAACTTCGAATTATAAACTTCAAAACGAATTTATATTGGCATACTTAATAAACACAATACCGAAATAAAAAAAAACACTTTATAACATTTCTCTAACAAAATAATGTTATAAAGTAATTTTTTTACCATTACGATACAAGTTAATCCAAAAAGTTAATGTCACCAACGAGGTTCCATATCAATATTTTTTTTATAATGGAACGCACATGCGGTTCGCGTAATTTTTACAGCATTACAAAAAGTTTTCATTCTTATTTTTACTTGTCTGTGACAGCGCTCGCTTTGACGCATGCGCGGTAATGTGCTAGGTTTTGGCGCCATTCATTGAATACGTTTCATAGTAATGTATGAGATTAGATAAAGCAGTGTGTGAAACTGCACATAACTAGGTATTATGCAACAAATTCATAAACTACTATTGCGATACACCAGCCTAACTAGATCCCAGCATTTGCAAGAACTCTTTAGTGACTCGTATCTGCAACACTGGTTCGTTTATACGGAGTGTATCGATCGTCGATCCATGGCGTGCGTCGATATTCGTCAATTGACAATCGACTTTGACTAATCTAGTCTGATAACTTCGGCTGGTTGATCGACTATCGACCGACGGTCAATCGAGGACCGATCAATAACCGGTCGATTGGTTTGGTTGTCATTGACATTGTCGAGTTTGTTACTCTGAAGGTTCTGCCTTTTCGTACAGCATTGGATTCGGATCCAAAAATGTTGTAAGTATGTTTATATATCAACAACAGTCCAACATTTTAAACCTAGTGCGCAATAGCCCATACAAACAGTGCTATTCAGGCCGTGGTCTCATTAGGCAAACAGTTTGCGGCTTACTGTTTACCTTAAGGGACCACAGACTTTAGAACGCTACTACAAATTTTCGGTTTGTAAGATTTGATACGAACACGATGGAAAATACACTAACATCATCGGACTCATATTTATTACGTTCAATGGAACACCAGTGGGGTTATTATGACGTATCTGTGCAATTCATTTTACGATGAGAGAAAGGGACAGAGTTATGTAACTGCTATAGCTCTGTCCTTTACGTTCACCGTAAAATGATCTGCATAGCCATGTCATAGTAACCCCCCAGGTGCCCTATTCTACTCGGTAAATCTACATTGCTTTTGACATGTTATCGTTGTTTTTCACTCGGCCGCCAGTAAGAGCTATTGTTACATTGACAGTGTGATAATGATAATGATAACATGTCCGAAGTATTGTAACTGTACTATATCATTTCTTATGTTTAAAAGTCGTAAAGTACATGCCTATAGAAAACATCGATAGAATTCTGTAGGGTAGGAATTAGTAGGAGTTATTAGTAATTTCCGTATACTACGCACCTACGTGTACCGGGAATATAATCTTATTTATCATCATACAAGCACAGTACTGATAATAATTTATCGCATAAACGTATCTGCATAAGCTGACCCCGGGTCGAGCTTTCTAGGACCCGTCAAGCGCTGGACCCTAATTAATGTCTAGTAAGCTCACGAAAGCTGCGGAACCTGAAGTTTCATTATGGATGTTGACTTTAACTGGAAAAAACTGTCTATCGGGCAGAAGAGTCCAATGATGGTCATGTAATGTTACTTACACATACAGGGAGGCATGTTAGACCTATGATGAGGCCTTGGGAGAGGCATATACTTATCGGTTATTCTGATGATGATGGTCAATTCATTTAAAAAGGAAGTATGTTGAAAAATTACTTACGACAAGTTGCAGATGCATACCTAATGCTACTTAAGTAGGTAAGGGTATTTTGGGGTATCTTGTACCTTTTAACTGTAGCAAGCTTTATCATTCAACTGATTCAATAATTTAATAATACAAAGCTATGTTTTTTTTGACGAGACCTTCAATTGGTCTAACACAGCCAAAGACGAACCGAAAATGTAGAATATTCCAATGATCACTACAGGTCGTAAAAACCGCAATTAAATCAAAGGCATTCTTACAACGCATTCTTAAGTAATTCAGTGCCAACACTCCGATTTCCATTAAAAACTGACTCGATATTGAGTTATCGGTATTAAATAAGCATAAATTCACAAATTCCTTCCACCAACAATGACTCACCCAGCTCTTCCTTCCCCAGATTCGCTTGCCCTATAAAACAATCCGGCAAAATAACAAACACCTAGCAAAACAATAAACTACAACCAAACCCGGTCATAATCAAACCTCGCCGGTTTATAATACTAGTCCGTGATCGAGCTTCAGATATTAAGTAATACGTATTACCATATCAAAATAGGGTTATAGCTCCAAATAGTAATTTATAGAGCCTGTTTGTAACCATGAGTTGTTTAGGTGCTTTATAAATTTCCGTTTTAATTTCAGTTTGGTGTATAAATATGTTATTAATACGGATCTTATTTCGAATTAGTTATAGTTGGTATTTAAGATGTAATCTTATATTAGTTTGGTTTAACCATATTTTTGGAGATAAACTTATGATTTTTCTTGAAATATAACCCAATTTAATCAATCTTTTTCGATACTGTACAGTTGTGCTCTAAGAAAATGAATGTGTACTTTACATCACTAGCTTTCAACTGTTATGCGCAAGACGCACCGCTTATGTTCCTAAATGACTTTAGTGCGTCCACTTTCATACATTTCGAACGTTACAGCCGCGCTGTTGCTGCTTTCTTTTGGTTTAGCTTCTTTGTCGCAAAACTGTTAAAATCAGAAACAAACTTCCGTTAGACAAATGAGGAGCATTTTTTGATTTAATTACCCATCACGTTATTGTTAAATTACGAGCACTTGTGCTTATAATTTCTCAACAACTAACAAACCGATAATAAAGCATCTTAAAATAATTACGAGGTCTGATTTCGTAAAAACTCCACGCTTAAATATAGTGGATATCCTCCCAATAAGTACATCGTTTAAACTGTCAAATTATAATTTTACACTCGTAATAAATCTCTCAACTTCACTATCAATAACTATCCGCAAGGTAACAAAATAAAACGAGTTGTATTTAAAACTAGCACACTTCAAACTTCAATATCCTCCTCAAATCCAGTTTATTTTGATTGAAGGCTGCTCCAACTCATGCTAGTCCCGTCCCATTGATACCAATCCATCATCTAAACTAACAAACGTTATTAAAACGTTAATTAACTCCAAATAGAGCGATAACTAATTACTCGGCAGAAGACCAACCTTGCGTTGCGATATTAATGGTTCCGCAACCACGGACAGACAAAACTGAGCTAAAACCAACCTTATTTGGATTCAGTAAGGGTGTTAGGAACAGGTAAACGGATAGAGTGAACGGCTTGTGTAATCCACATTCTTCAATACGCGTAAGCGATACTGAAGCGCTTCGAAATCTCTTACAACACGGTATTGTTTAGTTACTGTACTAACGGCGCCGCCGGCGGGGGTTAGGTCTGGCGACCGGGATGGCCAGGTCGAAAGGATTGAATAAATAAATATTCGGAGACAAATTTACACCCGTTTATCTAGCCACACTTGCTAGTATTATGAACAGGGATATACTTACTTATTTTAAAGTAAAACTAAATGCATAGAAACATCCAAGACTCAGGAACAACGTATTTACAATCTGATTTCTATATAATGCGGTTAGTGAGGGTTACTGAATGCGATAAGTGGTAAAAAAATAAACTGATCCATAGTAAAATGATTAGTGGTTTCTACCATAATCCTACTTAGATACCATAGTATAAAAATGTTTTTTAAACTAAATAATGCAACTATTTTTTAAAGTACTTATTTTTTAACTACTCTTGGGAAAAATTAAAATAGATTTAGCTAAAGAATATACCAGTAAAACGCGATATAGTTAAGCAAAGCTAGTCCAGTAACTTTTCGGTTCACAAGATAAAATAGTGTCATTTTAATCTAACAGCTGGCATAATCCCACTGCTGGGCTCCCGCTGCTAGGCAAAGTCCTTCCTCACTTTCTTAGTGGTTATATATTTCTTAATTATCAAAATTTTCCTTTTTAAAAACTACCTGCTAAAACGAAACAACGCCAATTGTGTATGCTAATAAATCCAAATAGACATAAGTAGGACTAGAACAAAATTCCGTTTTCATCGAACAGAAATCGCAATTTCGCAATCGCATACGCACCGAAATATCCTCACATTCCTCGGGCTAATCGATGCGTAAATACCAAAGTAAATTGAACTTTATATTTAGTATTATAAAGGCTAATGGGCTATTGTTTGTCCAATAAGTATGTAGGTAATAAATTGTCAAAGAAATTGTTCGTGTCGGAGTTATCTGTTATCTGTGGCGGCCGGCCGTCCGCACCGATGTTCAATTGTTCGCGACTTCGCTAATGAAATGGAAATATGTCTATCAATAGATTACATCTATGTGTACAAATAAGTTAGCGTTACTTGTTTGTTATTTGCACTTTAATATTGCATTGTGATTAAAAGATCGGTGAATTTTAAGTGTTGTATAACTTAAGGATTCTCCAGAGGTTGGGGGGAGCCAGAGGCCCCAGACAAAATGCATTACGCTATCGTTTCTATTCGTTTAGTTTTTAAACCAATCGCGTCACTGGCACATCACGTGACTTTTCGTATCACGTCATCTACCAGTGACGGGATTGGTTTAAAAACTAAACGAAGAGAAACGCTAGCTAGCGTAGTGCATCTTGCCTGGGCCCTCAGTTGCCGAATCATAATTATCGTAAATGATTGCCTAATCTTAGATTCTTATGAAGGTATGTTTGTTGTCAAGTAAATTGAAGGCTAGCGCACTTAAATTAGCATTTAATCAATTAAACTATTCCCACATAGCGCTGAGATTTCAACTTAACCACGGATTACTTTGGTTCGTTCGTCATAGCCCATAATTTCATATTAATAATATTGTTACAGTATTTTTTTACATTCCACTTCACACGTCTAGCGCTAGGTTTTGAATAAATTGTGTAATTAAATAATTAAAAACTCCAGTGAGACGGCTCAAGTTGCAGAGGCCGGTCTGTGCTACAATTGAGTCATTGTGCGAACACTCTTGACCGGTTTTTTGGGTTCTATAACAAGGGGCTTTTTATAATCAATTGATGAAAAGATTGAATTTAAAAAATGCCATTCAGATACTAAGACAACACTTTTTGTTTAAATAGGGACCAACAACATACAGAAAAAAAAACATTAAGCAATCAAATTAATTTCAACTGCCGTGCAAAAACGCCTTTTTCATAATCTCCTAAGTTTGTCCTAAAGGAATATAATCAATATTACACCTCTTAGTTTGATTATCATATTAACACTGTTGTTAACTGGGAACCGAAAGTTAATAGGAAAATTAAATTTTAACACTAATCTAAGCCAACTAACCACTTTACTTAACGCGTAGTTTAGTTGGTAAAGTGCAATAAATTTCAAATGGGTGCATTTTACTGTACGAGTAGATTAAACTGTAATTTAACACAGTAACAGTACTCACAGCGCATGCCCGCAAGTCCCAGAGGGGTGACAGGCGAGCACCAGGCATAGCGGACTAGCGGTATACAAGGCGCACGCGGCGTGGGTATCCCTCCCCCGCCCCGGTTACCCCGCGCAGAACGGTCGCGCGACAACTTGTTGGGCTATACAGACAAATGCGTTCAACGTTCAATAGTTCGATTAGTCCGTTACTCCACATAAACGTGGAAGAGGGAAATAACATGTTTATTATTTAAGATATTGACTGGGACAGAAAATAAATTTAAAGTATTTAAGAAAGTATGTAAAAATCAACCTTCTCATGTATTACCGACGAAGAACGTTAAAATTAAAATTACTGTCATACACGGAACCCTCACTTTAGATCACCTACGTGTCGTAACCGTTTTTTTTTTCTAATTACAATTTCGGGTTAGCCGGCAGTTTCACGGCTGTTACAGTAATCCGCTAACTCGACGCTGGCAACATTGTAATTGTGGCTAGCAACATTTGCATAACACTATGCACTTGTGGAATTAAATTATTTGGGTCATTTCAGAATAAGATATTGAATTACTTTCGTGGATCATTTGAGAGGGCAAACCTACTTATCTAGTTACTAAGTTATTGTCCGACAAGGTTAAGAGAGACAATTAATTGCAATTACTTAAACACTTTAATATAGTTTTGTAGAATACGTGACTTTGAGTCTTAAGTACGTGGTTAATTCTGTCACAAAAAATGCTTGAATTTTTTACCGCATTTTTCTCATAGGTAACGGATCCTGATTAATCCTGAGTGACTATTTACTTAAAATTGCTGAAGAGACGTTGACAGCAAAATCTCTTAACCTTTAGCAATAGACATTACTGCTAACATGTCCAACACGGATCCTAACCGTTGATGAATGACATTTTTCAATATGCAAACAGCCGTGGGATCAACTTATCAGATCTGAGGAACCCCAGCTGGCATTTACCGAAACATTCCGTTAATGTCACTATATGCAATCACTTCCTAATATATTGCTTCTCACGACTGACACATTTTTTAAACTCCGTGTTAACTTAGTAATGGATGATGAGTTTTCAATTAGAATTTTAATATGTTATAAAAGCGACATCTATGAGTAAGGGGTTGTCAACTCCAGGCATATCAGTGTAATTAGCTATTTGAAGATTGAATCAAAGTTAGATCCTTTGCCAGCATTTTGAAGATCCTAAGATTTTCTCTAATTGACATCGATTTGGTAATATTTCAGTAAATCCAGTTACTATTACTTTGTTTGCTAATAGGTTGTCGTTGACGTCCCAAAGATATTTTATATTTTTATGCCAACTGTATGTAAGAACGTAGATGGAATGTCTCTTGTCTATGCTAGAAATTTCACCGACTGTTTGACCTTTCACATCATACACACAACAATGCGAATAATGCTTGGCGACAGGATTCCTAAATGTTGGTAGCGCAAGCCAGGTGAAACCTTCTCAAGGCCCTACAGCATCTAACAGAATTTTAACCATCTTACTTTTCATACTGATAAGACCGGACCTGACTCATACGTTAAAAAGTTAATTGTTAAGATTGGATATGACCTTAAAATGCAGGAAATGCAATCATGCACGAATCCTGCCCCACTATTGGTATCACTGATAAAGGATTATCAGATCGCGTGTTCAGGGTCGACCTTCTTATCAGTCGGAAACTCGGAAGACGAAGCATCTTTAATTTATTAAGAGTTCCGTGGTTGAGAGAATTGTGAAGGGCTGCTAAAATCGTGTAGCTGTCAAAAAAAATTTGCTCCGGGCGATAACGTTTCTCACCCCCTAAATCAAGTCCGATCTGCACCATCTTTGAATATGTAATAGTTATTATAAAGAACTAGGTCTGTACGTTTCTGTTTTTTGTTTTAATCTGTTTCATTCTAAGAAATATTTTCAATCAGAGGAAAACGTCCATACATCGTTTTTCATGATATATACATGTATCGTAAAAATCAAACTACTTAGTCAAATGGTATATTTCCTGAACCAATAAAAAAGTCCTTTATAAACGCTGCATATAAAGGTGACAAAGAAATTTTGCAAAATTATAGGCCAATCGCATTTTGTATGGAAATGTTTAGCCTCACAACCCTCTTAAATAACAATAGGGAATCTTAAAGAAGCTGTTAAAACTTTTATGGCATGGAGAAGGCAAACGAGCATACATTCCAGCAGAAGGTAAGTGGACTCTGAAGCCCATACATATTTGCAATCAAACGATGATAATCTCAAGATTTCAAATGTAAAGTTCCAGTGAGTGATCTGGGGGTAAGTACCTATTATTTTATTGAAACACCATATAACGAACGTCGAACGGAAAGGTATTTCTCGCCGCATACTTTTTTTATTTTATTAATTTGCTCTAGAAATGTACAGACATGGTTTTTCATAATATCTAGAAAATATTCAAAATCTTTTAAGGGGGAGGAAACGTACAACATTTTGCATGGAAAATTTCAGCCTTAACAATCCTCTTAAGGTTGAAATGACTTGATTTCGTAACTTATAAGATGACCTAGCCATCGCAGTATTATCATTACATACTTTAGGGTAGAAGCAAGATAAACCAAAACAAGGTGTAACAGAGGCCTTTGTTTTTATTCAACCATTCGTGTTACTATAATCTTTAAAAACCAAAAAACAATCAGCATCCTGCAACTCCACCGTCCTAACACTACAAGCACTTATCCGCGACACGATAACTTATAATTCAACACATTAAATCAAGTACATTAGAGTTCAAATCAAGTTCAATTACTAAAGGCACTTGATACGTGTTGATACGGGTGTTATATTCAAATGATATGTACATAGTCTGGTTTTTCGTTAGTTTTCCGCGTGTGGCGGAACGCTGGAAGTTTCTATGTCAAGGGTGGAACCTAGGCGTGGTCGGATCGTACTGGGTGTGCGCGTTCTTTTGTTTTACTTTGTTTCTTTATTATCTCTGCTAATAAGGCAGTGTATCATTAGTATTATTACACTTGCGTTTTAAGGGTATGGATATGAATTAAAATGCGTTGACCGATTTTCCACGTCCTTGATCTGTCTTTAAATGACTTGTGGTACTAAAAACTTAGCGAAATGATTATCTAGAGAGGTCACTCGTAGTTAAAGTTTCTTATGGTCTTGGGCGTTCTAAATTTAGATACGTAATTAATTGATGTATGACGTTTCGTGACGTTTACGTTGTACCTAAATAGTGTCTGTGACATGAGTTTACTAAAGTTGTATAATTAGATATTCTTAAACACCTTGCCTGGTTCAATATATTTGATGGGGACATTGGCGAATGAACCATTACTTGTGATGAACTATGTTAACAATGTACAGTCGAAGACAAAAAGGTTGAGTTTCCTACGTTACAAATGACCTGGCATGTTTAATGACATTGACGACATCAAGCAATTTTTTTTAAATGGGTCCTTAGTTTCCATTCGTGATTGTACTAAGTCCGTGATGTTGGTTTCTTTTTTATAGAGATTAGGAACGCTGACCCAATGTATGCCACCCCTACGCATGTATTACATATTTTAGAATGTTTTGAAGTACAAGAATTCTGTGAAAACAGAGAGTAAAATCTTTGCCCACGACAGTGGGCATAGGAACGAATACATACCCAGAAAAAAAACAATGTTAAATACAAAAGTAGGTATTCAAAGAAATAATACAACCTCCATTTCCTCTCTGAACATCGTTTTAACTTGAATTAAGCATACGAGGCCAAGAGAAATTCAATGTGCCGAAATTATCGTGTAATTGTACCGGATAATCGTAAAAAATCCCGATTCGCACACTAAATCGCATTAGCGCTGCGTTCGCATGCGTGTGAGTAACCAATGTGCAAATATATGTTAATTATACATGTGTGCGTAAATTTTGTTCTAAATTATTGTTGTGTTGGCATTACAGATGCAGACGCGTCTCTATAGTGATTTGCCAACAGTGTAGGCCAAGGTGAATGACCTCGAGGTGTTTTACAGGCGCGGCTAGGGCTAGACTCAATGCTCATTAGGTCTTTTATTGGACTCGCGTGAGGTGTCAAAGTAATCAACATAAATAACTTGTATTTAGGCGTTATTTAGACAGACTAATTAATTAGTAGGTTACTAGGAAAGGTCGTTGTAACTTTTATATTTATATGATCAAACATCAGAGCCGTGCCATGAGAATGGCTGTATTACCAAGTGTTATTTCAGTATGTTACCAAAACGACGTCGCTGACGTGACCAAGAAAACCAAAATAAATTGAAGACTTTGAACAACTTTATAATTATTTTAATTTAAGTATATATTTAGAGTTAGGTTTATTTAATTTTAGTTTTCTTTTTCAGTTACTGTGTTTTGTTGTATTATTTTATGTTATTATTCATTCATAAATTGTTACTTTTAATTTGAACAATTTTTTCTCTTCTCTAATGTATTTTTCAAAACATGGATTTAAATATTTTTTTTCACAAAAAATACTCTTACTGCCAGGGTTCTATTCTACGCGGTAAATCCATATTGCGTTTGACATGTTATCGTATTGTCAACGTTACGGTACGGTAGGTACTCTCATTAATCCTATCGCAAGTCAAAAGATCTGTCTCCTAACGTTTCAATAAATAGTGCGAACAGTCAAAAATAGGTTAGACTCTTTTTCTGTACCAGTTAACTTTTCAAAATGTATAATTAAATAGGTAATGCTGACTTAAAAACAATACGATAGTGAAACGTATATGATTTTACCGAGTTAAATACAACCCCCTTTTAGGCATCTGTTGACGGTCCTATTTAAAGCGAAAGCATATAGTAAGTAAAAACATAATTAAACACAAGATGTTAACTTCCAGTTGTAAATTGTGTACCAAAAACCTGCCTTAAAACCTTCTTATCACCCTTATATTATTCCAATGCGACTGCAATAGCACCTTTATCCAACAATAACATCCCATCGCGTGATCCCGGCTCATGCAAATTGTTAAATCTGCTCAATTACCGGCAGCTGGGGCGACTGATAAGCATATTCATGAGGATGAGGATGAAGGAAGTCATTATAAAACTCTTATAAAAGTTTCAAGAGGATCTCGGTCTCGAAGATGTGAATATACTAAACTATTGCAAGTAAATATAAAATGCATTTGCGAAATTGCGAAATCAACGGAACTTCAAGCCAATACCTAAACTCAATTGCTACAGTAAAAAACATTTAATGAGTAAGAATATTTATTCAGTATAGTGGCCACATGAGGGCTCTTTTACACGTCGGTAATGAGTGAATCTACTAGCGCTTCGGACAAGACCATCATTGCGGAGAAGCGCTCAAGAAACTCCGTCAGAAGGTCATTTTTTTCAATCATAAAACACAATAATACTTAAAAGTAAGTTACATTACAAGGTGATAAAGTAATAAAAAATAGTCATTAGAACTAACACAAAAGAACGTTACAAATGTAACGTCAATAACATTAAATTAAAAACAATGACTAGGGGAACCACACGACGACGTCTCTACTCGAAAATCATAGGAACAATAACTAAAGTAACTTTTGAGTGCTTATGTCAATTCCATACATTTCGATAGTTTTCGACAATAGTTTACGTTAGCGTGAAGCATCGTGTCTAGGGCTACGTGCCGTGTGACGTGTGTCTAACAAAAAGAAGTACAATTAAATTTATTAATGTAATAAGGAATATTCCTGATTTTTTTCTCGATCTCTTTTACAGTATTTTCATATTTTGTTGAGATATGCGATTTAAAAAATTCAAGCTTATGCCCTATAATAATTAAGTCGATACGAGACAAACATTTAATAAAACACGTTCGTGCCTTCACGGGATCCACATTATAAAAATAAAATGTAGAAACATATTCAAATACAAATATATTTCAATAAGGGAGCGATTCGATAGCATGTCTACAGAATTATTAGCATATTGCACCAATATAAAGTAGCTTTTCGGATTTCCGGCTATTAAGACCAATTTTTATTTTAGTTATTATGATGTGATTGCTACTGTTAAAAATAGTTTAATCCATGCCTGGGAGGGAAAGGAATTTTAAGGCAATAAAATGGAAATTATTATAATAGCTTAAATACGCCAATTATCGGGTTAAAAATACTGAAACAGTAGCAACAGTTTAGTCATTTCCTTCCTCCTCACCTCAGGGAAAAATCCGGCCAAGTGGGAGTCGGACACGAAGGGTTCCATACAATGTTTGTATTTGTATTGCATTTCATTGTATTGTAAACTTTACTCCAATTAGAATAACATAATTGTTCAAAACTCAGTCTTGTATACATTTATTCAATCAATGTTCACAATAAAATCTGATTATAAATTCCAACACTGTCGCTTATTGGAAACAATGGCTGCTATGAACCAATTTGAGTGAGTGCCAAATCGCTACGAGGCATTGTCTGCTACGGCGTAGCGTACCGTAGCTCTGTCGTTTGTCAACTTTATTACTTTTAATTTTCGAGTCACGCTTTTATTGGACTAAAGCCTACTCAAACTTACAGCTTATTTATTTTACCACAGGGTAAACAAAAAATATCGTTAGCTTTCCGGCGGGGTATATCGAGTGGCATAATCATTGTTTGCCCTAATGTATTTATTATTTGGTAGAAAATCGTTTTGTTCTAAAACTTTTTGTACAATTGAAACTGTAGTTTTTTTAGTTATTATAAAAAACTAACCTAAAGTAAGTTAACTAATCAACACTTAACTTAATTCGATCATATCAGCCTAAAAGGACGCTAGGCGAAAGTGTTTTAGAGTATACAATACGACAAACAATTTAATGCGTTCCAAAGGGATAGGTACCTTTTTCGGCTAAAGAAAGAGAGTTAGGTATTGATGTAGATTTAAAAAGTTGCTCTGTATTTATGGAACGCCTAAAATAATGAGAATTTTACTACCCTGCTAAGCCAAAAAGCAGCAAGTCATAAAACTCCAGTAGCAATTACAACCTCATCACTAACAGAAGAAGATTGAATCTACTTTGGCAATTGAATCTCAGATGCTACTCTTTGGCAGTTTGGTAAGTATGCAAAATTGGAATATTATGTAACAGCATGATATTAAGTTGCAGTGTGTCACTAATTCACTATGTTGTAACTTGTAACTTTAAGTGTTGTATTGTTCTATTGTTTTTTTAACGTATTCCCGAGACAGATGTGTTCAGATAAAGTCGGATTTACAAACGCTTATAACTTCCCATCTATGTTATTTTCAATTGTCTTTCGGAATAAAGCCAATAAATAAGGTTGTTGAGGTAACCATACTAATATTGTACTCATAAATGCGAAAGTTTGTTTGTTTCTCAATCACGTCAGAACGGATCTGGATGAAATTTTGCACAGACATAGATTAATAGTCTGATATAACATATCGTTTACTTTTTATTCCGGAAAAAATCACCTTCCGAGGAAATAGTGATAAACGACTTCTTCGTGAACGGAGTGGCGGGCAACTGCTAGTTTGCTAATAATAATAATAATCGCTATTCCCTCGGGTACCTTCTTGAACATTCATAAATCGTTTAAAAAGACACTTAGCAGTTTGGCCATAGATCCCTTTGCCTAGCCAAAAAAAACTTCGGCTTAACAAGTACTTATGTTTATGAGCAGCGACATCTCTGTTCGTTTTCACACTTAGAAAAAACCCGTCAAAGATTTGAATCAAAATGTCATGTCATGGTAGGTAATTTCTCTTGTACGGTAACGAGAGTTAATTTGGGACCCATTTCAAGAAAATATGCTTGAAGTCGTCAATGTCATTAGAGATGTCAAGTCATTTGTAACTTTTAGGAAACTCAACCTTATTGTTGTAGAATGTCAGAATGACTTTGGACCTAAGGTTCAAATTAAATCTCGTGACTGTACTTGCTCGTATTTTGCATGAATCAAAAATGAACGTAGGCAAGCTCAACAAGCTCATTTCAAAACTTGCACTAATTAAAGTTAAAATAAGTTATTACTTTTTCTAACTCAATAAGCATACTAATATAATAGAAACGTATCAATTAACGTTTTTGCTTACAGTATAAATGCTGTCAACCCGCCTATGAATTAATAATACATTATTATGTTCGAATTTATAAAAATAATGCAGTTAAGTTCTTTGCAACTATGTTGCCCAGCATTTAAAGGTTTTTAATTAATTATAATGGTTGTTATCGCATCCTGGCAATACCTAGGTCAAGTAGGTTCGTGTTTGGCATTTCGAAGGGTGTTTACTTATTTACTGTTAGTCAGGGCTAATGTTAGCCCCTTGATAAACAACATCGTTTTATAGTATACACGTAAGTTTACTTCGTTAGTAGATAAAATATTCGATTTCAATTTAGATAACTTTTAGCAATATGCATCTGTTATTTATTTAATTACTTACAGTTAAATAAAAAGTAAACAGACCTTCTAGGTACCAATTTCACTTTAATAAAACGTACCTTCAAAAGTTTATGGCTTCACAACAAGCGAAGCGACGCGCTCAAAAGTAGTCGAAACTCAAGAAACTGCAAAGCGTTCTCAAAACTTTTTACATAGGTATGGCACGTGTTGTTCACAGCGGGTGTTCGAGGCGCGGGGCGCGGCGCGGGGGGCAGGGCGCCGGCAGATGCGCCGCGCAGCGCCATCTCTCGGCGAGCCCGCGCCAGGTGCGGCCCGCGCCGCAGCCGCCCGCCTCAGTCCGCCGCCACGCGCCGCCGCGAACACACGTCCTTACGGCCCCACGCTCTCAACTACACGCGCGCGATTCGAACGAGTGACACCAGTGCCGTGTGAACCCAGTGCAACTCAGTGTTCAGTGATGGATTGCGGATCCCTGTGTTGACCGGCGGCCTAGCGGCCTGATACATGCCCCGGCGCCGCTGGCTCGGCCGCGCCAGCATGCGCGCCCCGACGGTGCTCCTCGCCCTGCTAGGGTTCCTACCCCAGGTAGTAACAACAGGATTTGTTGATACCAAACTCGGTTTCCCACGACCGGCCTGGATAGTCGGGAGGCGGTCGTGACCGCGCCAGTGCCTGTGTGTGTCCGACCCGGCAAACATAGTTAGTTGCATAGTTATAAAGAAAGTTCAGGTTTTAATACGCCGCGCGCGGGGTCAGCTAGGTCGCGATGCGAGCCTCTTCGTTTTAAAATTAGATGCATTCCGAGGCTTCGAGTGAAGATCGGTATACCTAGACGGGTGCATTGCCAGGAATAACTTTGAGACAGTCAAGGCGCGTTATTTCAGACAGGGTTAGTAGTCCGGTCTAGTTAAACTCGCGTTGT
The DNA here is from genome assembly GCA_963966035.1 of Acleris laterana. Taxonomy (NCBI): domain Eukaryota; kingdom Metazoa; phylum Arthropoda; class Insecta; order Lepidoptera; family Tortricidae; genus Acleris; species Acleris laterana. The sequence continues at coordinate 4,852,940 of OZ014459.1, read as the reverse complement.
TTATTGTCTGAAACGAATTGTCGGTAATTCTCTGCGTCTACTAAAGTTTGAGTACCTACTAGAGTCAGGTTTTAGGTAAACTCTGTTCAAAACAAGAAGTAACCCGCGATCACAGGGTTAAGTTTATGTTCGCGTCTAAACGTATAACCTCAAAAGTTGTAGGTAAATAGTGCGGACGCGTTGGTTTACCTACTAAATGCGAGGTCGCCGACCCTCGGCGGTCAAGGTTACACTAAGGGCTGAGTCCTGTGCGAACTTTTCTAGGTTTCCTTCGCTCCCCGAGTGCGCTCGGCCGTGAAAAATAATTCATTTCGCTAGCCCACTCGCGGTGTAAACTTTAACTCGCTGCAATGCTCGTAGGTAGGTACATAGTTTCTTTGACTACATTAGAATTCAGACTGTCTTATCTGTATTTAAATAATTGATTCACTTGCAACCTAATTTAAACTTTATTTCTGTGATAATGTACCTGTTATTGTTGGTTAAGTAAGGTTAACTTGCATTGAAAATAGGTAAGTACCTATACGTAGTAACTTTGTTAAACATACACAATGCCTAACTAGTACAAAAGTCACGTAGATCTAACCATAGATAACAAGGTTCTTTATTAAAACGTTTTCCAAAAACAAAACTCAATCGTCCAAACCTAAAAGCCAACAATTACCTACTTGTGCGGCCGACCAACAGATAGACATGTTTATTTATATTATAGTAACATCTCCGTTCATCTCGAGACATCCGAGAAAACCATGATTCACTCGACTCGCTCGATTCGATACTTTCCTAATCGATCATTCGCTTCGCCGTGCCATTTCATTTCTCTAGCATTTAGGTTGCATTCCTAGCGTAATAAGCCCTACCGAAATGTCAGCGAGTCGATAAAAAATCGATAGATAAGTCGTCGGGTGGGTTTTTGTTCTCCCGCATCGACCGGTCTCCATAACATTTCGCGAAGGGAACTATCCCCAATGAGTGCGTGCGCAAGCGACTGCTTATTTATTAATGTAGGTACGCGAATGTACCGTTATTTTACTAACACATGCAACGCTGTAAACGTGTGTGCTATCGAGGTGTCGATTCCGACGACATCGACATTGTGATTTCGGTTAAGTTTTTAATCGTTTTATAACCAGCCAGGCAGGTTAAAATTACAGTCTAGAGAGCGCACACACGCCCGTCTCCTGTAGATTTAGGAGTCTATTTATACCATGCGTGTGTGAGTGCGTGAGTTTTCAAGGCATTATACATTATGAATGAAGTCGCGTTTCATAAAAAAACGGTATTTTGCGCAGAGGACAGGTTTGCGCGGCTGCGTCGGGCATTGATGTAATTGTCGATCGGTTAAGTCGGTTCTTTATGTATCGCATCCGAAGTGGAAGCGATTGTCGACCGTTTTTGTTTCGCCGTCATTAAGCGCAAGCTGGCGAGACATCGCGTGAGCAGCGTCGGAAGCCGCGTCGGAAGCACGTCTGCCAAACCGCAGTTCCAATTTCAATTTATAAAATTATAAATAAATAACGCTTGCATTGAAGGATAACGCCGTTTAAAATGATATTACAGAGCCAAGTACGGGCATGAGATTCTTTTTTCTAAGCCGATATTGCTGGCTGCATTCTGCAAGTGTTTCTGTATACCTAACAGCTAGCGGGTAGGTAGGTACGAGCGCCTGCTCCGATCTAGGACATAGCTTGTCATAGCTCGCTTGGAACGCATGTGATTGCGTTATGATTTGTGATATAACTAATATATTTCATTTTGCGCAGCCTACTTCGCACTAGTAAGCTAACAGTCTCCAAACACATTTCTATAATGCTAATAAGTCTCACGATTTCGCGTAGAATCCGTGTCGACATTGCGTATTGCCAATATTGCCATCCCTTATTTTCTATCATTACCATTCGCGCCATCCTTGTTTTGTCGAGACGTGCACGGTGCAACCGTGCTAATGGAAAAGAACTTATGTACAAACGAATTCCATGCGCACATAAGTCATTTGACAGCGCATAGGTACCCAAAGAGCAGGTGCCGTGACAGTAAAGGAGTAGCATCTGCTTTTTTCTTAATTTACTCGACGTCTAATTGCCCCGTAAGTTCGTTATCACTATCACCGCGTCAAGGGGTTTAATAACCTTTATTACCTACCAGATTTAAGTCCTAAAACAACTTTATGCGTGCGTGAAAAAGTTCTCACAGTTAATTTAGAGTTATTACTGTCAAAGTCGTATGTAGCGCCATAAACATGGTGGTTAGTGCCTGGGTGGTATCAGTTTAGTAACAATGGGTCCACCAGTTCCCAGAGACCTGATTTTGGTCACAGTGATTAATCCCCGTATGTCATGCCGCTCGCAATAACCATTTAAGTATGTGAAACTCCCTAACGGACCAACCCTGTTATAATTTCGTCCATTGTCCAAAATGGTTTTTGTTCTATGAGAACCGGCTCAATTATGAGACCTGTACGAAATCCGTATAATCGTTGGTTTTTAACAGTTTAACTATGAGAACTGCGGTTTTGGTGGCATTGTGCGCGGGCGCACGTCGCAGCGACATCTGACAAATGAAGGATTCATTACCACTAGCGCCATTGTTGCGTCCCCCGATCACTTGCATTACCTTCTTTTTGCGCTCTACCGGACGTTTAATTGATTCCCGCACCCGCGCAAAAAACAAAATGGCCGCCAGGATCATTGATCAGATTACGCAATGTCGCCAAACTGGATGCTCGGGGAAGTCAATATTATGCATTATTTATAAACACACGCATAACTCGTCGGACTTATAGCAGAGATTGCTGGAAATGCTCAATGGTATTCGTAAATTGAAAACTAATTGACGTCGATGAACGCAACGCTGCTGTTTTGGAGCGTTCGAATTTCGAATGCGAATTCGAATTTAGAATGGGCCTCTGAAATATGAGTTAGGAGCGTATTGTTAAGGGTTTCAGTTAGCAAATTAAAGCCAAATTAGGAAAATGCGTCGGCAATGCAGTTGCTCAACGCATAGCTGAGAGATGAGTAGCGCGGTGTGGGCCGAAAGTTAAGGTTGAGAGCGACAGTTATGAATGCTCAAATTCACACCGCGAAATAATTACTCAACTACGAAGGCGTTTAAATTAATTGCGTCGTTTCGTGTGTCCCACACTTAGAAACTTTATTGTTCGAATGTAGGTAAAGAAACTTAAGAAATTAAAGAAGCAATTATGCGAGAAAATTTGCCTGTGTCCCCATACACGTGTCACACTCCAACGGGCAAATGATTAAATTTCTCCATACGAGATAGCGAATCATGCGCATGCAGCATAGCATAGCGGTGCATAGCATTTCATAACTGCCCACTTTACGCTGATGGCAACTCGAACTAATTTCCTTAAGCTTCAACAGTACCCAATTCATATGCTAATTTAGAATATCTTATTACATCTAAAATCAAGCGAAAGGGATTTCTGCAGGCATTGTAACTATAATACCATAACAGACCAGCTCGTTCGTGTTGCAAGTTATTAAAACATATAGTAATTTATTTATAAAATGCCCAGGAATTCCTATTATAGGTTTGATTTACAGTGTCATTTTTCCGCCTGGGAACTCTGAGCAATGCAATAATAAACATGGACATTACGAAAGTATTTTAATAAGTTCCGTATTGAATCTCGTCAGCGGTTCACACGTATAATCCCAATAACAATCCGGACGGGGAGATCTGGTGCGAGATACGGCGCCGTCCCCGCTCGGGCCGACGCACGAAATCTCAATTCCCTTGTGCAACACGCTTAAATAACCGCAAAATACCTTATTATGCGCTTTCCATATACGATCCAGGCAATCTACGGGGCCTATTACGCTCCTCGCTCATGATTCTCCGTTAATTTCGAATTCCAGCCGTAGATCGTTCGTGCGCTTCTTTTATGTGCGCAGCTGCTGCAAATTTAACTGCACAAAGACATTGTCGCGCCGAATTCGTTTTGTTAACGTTTGAGACATTCGTGTAAAGCTTTCAAAGTCACCCTTTGTCACCCCGCGCGCATTGTCGCTAAGTCTTTTCTCGAAACTTACCCGGCCGACGACAACGCCCATTCATCGTGCGTTTTTTCATTAAGCAATTAATATTGTCCCGCGACCGAAGCTATTTTTAACCCGAACATCTTTATGACACGTGTACGCTAAAAACTAAAAAAATAAATCATACGGCCGTCCGAATATAAATTCGATTTGCGAATTCGGATGCACTCGGGCCCGCGTCGCCGCGGTATTAAAAGACTCTGTTTGGGTGTTTATTTTAACTCATTTCGCTCGTGTATAACGGCCGAGATGAAAAACATTCCCCTGCGTTTCATTATTTGAGTTATTTTTAGACTCCGCTCAACCTGCCGTCTGGAGCAAGTGTTTACTCCGCTGGCTTACTTACATACAATGGCGTTCACATTATTACTCCTTATTAGGGCTCCCTCATAAACTGAATCCCTATTAGCGAACTGTCTATGTCCGTTGGCTTGCGCAATCCACACGCGAGCGCGACTTAGATATTTCGTATTATTAAATCATTTTGACACACCAATTCTGCATTAACGAAAGAATGCAATTAAAACAAAAAAAAGAATTAATGTATCACGATATGTTACCCCGTAGGTATTGCGAGATCAACTATTACTCAAATCAATTTGGACGGTTTTGTCGGGTCTTACCGCGGCGCAATTAATGTTAGAAGCAGTTGCTTTCCACAGAAAAAAAGCATTGAATATTAATGTTCACGACTCTGTAGTCGAAAGCATTAAATGTGAAGTCGTACGTTAAATAAATGAGACTCATCTCGAACTTACTTAATTGATTACTGGCACACAAACACGTTTTACATAACAGCCATTACCTGGTGAAACACAAACTGATTCGAAATTCGAATCTCGTTTGGATGCGTTCATGTTTTATTTATTTAGAGTTCGGTAATTGTTAATTGCGGACCAGTCGTAATCGTAAAGCTTAGCGCCTTTAAAAGACAATCTTGAAGCATCAATCAGTCGGTCGCGTCAAACCGCCTGAAGACATCATAAAATATAAGTTATTCGGTAGTCAGTAAGCATTATTTAATTGTTAGTTTGTGGTCGGCCCGCGGCTACGCCCGCTCGCATCCCGTTGCCTTTTTTACAAACCTAATTGTTTAATTTACCGTTTAAACTAAACCATTGAGAATCGAAGACGCACGATATATATAGATCTGCATCGGAACTCCGTAGCTACTTTACCAATCATAAACAAAGCAGTGAGCCACAATTTATCATAATTCGTGCTACTATAACTCGTTTTATAAACAATACATCAACTCAATAACAAAAAAGGGGATGTTTAGAGTGCCCGTAACTTTTTTAGGAGCATTTTTTTTGTTGCTCCTACCTGGCGTGGTACCACGTGGATGTGCGAAGAGCTCACTGTGTCCTTTGGATTTGTTGAAAGCGAGAGCGAGACATCCGATTACTTGTTTTACATTAGTCCAACCCCTATCGTACACCGTGGCAGGAAGTCTGGTGAAATCTGGTGTCTTTTTTACCACAAGCTTTGTTTATACGGGGGTACGTTTTGACAGACAGACCTACTGACGACAAGATAAGATTCATTTGAATGCCCCATTGTTCGTGATTCAAATTCTTAAAGATAAGGTTGCGCTTGATATTCGTGGGAAAATCCGTTTATCGCTCAATTTGTATAATTATTGCGTTTTTATGAGCATTAATTTACTTAATATAATTTTACGAGATCTTCGACATACTGACTGATTACTTAAGCCTTTATCGCGTTGATTGTTCGAGATTCAAATCACGTCAGCTTTTAATGACAGGGAGGCACAGTAAACTTTTATGAATCTAATTTATAGAGCCCATCAAATAATCAATTAGATCGAAAGTGCACAGGAAATTATTTTTTGTTTTTATTAACCGGCCACTGTAGACCCCCATACCGTGGTAATGATTCGCTCAGACACGCCCGCCATAACTTAATATCTACCACTTCCTTCCGATGCCATATAAATAACGCTCCTTTGAATTCAACACTCGTCTCTGTTGAAATTAAAAGTAAGCTAAGTACGCCTAAGTACAGCTTCGAATAAAATAATGAGCAGACGCCTATTCAGAAAATGTTTGAGCGCATTCCCCGCATTAGTCTTAAGCTGACCCCACATGCAACGACCAACTGCACGTATTAATATACAAGGGTTGAACTACTCTGGAGGGCAACAAAAACCCGCTATTATTATTTATAGTTAACAAAAAACCCAAGGGAATTCAAGTCGTTAAGTTGACGAGCGCTTATCTATCAACATCGGTAGCTAGATCGATCTCGTTTTTCATCAAAATTTAAGACTGGCAGCACAGAAAAAAAAGAAAACAATGCGTGGGGCGTCCGAAGTTTGACAGTTCTAAATATAAATTTTAGCGCGCTCAGTAGTGCGTTCGACATTCGAATCGGGTTAAGGGTGTCACCGTCACCGTCACCCCACATGCTCGCAACCCCATTTTTAAACGACCTACATAGTGTCCAGTAAAACCGTTAATGTCTCGTCTGGATCGATACACCACGGACAGTTGTGCAAACTCAGTCTGTTTGAGGATTACATCTTGGGGGTGTCGAAAGCTGTATCACTACGGCACTAGCTCCCTGTTTGTCTTGTCACCGTGATATTGATAAATGGCGTCAACTATGGCGTGGAGACACATTTATGTCGTTGCTTTTATTACTTATCTCCATAAATGGTATTCGACCGTTATTAGTTGAGAATTGAAATTCTCGATCCAAAGAATAGAATAACATTAGAATTTATTTATCTTGAATGCTTATTTCTTCGTGTATTAAAGTATCTTCTTGTTTCAGGTGCTGACGGCCGGTTCCTTCGAACTTAGCATAAAAAGTTTTACGAACTCGTTGGGTAGGTTAAGTAGTGGCCAGTGCTGTGATGGTTCCTCAAATAGTGATGCGCCGTGCTTGGCGCCGTGCAGGACTAAATTCCGAGTGTGCCTCAAGATTTACCAAGCTAATATCGATACGACCTCACCGTGTACCTTCGGTGATATAACGACACCAGTGTTAGGAGGAAACTCATTGGATGTGCCCAACCTTAAAGTGGAAGGATTCAAGAATCCCATCGTGTTCCCGTTCAATTTTACGTGGCCGGTAAGTCAATTTTATTCAATAGTTTTTATCCAACTTGTTTCATAAACAGACTGACACTTCATTAATTTTGTAAGCAATAGTAAAATCAATACATCGTAAAAGAAGCATTAAGTAGCAACCCTACAACAATAAATCAATGCCGATGAATGTTACCAACATTCAAATTCCAATAATCCACCAAGTCGGCCCGTCCCGCCCGCCGTAAATAATAGTAAAAAAGAAATTACGGGATTCTGTATTCAAATTTGACAGAAGCGATGACGATAAGAATACGTGATGGTTTAACGAGCGCCCGCGTGGGACGATTACAGCGCTCAATGGTTCATTTTTAATTAATTATGAAGTCGACCGGAGCAGCCGTGTGTTATTAGAGTCTCTTGGTTAACCTTCATTGTGCTGCGTTCTCATCTTCAGACCGATTACCTACTTGAGCGCCGCCGGGATCGTGATTCGATATTGTAATTACGTGTTATTTATTTACCGATTGCTTAGGTCTGGCTTCAAGGATAACGGACATCTTAATTGACCCTAAGTTACAGTTGTTTCGTGGCGTGGATTGTCTCTGTAGACTCGAGGCTTCGTTTCGAGTGGTGTTTGTATTTTATTTAGCGGCCCGCCTCAAATGTCGTACCGACTCGTAATGTTTGAGCAAACAATCGCTCCTAAGCTGGCTCGGCCGCTTGCACAAGCCGGCCATCTGGAGAAAAACGAGGCATTTGGTAACCAAAGAAACTGCAGGTAGAGAGAAACACACACCATAAAAGAAATTCAAAACGGTTTTTTCTAATCGTGGATACTCCGGTATCTCTACTGCCAGTATTGTTCCAAATGAATTGGTGCTAAATTGAAACTTCCTGTTTAAATTCCCATAGGGTCTATTGCTAGACATATGGCATGGCGATCGCGACGAGAGATCAATTGAGCGGAAACTACGCGAAATGATTCTGTCTATCGAATTTCGACACTGACATTGACGAGAAAAGCTCTCGATCACCTCTGTCGATTTTACACCATATGCTTTTTCTCTTATTCGATGGCTCGACGTCGAAACATCTCCCATATGCCGTAACACCCCATATGCCATCGGGCGGATTCTTTGTAGTCGCTGAGGAAATACTCGATACGTCACGACGTCACGACCTTAGTCGATCGTGCTGTAGATGGGTGCGTCGCTATAAAATATACAATCCGCCCTAAGAAGCATTATTAGCTGCGTTTTTTCTCACAATGAGGTCATCGTCGGCCGAGAAGAGCCTGTTTTACGAGGCATATCGCTCGCACGAATAAATATGTACGTGTAATGTTGGTATATGCAGGGTACTCGTTCCGCGCGCTGCGTTCGTGACTCGCCGAGCCGAGCAGGTGAACGGGGCCCGCTTCGGAAAGGAACGGTGGCGTTCGGTTTTCGATTTTGACATTTAATTTAGTCATCGACGTGTCGATGGCCAGCATCACAATATTTTGAAACGCGATCCGCCGCGCGCGGCCGCCGGCTAACGGTCGAGCTTGTATTACAAACCCTGGAACCGGGAGAGTCGATTTCGTCACAGCATTCGAACTTTTTATCTGATGAAGTGAAGCGAGGCTGCGATGTGACCCGCCGATAATAGGTCATGAGCATATTAATATTACTGACAACATCGAACAGTGAAATTACAAGTACGGCGTGCGTTAACGACGCATAGAAACGATTTATCATCCGTTTAAGAAAGAGATGGCTCACTCCGAAAAGAAATCTCATTTGTATTCAGTTGGCCGGGCGGCGGGGTTTCATTTATTCTCTTAAACAATATCTGTTTGTAAATTGTAAGTTTTATATTGTAATGCTTTGTGCCCGTTAGCCGGTCCGGATGTCACAAGGCGTATGAGCGCGCCGCGCACGTAGTGGTATAAGTATAAGAGCCAGTTCAATTGTTACGTGTCGGGGGAAGGTTAATGGAGCCGAGGGCTAATTGCGCCCTTCAGCCAGCTTCACGCGGTTCATTCATTCAAGCCGGACCGTTACTCGACGCCATTTTTATGTTTACGCAATGAATGAGGGTATTTTAAAGGGAAAACACCTGCTTTACCCCCGAGAGGCGAAATGTCAAAGGGTACCTACTTCCGCGCGTACAGACGCGCACTGACCATGAACTATACTTTTTATAGATTCACTATAGATCCGTATTGCTTTAGACATTACTCATGTTGGGCTTATCTTGATATATCGACTCGTATTGTTGTGAAGACTCATCGGTAAAAACTGGTCAATGGTTAATTTGAATTGTTGTTACTTAGGTAATTAATTGTAAGCGATTCGTCTCGACGATTTGTAATCGACACAGTTAAACGTATGTCTTAATTTCGTTGACGCGTTTGTAACTGGCAACTTTAAGTTCTTAATTCGAATGTGAAGGAAACATAAATTCAAATATTCGAGCGCATTCGAATTTTATCTGAGTTTTATAACGGAAAACATTAGGCATTTTCACTCGCGTATTACCAAATGTGAGCCGAAAAGTAGCGTGGTAATTAAGGTTAATTAAATCAGAGCTAGTTATAACCATATTTGTGTTTTTATATATTTTTTATGTGTCTATTTGGTTCGGCCGAGCGCGACGTTCCCAGCCACGCGGGGGGTAACCGCTTCAATTGGTCAATTGTGATCTTTTTAACTAATCTACCAAACATAATCGTCTATGGGAAAGTAACTCAGAGAAAATATCACACTGGCTGAAAATATGTAAATGTAAATTAAGACAAATGACAGTTGTAAAAATATTCCAGAAAGTTTGAAGACAAAAGCGAGATTAATGCGCCGTCCGGCGAGGATCGGTATTTATCGTGGAACAAACGCAACAAACACAAGAGATTGTTACTCACTTTGCATGTTTCGTCAATAGTTTCACGCTCCAAATATGTGCGTACGTAATTTAGCATTTCAATGTAAGTAGACACTGAGAAAACGCCTTTAAATTAAAAAGGAAAAACTTGAACGCATTCGCGTTTGAATTTCGAAGAAGATAACGTTCCAATGACGTCAAGTTGCAATTCGAATTTCAAAACAATAGTACGGTAACGCACGCCCCAGAGCGGCGTCACATTGTCGGCGTGTGAACGCAGCCACTTCTTGCGCCCCTAGCGGCTTCTCCATTAGAAAGTAATTAACAATACATTTCACGTCGCGTAAAAACGTTCCACACCTACGAATTCGAACACGAACTATTTGTTAGAATCCGTAATTACGATCGAATTGTAATCGGTTACCCGCATTGTTATTCCGCGAGCGTTACATAAGCATACACGAAAAACGGAAAACGTTGCCTTCGCACGGATCATCGACTTGTTACTTCATAGACTTCATACATCGGTAGCGCGTTCGTTCGGCCTCTTTATAATGTAAAACTATAGCTCGCTGAGCACTTCCGTCTACGGAGTTTTTTCACCGAGCGCTCTTAATAATTTCCTTTATCTCAATCCGCTCGCGTCGAGAACCTCTTAAAATACTTACCCCTACATCCGCTTCTTTTAATAAAGTCTACGGAATGCCTCACGCGGCTCGCTCTCGTCGACACCGTCTTTATCTCCCCGACGGCAATTAAATACTGAACAAAAAACAAAATGAAATTCCCCGTAAAAGTAGATTGACGAACCTATATGCCATTGCAAATCAACTTGAATCGCGATTTCATAAGTTTCAAATTTAAACAATCGGAGCGTGTATAATTACCGCGCACCGGTTGCATTGTTCGAGCCACTGCACAGGTATTCAGCAACCTTATCAATTAGCAAGCGGGTTTTCTACTGAATCCGCCTAAATAAACCGACGCACAATAGCGCGGCTCATCACTCCCCCTTCCGGGTGCTGAAACAACAATCCCACGTCCACACTTCACAACTTACAACTATCATTGGGCATAGACGAGATAAAGAAAATAAGCTCATCAACGCAGTGAATAGACAATAAAGTTTACCGGTCTTGTTATTACGGCCGTCTCGAGTCGAACGCTAAAGAAAACACTCCTTTTTCAAATGGACGCTCGTTTACGGTCAGATTCTGACATTTTAATTGCGTCTCTCCAAACATTTACGGCCGCTAGTAAAGTTGTTCAAAGAGCCCGATCTCATACTTAATAGTAGCCGAAAAGTTCGCAGGACTTTTTGTTGCATCCACTAAAGGTAAGATTAAAAGTAACTATGCAATGTCAATCAAAATTCAAATTTGGAACGGCGATTTCGTCGCGTTCCGAAATTGAAGTCTCCGTTTTAGGCTGCGTTCCATTTTTATTAGTTTACGGCGGCGGCGGTCGTTCGGGTGCGTTCTCACGTCCGCGGGGCGCGAGGAGCCCTCAAATCTGCACTGATGAAATTCCACGCATTCCTGGCTTTATTCATGACGCGCACAGCTTCTAGGAATCCTGAGTCGCATTAAACTCGCATACTCCGCCGGTATCTGCAGAATAAACCCTCGTAATTTACTCTGAGAGGCGTGTGCGAGTCCTAGCAGCGTTTACGAACGTGTCAAAGGCCGCTCGTACTCTAAGAATTTCAGTATACGGTCCGTTTTACATACGGCGCGTATCATAGAACGGGGCGCGATTACATCGCGACGCCCTATTGAAGATTCCACTCCGGGAGCATTCGAGGAACGCTCTTCATTGTTGATCCGCTAGATTAGCCGGTTATCGCTCTTCTTGTGATTGTAAAACACTCTTAAGTTTATTTCCATTCGCTACGACCGTGACCGGAGTACAAACGCGTCTTTTCTATGTATTACTCATCGTAGGTAAGTCTGTCTAGTTGACTGTTCTCATGGTATGCAAAGTAGATTAACAAAACCTGTTGGGATTCGCCGCGCGGTGAGAGTGCCGCAGTTCTCATACTAACAATTGGTACTAATTGAATTAACTCTTTAAACTAAAGTAAACACTCGAGGTTAACTCTTTAGGTCAATTTAGAATCTCAATCTTAAGCCTCGCGCTCCATCTTAATTTAGGCGTTACAAGTTTGACGCGCCTATATAATTATAAATTTATATCGTTCGAATCGTGTCGAGACTTGTACGAAGGTTGCTCACATCATCCTCAAATCCGGATGAGTTGATAATGAGATGTTTATTTGCGATGCGGTTTCTCGTCCCTTCTCATGCTTATCTTCCCATCTAGCCGACCGACTCCTAAAATTTGTTAAACTTTATTTTTAATTCTTATAGGCTTCATTCAAATCATTCCGTTGTTTATTGCCGACATTTTCATGTTTGGGAGTTTTGGGATGCCGAGGAGGGCCGTCGGCGGGACGGTCGTGAAATTAAAGGTAGCCGTTGCGTTTTTCACTTTGGCCTGTATTCGGGGCCGGATTCCTGTCGCGAAGTCGCTTTTTTCAAGATGATTGTAATTGAGGGCGATAAATTGTTAATGTCTGACTTATTCCGTATCTTCTGACCGGTTGCCGGTGAAAAAAGCAGTTATCTTTTTATGTGTCATAGTCTCGAAATCACAGGTTGGTAATTTCGAATTCGTTTATGGGGTAATTAATCCGCTTAATAACTGTCTAAACACTCGGTAAATTTTTCTCTCCATGTTTGTTTTCTTGCTAACTGATTGCGGCAACACTGGAGCTTTATTATCGCCTCGCTTTAATGGTTAATTTTTATGATTGGCGTGTGAAAATACTTAACAGGTTACATTTATTACTTTAGTAAGTAATGCTTTCAATTTTACAACGGTTTCGTGGTCCTCTCGCGAATAACACCTACTTATTTATTGCACAGTTTATCTTTTAATAATATTACACCGAATGAAGTGAGATTTGAAAGCTTTTTAATCTATAATATGTAGGTTATCTTCTTACTCGTTACCGCAAGAGACATAAAATATGATGTTATAACTAAATTGAAATGTAACGCACGATATTAACGAACATTTAAATCTTTACAATTGGACCACGTCCAACCGTTCAACTTATATCCAAGTGATTTATTTTGACATTCCTTTTTCAAATTTTAAGTGCTTTAAATCCGTTTGTATTAAGCATTCCATTTTCGAATGCAAACAAAGGATTTCTCTCGTTTAACAATTTGAATTTGGAACGCCGTAGGTTCACATAGCCCGCGAGGTCGCCGCGTCGAGAACGTCTCAGTTTTGTCTATATATGCGCCGAGACGTGCTTGTAGCGACAAGGATTACCCGACTATATCCGAGTGCATTCGAATGTGAACATAGTGTAAGAGCTTAGAGCAGTACTTTACTCGGCGGTTAGGCGAGTAGAGAGGCTTCGCACTCGCGTTTAACACGAAACTGCTTAGCATTCTGGCCGAATGCACGTGTACTGTCGCCAATAAACCGTCGACCTGGATATTTTTTGTGGGAGAATATTTGAACAGGAAGTCTCCCATTCGCACGACATTTATCGCAATCACTAATACCTCATGCTATTTTATTGCAACAAAAAGGTCCTGCGAGTGCGCGCGGGTCAATGCTCGGCCGGCCGGCCAAGCCGAAATAGAAGGAAGATAAATTTAATTAAAAGCATTAATAATCCGAATTAAACGCTCTCGAACCGCTTAAATAATGAAACACGTTACGCGTCCTGTAGAGTATTATCGGCCAGACGTTGAAATTTGCATATCTTTTAATTTGACGTACGGCGCGGCATCGTATCAACAAAAAGTCCAAATCTAATTTGCGATGGAGTTATCAGCCGGACTACAGACCTTATTCCTTTGATAATACGCATTATTATTATCATATTCGTCGCTCCGGTATGGCACTGGGTGCATCGAGAACCAGTCGGCGCCGCTTCGGAGTAACAAAGTGTGAAATATGAAATCACGACTCTTCCACTTGTCGGTGTTTGCGTTCCAAATATTTCCTCGTGTCGAAACTCGAAAGCGCCTAATACGCTTTTCCTGAGGTTTTATGAATACTTTCGATATTGTGCTGTGAATAGTGGAACAAATCGGATCGGGCCGCGACCTTGTTCCATTTTAATCTCACCTGAAACAGAAACTTTCATGTCAGTGAGTACCTAGCAGGTACCTACTCGTTGAGTAACCGCCGCTCGAACAATGTAAGCAACATCTGTTGCAGTTTTTACCCGCATTCATTTGTTTAACAAACAAAACAATAGCAAGCGGACCACGTGTCGCAAAGCTGCTTAAACGGACACCTGATCAGTCCCTTTGTCCGAGTCGTAAAGACCCAATCACATGACGAGCTAACGAGACCCAAACCGGCCGTTCCCACGTATCCTTGCATTGGGCATTTTAATTAATAACAAAATAACCACGGAACGGGCTCCGATATGGAAGTAGCCTCTTTGGGCACCCTCATAAAACGATTATCAAATAATTCCCCAGCATTCAGACCGCGTCATATCAGTCTATTGCTTCGTTTAAGTCGGTTATACAATTTAACGCATCGCATTCAGGCGTAGGATTAATGCGTCGTGATACGGGAACTCGTCTGCGTTTATTGTTTTACTCATAAAAATAACACTCGAAATTTTGAAAAACGAATAAAATTCTAATTTGGCATGGTAATCCAAGCCTGTGTTGCTTTAATTCAAAATTGGAATGAGTGAACTGCAAGCGTAGACCATCGACAATATCATATCAAAGTTGTGGACACATGGGCACGTTTCCTTAATTGCGGGAGTAACAAGTCTATGCTCTTTGTACGGTATTGCCAGCTCGACGCGTTTATAAAGGCTACCTGCACACGTACGCTTACGTCGGCCACTTTTTATGGCCGCGTCGAGAGTCACTGTCGTGGGAACCGGCATATACTTACGCCGCCACAGCTGACCGAAATGCGCTCTCCATACTCGATTAACAAATCAATACGACTACTACGGCTTACCATATTGGAACTGCTACGCGCTCCAATCATAATGTATTTTGACAACGAGCCGTGTTTCGCTCCTTATTCATACAGGTATTACGGGCGTTAAAGTGACGTCTAAAACGATAAAGGAAGACGCTAGAGGGTTTAAAGCTCAAATTGGCTCGTCATCCCTTCACAGCCTGTTTAGTATGCAGCGTCGGCGATAAGACGTCCGCTCGTATTGTCCGAGTATTTAACGAAACACTCGTTATAATTTCGTCAAAAGCCAGGACACTATTTCTTAATTGAGAGCCGGTCGATAAGCGATTAAAAAACTTATGAATAACGCTTCGAGAGGTAAAGAGCTAGCGAGACGCCGCCCGTGTGAGGTGCTTTGAGAAACGATGATTTCTCGTATTGATTTCCATTGCTGACAATAATCATTGTTCATTAGAGACGCCGGTTCCTATGCAAATATGTCATTGTTCGGGAGCGTGGTGGCCATGCAAATAGTGTTTTCATTCATCAGACTAATTGACAGAGACATCTGTCAGGGAAACTGAATCACTCCTGAGGGCAGTGATCAAGCGAGTCAAGCGCTGACCCTGCGTATCCGGCAGCTGCCGGCCCGTGACGTGCTCCTTGTAATTATTCCAAGCTCCCCTTCAAGATTTCATACGCCATTAATTCTTTCACAAACGTCTCCCGCCAAAACTTAATTGACCACGTCTGATAATCCTTTAACGACTCGAACCCAAAACCCACAACGCTCGATTTTGTAAGTAAATTGTTTCTTAACGAGTTCAGATTCGATTGGTCGTAATTAAAGTTCGATTAGTGAACTGTTAAAGGTCGGAGGGAACATCGGAGCTCTTGTTTGGTCGTGAGCGCGGGTCGCGATGCAACCTCGATCCGTGTTTATGCCTCAAACAACCGGTTCCTCGGGTGGGAGAAATTTTCATAACCTAACCTAGCATTCCGATGCGCTGAAAGCGCTGTGCTTTGAAAACTTTAAAAGTTACGGCGCTTCGCTCGTGAGTACAGCTTATTCACGGACGCCAGCGGTTGCGGTTTAGGAGCAGTGTTTGAACACCAATTTTTGCGAGAGCGGAACTGGAGCGAGTTCGGTCATAAAACCCATTGATATCTAGCGACGCAGGCGCCTCGAAGGTGTTGACTCGTCGCGTTATCGTCTATAATCGATTTTCGACTGCCGTTTCGCCTCCTTGTGTAAACATCGAC
>OZ014459.1:4809884-4836539 GCA_963966035.1 Acleris laterana | reverse complement strand
CTGCTGCGCGACATCTTCGCGCAAGAACAAAGTGACGAACGTGTAGAGACATTCATCTCGCGATTGCGTGCAACTTTTGTTAAGTTCCCTTACGAGATCGACGCGACGTTACAGTTAGACATAGTGTACAGTTTGTTAAATCGGAAAGTGCGTAAACGTGTCCCACGCGAATCTGTGAAAGATATCGAAGCACTGTTAGTTAAAGCGAGGCACGCGGAAGAAGCGAGAGATGAGGTAGGACCCAATATTCTCCCTAATATCAGTGATAACACTGATAACCGATTTCAAATTCCCGCGCGTTCCGTTCTCAGTCCAACTGTCAAACCGCGCGACGTTGCCGTTCTTACTACTGCGCACACTACGAGTTCTCGACCAGAACTCGCTTCCTCTAGTAATAACGAGCGTAAATTCAAATCTCGTCTGCGTTGTAGTTACTGTAAATCTTTCGGGCATAGTATAGACGAGTGTCGTAAAGCTCAAACTAAGGATTTAGGTAAAACTAATAGTGACAACAACGAACCTAGGTCTGCTATCAGGTGTTTCGGTTGTAATCAACCAGGGGTAGTTAGATCGAGGTGTGATACTTGTAATAAGAAACCTACTGCGTCGCAATCAGCGGATTTCTTGTCACTTAATAGTTTTGAGTGTACCGACAGCTTGCGCCCGCTTGTAAATGTGTCCATCGCGGGGCGACACGGAGTCGCCTGCTTGGACACCGGCGCTAGTCAAAGCGTAGCTAGCCCTGCTCTGCACAAGATCCTGGCGAACTCTGGCGTCGTGTTCACGCCATCCCAGCGGACTGTAGGTTTGGCTGATGGATCCAAGCAGGTACGTGAGGTTCTTAATGCTAAGGTGCTTGTAACTATTGGAGGCCATGAAGCGATGGCAGATTTTCTTGTTTTCCCCAATAGTGAGGGCCGAACCTTACTTGGTAACGACTTTATTTCGAATGCTGGAATAGTGGTGAATATTCCCCAATGCTCTTGGCACTTCAAGACTATCCAGAGCATTCATTTGAATTTGTCCAGTCGTATTGTCTCTCATCTTACCATGCAGAATTAATGGTTGTTGATACTAAAGATTTAATATTGCGAGGTAATGAAGGTCACAAGTTGTCAGCGGGTGAAAGGACAAGACTTAACAGCTTTATTTATAAACAACAGGAGCGGTTCGCTACGGAAGGCCCAGCCACTGACTATGCAACTCATCACATCAAAGTCGGAGAAAATCAGCAGCCCATCGCCTGCCAGCCGTTCAGGATGTCCCAGAACCGAAGGGAAGCACTGAAGGAGGAGCTGGACAAGCTGCTTGCTGCCGGTGTAATCGAGGAGTGTGAGTCTCCGTGGGCGGCTAACGTGGTCATGGTTACTAAGAAGGATGGAGGTATGCGTCTTTGCATTGATTATCGTAAGCTAAATGAGGTAACAGAGGCTGACAGATACCCATTGCCTAGGATTGAAGATATTCTACATGCCGCAAAAACCAGTAACTATATGACAACACTTGACCTCCGTTCTGGCTATTTTCAAGTGAATGTGCACCCAGCTGACCGTGATAAGACTTGCTTCATCACACCAATTGGAACTTTTAGGTTCATCCGCATGCCAATGGGACTCCGTAACTCAGGAGCTACTTTCCAAAGGCTTATAGATCGGTTCAAGTCCAACCTAAACTTAAATAAAAGTACCATTCTGGCATACCTAGATGACATCATCGTATTGTCACCTGATTTTGAAACTCACCTGCAGGACCTTAAAACTGTCTTCGAGAGACTGGCCACGTTCAATCTTCGGATCAACCGTGTTAAGAGTTCCTTCGCTTGCCAGTCTGTCAAATTTTTAGGGCATGTCATTGTCCCAGGTGGTATCCGTATGGACCCAGACAAAACCACTGCAATTACTGCTATGGCCCCACCACAAAATGTCAAACATCTAAAGTGCTTCCTACAAACTTCTAGCTGGTTCCGGAGGTTCATCCCTGGCTATGCGGACGTCGCTCGGCCACTCACCGACCTGCTGAAGAAGAACAGCACTTGGCGCTGGAGCGAGTCGCAGCAGCGGGCCTTCGAGACAATCAAGGAGCTCTTGACGACGGCGCCGATCCTACGGCAGGCCGACGAGACGCAGCCCTTCGTGCTGCGCACGGACTCCAGCGGGTATTGCCTCGGGGCTGTACTAATGCAGGGGGAGGGTCACGACGAGCGGCCGATCGAGTACGCGAGCCGGCAGCTGATCGCTGCCGAACGCAACTATACCACTACTGAGCGGGAAGCTCTAGCGGTAGTGTGGGCCGTCAGCAAGTTTAGGGGCTATATTGAAGGTGCACATGTTATTGTTAAGACCGACCACCAGCCTCTCAAGTGGTTGATGAATAACAAGTCACCAAGCGGTAGGTTGGCCAGATGGGCCCTTACTCTTCAGGAATTTAATCTGCACATAGAATACACGCCGGGCAAATCGAACGTGATTGCAGACACGCTTTCGCGCCCACCGTGTTCGCAAGAGTCTTCGGATAATTGCGAATTATGCTCAGCTGTCGTGGATTTTCCCACGCGCTCACCTGCGGACATTCGCGAAAATCAGTTGAAGGATCCAGAGGTACGTAAAATCGTAGACGACCTCGAGTCCGATGACGCTCCATTTAGGGGGAGACAGTGGGCGGATCGAGGCTACGTACTCTCCGATGGCATTTTGTACAGGTATGCACCCGATTGTGACGACGATGAAAACGCTTGTCTCGTAGTTCCAGAGCACGAGCGCGCTGCGGTGATGGCGGAGTACCACGACGCGCCCACCGCTGGCCATCTCGGCGCCGAACGCACGCTACAGCTAGCGGCGCGCGCGCACTACTGGCCCGGCATGCGCGCCTTCGTCGCCGACTACGTCCGGCGATGCGCCGCTTGCCAGCGCTACGAGGGCTGCTACTTATGTAACCGGAATAGAAAAAATAAACAAACGTACATGGCTAAATATGGTTTTATTGTTTTTCGAAGTATTCTCCGTGATAATCGATGCACTTTTGCATACGTTGAAACCAATTTATAAAGCACTTTTTCCACTCTGACTGAGGTATCCCCAAAACGTGCTGTCTGAACGCGTCGACGGCATCTTCACGGGTCGAAAATCGTTGACCACGTAATTTATTCTTTACATTTGGAAATAAATAGAAATCATTGGGTGCCAAATCAGGGCTGTAAGGTGGGATGACCCGTTAATTCTATATTTTGACCTTCCAAAAATCGAGTCGTTTCACGTGATGTATGACAGCTGGCGTTATCATGGTGCAGAATGATTCTCCGTCGCTGGTTGTTTTTCCGTATTTCTTCAAATACTTCCGGCAAACAAATGGTCGTGTACCACTCCGAACTAACCGTTTTACGATTCTCCAGGGGCATTGTAGCCACATGGCCATTAATACCAAAAAAGCAGGCCACCATTTGCTTCAAGGTGCTTTTTGCACGAGTTACTTTCGTAGGGTTCGGCTCATTTTGAAACACCCACACCGTTGATTGTTGTTTGGTTTCGGGATCATACGCATAGATCCAGGATTCGTCACCTGTGTAGATATTATAAACAGCTTTTGAGTCACCACGGTTATATTTTTTCAACATTTCCTTGCACCATTCGACGCGAGCCTCTTTTTGATCCTTAGTTAAGTTGTGCGGGATCTAACGCGAACAAATTTTTTTCACAGCTAAATGTTCATGTAATATCTTATTAATGCTCGTCATACATATGCCTATAGTCGCCTCTATCTCGCGATACGTAACATGACGGACATGCATGATAAGTTTTCGCACAGCTTCAATATTTTGTGGTACAACGACCGATTTCGGGCGACCATCCTTAACTTCGTCCCTGAGCATACTACGTCCACGATTGAACTCACTAAACCAGCGATACACAGTAGTTTTGGATGGAGCTTCATCACCAAAAGTCGAAGTTAGTTGATCTATGCACTGTTGTTGCGTTAAACCACGCTGAAAATCGTAATAAATCATAGCACGAATATTTTCACGAGTGAGTTCCATACTTGCAGCGAGATTAAAATTTAAACCCGCCAAAAACAAAAGACTACGTAAGATAAGAAAAAAAAATATAGCGGCCAGTATTCAAAAAAGTGAAAATTTTACCATGGAGGTCAGATATAGCGTTTAAAAATGTTGGAATCCCGGATTCCGGTTACTTAAGTAGCAGCCCTCGTACAAGGCCGACAACCGCAAACCCGTCGGCCTCGTCCAGGCGCCCGCCACCACACGGAGATTTGAGGTCGTATCTGTTGACTTATTTGGACCCTTGCCCGAGACCGCCGACGGCAACAAGTGGATACTGATCTTGGAAGACGTGAGCACCCGCTGGGTAGAGCTATTCGCTCTGAGACACGCAACTAGCCTTGAGTGTGCTAAAGTACTCACCTGTGAAGTGTTTCTCCGTTACGGCGTCGCTCGCCGCATGATTAGCGACAACGGCGTCCAGTTTGTCGGCGAGGTCAAACAATCCCTCACCTCTTATTACCATCCTGAAGCTAACCCCATAGAGAGAAAGAATCGTGATTTGAAACCACAGCTCGCTATTCTAGTGGGTAGCGATCACGACACTTGGGACGCACATCTAGCGGCGATCCGTTTCGCGATGAACTCTGCGACGACCGCTAGCACCGGATATTCACCCGCTTTCCTTACATTCGGCAGAGAGCTCCGCGCCCCAGCTGATGCCGTGTCTGACATGCGCACGATCGTGGAGCGCGACTGCCCAGCTGCCGCGGTGGCGCCGCTGCTGCGCCGGCTGGCCGGCACGCTGCTGCACGCGCGTGACGTGCACGAGCGCGCGCAGGCGCGACAGAAGGCGTACGTCGACGAGCACCGCCGCCCGGCGCCCGAGTACGAGCCCGGCGCCCTGGTACTGCTCCGCACGCAGGGGCCTAACGATGCAGGACGAGGTCAGACGCCCAAGTTTATTCCTCGGAGGGACGGTCCCTACCGAGTGCGTGAGGCTGTTGGACCCTCAACTTATATACTTGAACGTTTAAGTGACGAGGTACCGCTAGGAAAGTATCACACCTCGCAGCTCACCCCGTTCGTTGGCGAGGCCCAGCCAGCCATTCGTGAGAAACGCAAGCGTGGCCGTCCACGTCGCTATTTAGAATAGGCCGCGTTTCCTTTTAGTTATTTTAATACCTACCACGAACACGAGGGCGTTCGTTCGTGCTAGAGGGGGAGTATGTAACGTGAACGCGTCGTAAAACGGCTAAACGGAACGCATCCAAACTCTCTCCTCTCTCGCTCGTCCGCGTGCTATCGCGCTCGCTCTCTCTTCTCCCGGCTACCGAGCGCGCCGCACGCGCCACCGATCGCTTGTACAGGTTTCTTCCAATAAGTTTCATTATAAGTGTTTGTACCAGTTTCTATAACCCACAACCTATGTGTATAATTAATGTACATTACAGCAAGTAATACAAACCTGCGTCTGCATATTATTTATACCCACACCTTCCCACATAATGTTTTTTTCTTTTTGTGAAAAATATATTATTAATAATTTTATTGTAAAACCCCACTTTTTCTCGCTTGAGTTTTCTTTTCACACCCTTTTTTTCTTATATATTGTGTATTTTTTTAATTGAAAAATAATATTTCATTTATAAGTTACAAAGGCAAACGTGGGGTGCTCACCACCTTTGGCCAAGGCTGTGGTCGACCAAGAAAAGTACATTACTACAGAGGCCGGGAAGTAGGGGGTTGCCGGCCGAGTGATATAGACGGCTGAGCGAAGCGAGGCCGGATACTTACGAGGCTGGCAACCCCTTTTCACGGCGAGGTACGTATAGTGCTTTTCTCAAACATATGCAATTAAATAAAAAATACATCACTCAAAAAAGTAAATTGATAAATGTCCACCCTAGGGAAGAAAAGTAATTGGGTGTTAAAATAAAGTACCAGGAGCGCAGCGGTAATTAGGAGGTATATCAGGCATAGCGCAACTTAGATCTCAGGTGGTGCGGGCAACCGGCGGGCGGGCGGCGGGCGCACACGACACAGCGCGGATGTCTCCCAAACGTTTATGCACTCCTAGTATTTGACGTTATAACATTTTCTCAAAATTTTTAAAAATTTAATTTAGATATTCAGCCTGTTCATAAAACCAGCTGTCATGGCCATATTAAAATTTAAAAAAAAATTACTTCCCGGCCTAGGCCTTCAATTTTGTATGAAATTCCTTTACAGTTCTCTCGAGTTGTTCCGTCAGGAACGTGGCACTTTGAAGCCTAAAATAACTAACATAACGCCGACAATCGACATTACATAGCATGTTTGAGAAAAATCCTTTACTGGACCTTCACGGCATACAAATAGAGTCGGAAGCTGGGAAAGGAGTTTAAGAATGATGACTTACCCGGCATGCCAGGATGCGAACTAGGTGTGATGGTGTTGGCTGTCATGGCCGATTCCAGGTCAACAGGTTGCTCCTCGTACTCGGTGGCCATCTTGAGCGCCATCTGGAGCATATCTTCGCCAAACGCATTGTGCCCGTCTATACCCGCCACGGGACTGAAACTTTCCTCCGCTAGAAAAAAAAATTGGTGGAATAAGTATGCTTAAAATTAGCTAAGCGGCCGGAATACCGGTTAGTTATGGTTCAACAGGTTCTTAAAAGCTCTTTCGGAGCGGAATAGTTTGGCGAGGGTTATCATCGATGGGACTAACCAGTTTTCTTTTTTCGTTTTCGATTCTTCCTTCTCTTGTATGGCATGGCGGCTATGGTTTTTTTAAAATGAGAAGCCTTGTTTAACTTTAATCTGAGCAAGTGAAAATGTAACTAAAGAGCTAGATATTAGGGTAAGAAACAAAATAAAAGGGTTGTGGTGGTAGGCGGTGCGAACAAATTAGCGAGCGAAATCAACCGGTAATTCGAGCAGGAACAGTTTTATTTTGCTCTATGAAAACTGAAATAATATTAATTCCGTTCGAGCGGAATTGGGTAAGTAAAGTTTTTGGAAGAGATGTAAATTATATTTTTTTTCGATAGTCGTCATCCTTAAGATCATAGAACTGCGGCTCTTTTACTTTTATTTCCTCTAATATTTTAGAAATCTTTTTTTTAGTTATGAAGTTGACATTTGTACACTTCAATGACCGACAAGCTTGTTGCCTTCGTATTTAATGAAATAGAAAAAAAAACTGTCACTTCTATATCTGTCAACGTCAAATCAAATCAAAGTAAACAAACGGTTTAATTCAAATAAGTAAATTCAAGTAAATCTTTGTAATACTCCATTTCCACAGTCCGTGTGGGATTGCCTGAATTCATTGCGTGGATTGTACAATTCAAAAGTGCTCTCGTGGCTATCAAAAAGCAGAGCAAGAGTCGTCGAAAAAGGAAGAAATCGGTGTCCAAGAAGAAGTGCCAAAGGGTTCGAAAATAAATCTTAGACCAAATATCGTGCAAAGCTCTTAAAGCAAAGCGGCAAAACGAAAGTCCAGAGTTCGTTCTGAGATCGTTAAAAATATTTCTAAAAACACTGATCACATGAAACACAAGCAAACAGAAAATAGCCGTTGTATTGAATTGTTTGTTTACTTTGATTTGATTTGACAATGACAGATATAGAAGTGTTTTTTTTCTTTTTCATTAAGTACGAAGGCAACAAGCTAGTCAGTCATTGAAGTGTACAAATGTCAACTTCATAAGTAAAAAAAATATTTCTAAAATATTAGAGGAAATAAAAATAAAAGAGCCGCAATTTCTTGATCTTTAGGATGACGACTATCGATAAAAAATATAATATACATATCTTCCAAAAACTTTACTTAGCCAATTGAAATGTAAATGCTCTATTTGTAATGGCGTTTCTGACGACATGAACAAAAAAAAAAAAACGATTTCCGAACCCTGGGCGCAATACCAAAGAACTAAGTGCGTAGTAATAGTATATGCATTTTAAACTTAATGTGGTGGGCAATAGAATATAGAATGCTTCGACTACTATATTGCAATTAGTCGTCTTCTTTCACAGACACATTTCACAAGTTCAACCAAATAGTCAACATTGAAACAGTTTTGACAGCGTATCGTGCTTAAGAGGCGTCGATCGATATCGGGAAATTTCACAGATCGGAAAAGGTATTAAAAATGCAAAAGATATACATTAACGATCGACTTAGCCAGAAGATTCTGTTAGGCCATACTCATCATTTATTGATTATATTGTAAAATGTCAGACTTCAAAATGGAATTAGAAATTGTTACATTAAAAGTCGATCAAATATTTGGTAATTTTAAAGTATAAATTACGTTTCCTTAAATTTTCATTCATAAAATCGCATTATTTGCTAAAAGTAACCTGATTTTATTGATTATGCTGGATTCTCTGTGTAGACGTGTTTGGGCCGTACATATGTCGGGTCATTTAATATTCTTTCTATTTAATAACTACAGAACTAGAAAAATAATAGTTTAACGATGAGTACGAAATAGCTGGTTGAATTTGTAGTTAATTTTCGAGATATGATCCTTTTTTGGGTAAATGATTGCAGGGGATTGTTCGTTGTATCAAGGATAAACGGAAGAATGTGCATCACTGCGGCCCCGACACGCGCTTCCGCCCCAAACGATGCACCGACACTGAGTCAGTCACTTCAGTTCACTGAACAAATTGGCGGCACAGCGCTGCCAACGTCACCGACATGAACTTTAGAATGGTTACGTTCCTTCCTACGCAGGACACCATGAAAAGGCCCAGTGGAAAATATATCATTATGTTGGTATTGAACTTTTGAACCAGATTGAAGTGAAATAATTCTATTTCAGATATATTATTTATTTTGACAGGAAATAAGATAATTTGTTGTTTTTTCAAGCAAGAAATTATAAATTAAATATTATTATTACTACTAATTAGCCTAAAATAGGGCTCCTTCCCTTGACTTCCATAAAATATATTTAAATAAAATCTTAAATTAAATTAAATTAAAATTAGGTAAATCCTGGAAATGAGTGTGATACAGGAGTTTTTATGCTAGTTTGGAAATGTTTTGATAGTAAATTGTGATTTATGCCATTATAACTAAATTTGCACTAAACAATAGTTTTTGACTTTTGTTCTGAGATATTTTAAAGGGGTTTAGGTAAAAATGTTGTCATTTGTAAGAGTCATACATTTTCAAGGTGAGCGGCCATTAGTAAAAGTGGTAAACTATGATAGAATAATTCAAAACACATGTTTTGTTTTGTAATGTACAGTGTTCGGAATTTTCACGGCAAAACAAAAGACTGTCGCAAATTTACTAGGGTAAGAAATAATTTTTCATCGATATCGATAGTAAAATAAATAATGGTCCACCAAATAAATATAAATATATTATAAAATACATTAGGTTTGTGTAAAGTTATATCGAAACAGATTCAATTTCTTCTTCAAAATCCACATCAGTACACACAGCAGCACATGCCATTTTATTTGGTTTTTGATAGTGATAAGAGTAGATAGTCATTAATTTTTCGACGTTCTCTGGGAGTAAACGGTTCCGTTTATCACTACAAAGCCATTTATG
The DNA here is from genome assembly GCA_963966035.1 of Acleris laterana. Taxonomy (NCBI): domain Eukaryota; kingdom Metazoa; phylum Arthropoda; class Insecta; order Lepidoptera; family Tortricidae; genus Acleris; species Acleris laterana. The sequence continues at coordinate 4,826,989 of OZ014459.1, read as the reverse complement.
TACACTGAATGATCGTTCCACTTCACTCGACGTCAAAGGGGCAAATTTGTAAAATTCATTGTAGGCGGTTTGTTGTTCAGGTTTAGTAAGTTTTAATAACAATCTGTGAATTACTGTTTTTTTTTTGCATATTATTTTAAATTATAAAATATTCCATAGTAATTCTCGATATCGATGAAAAATTATTTCTTACCCTAGTAAATTTGCGACAGTCTTTTGTTTTGACGTGAAAATTCCGAACACTGGTAATGTAATACACTTAAGTGCATCGGAGTCGAGATATTTAATATTCTTACCAGGGCGTACTTTTAGTACCAAAAACGAAACACTTATTATTTTAAATATCTCGACTCCGATGCCTCCGATATTATTAAACGCCATAAATTATATATTGTGTATTTCGAGGTCCTCTAAATAATTATGTTATATTACAATATTCTTCAAACAAATTTACCCAATGCCCTTTATGAAACAGCAATAGTTTTTGGAAAGGGTGGTTTGGACATCCATTTAATATGCTTACAGAGAATCGCCCATATATCTAATCGAAACAAACTAATGAATGATGAAGATATCTCTACTTATTAAAGTGTGTTGCATGGTTTTTCAACGAACAGTCATCATTTTATATAGGTTGTGGTTTAAGTAAGTTCAAAAACAAGGAAGGACATTTAATTTAAATATATTCTTGTTATTTCTTCAATTAAATCAGACCTAATGGGCTGCTATTGCCTATTTTCTATTACTCACCATTATCATCGTCCGTATCCGAGTCGCTCTGGTCCTTCTTCTTGTCACCGGCCACCATCTCGGCCATCATGAGCAGTTCAGCCTCGAACGGATCCGTCGGCATCTTATCGTGGATCTTGTTGATCTCCTTCATGATGCCCTTGGCAGAGTTCCGCGTCGTGGGGATGAATACTGGCACCGGTACTGGTATCGGAATCGGAACGGGGACCGGGAACGGTAACGACCACATAGCGCAAGGAACGGGGACGTATATGGGGACCGGAACGGGGATCAATACTCGTCGTTCGAGGCTCGGGTCGGTCTGGCACTCTTTAGTGCACGGGTGCGGACGGCAGGAGACTCCTTTCGAGATCGTCATAGGTTTGGACATGGTCGCTTTGTTAGCGACTTCTCTGGGGGGGAGGGTTTTGACGATGACGTGGTTGTAGATTTTAGGAGGTGGGGGCGGAGGGGGGGTCGGGGGTTTGGGAGGGGGCGGGGGGGTTTTGGGGGCCTGCGGGGGCTCGGGCTCGGGCGGCGGCGCGGCGGCGGCCTGCAGGCGCTTGGACTTGCCGCGCGTCACCGACGTCAGGAGCGGCGGCGGCGCGGCCAGGGACTGCACGTTGGATATCACGGGGAGCCCGGACGACCGCGTCGCCGCTTTCGTGGGGACAGCTGTGGACGACAGTAAAATAGTAGATTGATAACCAAGGGTTGAAAGTGACCCATTTCAACCGAGATATTTCTGGCGCTCGAACGACGTGAGAGCGCCAATAGTTCGAGGGGAAATGGGTAATTTCACCCGAGTTAGACACTCTACTTTTAATTTTGATTGTGAGGAAAGTAAAATAATAGTATATTATTTTGACGTGACGTAATAAAAGTCAAATTTCTTGTTTGGAACGGATGTTCAGCGTTCAACCTCCAGTGTTGTATATAAGCACCTTGGTCGTGCCCAACTCGATTAAAATTTCTGATGTTGGCAGTATAATATATGTATTTTCTACATGACCATTCCGAAACGTAAAAAAAAAATTGTCATGCTATGCTATCATGGCATTATGGCGGGCAGCAGAATAAAGGAATAATTTTAAATGTTGATTTTCTGTTGCGAAACAAATAGACCACTCGTAAAGTGATTTTAATATGAACCTATAAGATCATAATAAATACGTCGTTTAGAGTTAGATATATGAAAAACTTATTTTAATAATATGACACAGCTCAATTATTATAGACTACGAGGCCAATCGTAACTATTAAAAAAAATACTTTCCACCCTACAGATGAAAACGCAATTTTCCATCCGACTATCTACCCATTCAAATTAAACTTTCCGAACAGGTCAGATGAACGTAAACATACATGTCTAGTAAAAGCATTCTGGTTAACAGGTCATTGAGACATAATGTTTTGCTTCCGAAATCTCTTTAATCTTTTAAAGGCAACAATCGCCTAAAATTTAGCCCCAGGCGTGAATCAACTCTCCATAGAGAAGGATTTAATTTGTATATAGTCCTAACCCCGCTTCACACTGCACTGTACTGAAACCAAACCAGGCTTACCGTTGTTTTTGTGCGCCGCGCTAGTGTAGGTGCGGCGCGGCGCGCCCGTGGGCACCGCCTTCTGCTGGTCGAGGGGCTCTCCCGGCATCAGCGCCGGCGTGTGCTTGGAGTACTGACCCTACAATTAAAAAAAAAACATGTTGCATAGGAGGTTGAACTTTATAGACCTATATGTAATGCTAGCTGTACACAATTGCCAGCCGTACACTTGTCGAGACTCCTCGAGACAGGACAATAACGAGTGCGTACATACTGCTGTCGTCTTGTCCGAATCGCTCTTTATCTCACCCACTCTCATCTCGACTCGCCATGTCCCGTTCGCGATCGGCTTAAGGCAGCCGGTATAATAACAATCTATTTGGCCCATAGTTTATTTTCAAAAACCATGATTTGAGTGATGTAATTCGATAAAAATTAAGGAAATGAATTGCAGATGCGCTAGGTTACGTAAAAATTCAACCATAGGTGAATATTTACGTCTCGCTGTTTGAAACCCCTTTTAACCCAGCGAGAGTGTGGCAGGGTATGTCATACCCACCATGTTACTTATTTACGTATATTTTTTGTTTGTGACCTTCAAACTTGTTGTCGTCTTGAGTAGCTGGAGTTAAAAGGGTGCGGGAGGGGATAGTGGCGTGATCGCAGTGACGCGGCAGCCTGCAGTTGAGTAACACGCTTGCAAATCGCATTAGGGTATGTGATACCCAACCACATAGCTAATGTATATATTTCGTGACAAAAACTAGCCTTGCTTTTTCTGCTATTTACTTATTTTTTTTGCCACAATATATAATTTAACTCAAAATGTTCCTGGTCGTTATGTTAGATGCGGAGGCTGTCCAAATAAAAAAGATCGAAAGACAAAACACGCATGTGCAAGCTGTGGAAAGGCTATTTGTATGGAACATGCAACGTTTTTTTGCAAAAACTGCACTGATTTGAACTCCAGTTCCTAAGATATTCCTAAGAGTATTTGTTTAGTTTTTTCAGTTTATATTGTTACTTATTTTATGTTCTATAATAGTTTTAAGTTATTTTCTATAAAACTTGTTTTGTTTTTTTTTTCGTAATTTTTTTGAGAGGGTACTTTTTTTTGTTGAAAATTTTTAGTCATATGATTGAAGTTTAATGAAAAATAAAAATTGATAAAAACCGCAAAAAATTTACTTCCAATACCTTATTATATTAGTGGTTTTATAATAATTAATAATAAATATAATGATTATTCATAAGAATAAAGTTTTACAGCCAAATTTGTAAATGGGTATGTCATACCCTGCCACATACTCCTTGTTACATTTTTTCACCACACTCTCGCCGGGTTAAAGCTTATTTTTCTATTTTGACACTACGAAAAACCATCAAAAGCAATATTGTTTTATCGCGTTCAATAGACGCCCTGACAAGTGTACAATTCTGACACTATTGGCTCAGAAATTAAATGCGTTCCTTATTTCACCAAACGATGTTAAAAACTTAACAAACGATTAGAGTGTTAACAGCTGTCAAAATGTATGAACTAAAAGTCGACTTAGCTATGCAATATGTGAAACTGTGTAGGTCTGTAGTGTAAAATTGTTAGCATCAATATATACGATAACCATTTTTTTTAAGGAGAAAAGCACACAGGCCACCTGGATGGTAAATATGATCTGAAGCCCACATTTCCATGCTCCAGACAACAATCTTAACACCCGTATTTATAGTCAAGAAAAGTACTTGAGTAAAAGTAATGACTAAAGTAACGATTTTTATATGACTTTTGACACTACTAATACTCAAGTAATTACTATTGTTGACTATAAATACGGGTGTAAGACTGCAATCCTAAGGGCCGTTTTAATAACCTCATATTGGCTGAGATGCCCGTCACAAGATACGTCAAAGTAAATGTCAAACCATAAAACAGACATTTTTGACGCATCTCGAGACGAGCAACACAGTTGAGATTAGTTTATTAATACGGCCCTAAGACTGGAAATGTGTTGCCAACCTGAGAACTGAGATGGAATGCCTCTATGCTAGTAAAGTCACCAGATGTCTAATCCCCACCTGAACAAAACAAAGCGAACAATGCTGCTGAACGGTACTAAGTTAAAAGGTAAGTTTTTTGTGACTGAAAAAATGCTATATTAAACGACCAACACGGTGCCTTTTCATGACTATTTTTTGTGCATACAATATAAGAACTTACCTGGAATGCCATAACGCACTGATACGTGCAGAAGTTGCGTACTGTCGCGTCCGACATAGTTAAGTGATACTGAGCCAACGACGTCCGTTTGCACATGTCGCATTTTATTCTGGAAATCACAATTAACAAATTATAATTAGCTATGGCGAAACTCGTCCCCATCCTAACTTGTCCTAACTTGTCAAGTTTAATAAACAACTACAGTAATAGGCAGACAAAAAGTTAATCCTGACACATTGCACAACCATGAAGTTTCTGAATATTGATAATGTTGACAGCAGCAAAACAATGCTGTTATTACTATTCCTTCAGATGAAACAAACAAGTTTAGCATTGTTTTATTGTGGTCAACATTATCAATATTCAGAAACTGCATGGTTGTGTAATAGTACCTATAAGATCTGTGGTATATTTTTATATGTAACTTTCACATCCATCAGAATCATAATTTATTTACGGAAATACTATAAGTTGTGCATAAAGCTTCCTCTATCGTCAGATCGTGGTAGATTCACTCTATATTACTGACGTGTAAAAGAGCCCTCATGTGAGCTATTTACTGAATAAATAAATCTTAACTCACCTCCTTGACGACACAGCGTTAACCGACACCTGATAGAGATTTAAGCAGTTCAGCGAGCACATCATAACGACTTGGCCCGAGTTCTGCACGCGTCGTATCATGTCGAAGTTGTATTTCTTCACTTTGCACCAGTTGCAGGGCACAATGTGTCTGGAGTTGCTAATGTACACGTTCATACAGGATTTTGAGCAAAAACAGTCAGGAGAGTTGGACTCGTAAATAGTGAAACATTTGGAGGCTTTACGCTCAAAATATTTCTTACACCATCGGCATGGGTCTGTAAACAAAAAAAAATGGTATAAACATACACAAATATCACGCAAATTGACCTACTCCCAAACAAAACATTCAAATACTAAATCTAGCCGAGGTCACGAGAAGACTGGAGGAAACGTGATCACGAGAAAAACTGGCAGTCTTCTCTCGACCACGGCTGTTGTAACACGGTCGAAATGCGATTAAGTCCCGATTTATAATTTAAGTATGTGTTATCATGAAAAACGCTAACGACGATGATAATAATAATAAATGGATTATTCTCACCTGGAAATATGTTGTTGACAAATTTAAAAGCAGCAAAGCACGGATCTGAACACAGCCTTTGAACAATATCTTCACTGACTTCCACCTCAATTGTAGTCCCTTTCTCGAGAGAGCAGACGGCGCATTTCGCCCACACGGGTTGCGGGAGTGGACTCTTGCTCATCTGGTCAAACTTCTCCATACAGACTTGAGTGCAGAAGTCTTTGAACTGGCCTTTATCGCCGACAGGGGCTAGGAAACCCTGGTGCCCCACTGATATATCCCTCTGGCAGTAACAACAAATCTTCAACCCTTTCTTGAACTCTTCTAAGCACCCAGAATTGCAGAACTGCCGTATATCATAGCCGAATCTGACGCAGTATTTTCCTAAGCTTGTATGCGTGACCATGCTTTTGCAGTTAGCACAGCGCGACCCAATCTTATTCTGATACCGTCCTAAACACACTTCGTCACAGAAGTCCATGGTTTCCCACGTAAGATTTTTGTCGTCTAACTTTAATTGCATGCTGCACTGAAAACATTTCCTGATGAAGGTCCGATCTCTCTCTTCTCTAGCTGCTTGGACCATCGCAGGCGTTTTAGGTTGGAGTTTATACGCCTCATCTAAGTATTTATCAGTCGCATTGCTTATAACTTTTAATTTTAGAAGTGGAGGGTTTGTAGGTTGCGTGTTTTTCCGAGTGGACCGTTTCCTCTTTACGTGGTACCTTCCATTTTCTCTATTGTTAAGTTCCTTCAAGCAATCCTGGTCACATACTTTGGCATTCTCTCCATATCTTTTGAAGCTGTATGTACAAGGTTTTGTTTCCTTACAAATTAGACATTCCCCTTCTGTCGGGTTGACTTCATCGACGATTTGTTTCCGTCGTTTGAACACGTACTTGTCCTTCTCGTCTGCCATCATGCTGTGCAAACAGTTGAGAGAGCAGTAGTTGGTGTCTTCGCCATCGTAGTTATAGTAAAAATAACAGAGCTTGTTTTCCTCACATTCAGAGCAAGTAAGCATTCTGGGTACAATTTCCTCTATGGTGTATTTCTTGGACGTAATGTTGTACTGGCCGGGGTGTTCCTCTTGCAGGGCTGTAACGCAGGTCTGTGTGCAGATGTATTTGTTCACACTGTCTTTGTCCACGTATCGGTAGGCGCAGGGCTTTTGTTCGGAGCATTGGACGCAAGTGCTGTCGACTGCGGTTATCTCCTGGATATTGTTGGGAACCTGATTCTCTTCAGTTTCCGCTGTGTCGTCATGTTCGTTTTCATTGTCATTCTCTTTATCTGTGGGATTTTAATGATTTTTAATATAGGTATTGAGATTTCATTGAAGAAAGGCGTGGGCTATTGACTGACAGGTTTATAGATCGAGACTAACCTACCCGCCACCTTACATATTAGTGCAAGAACGTCACATCTTTAATTTGCCATGAAAATTTTCTACTTGGCTAATTAAAAGTTACCATGTGGGTGGTAATGGTAAGACCAGAGTTTATACCAGAGATGTTGCGAATGCGTATTTTCAGACACTTGCGGATGCTGATGTTTGCAGTTCCAGAATAAATTATTTAAATTACTTTAAAAAATAAGTACTTAACAAGTTTTTTAGCTAGCTAGTTTTTTATTTTTATTAATGTAATTTTCTTAAATTATCTCAAATTAATGCAAAGTTACCGCGTTGCGGATGCGAATATCCAGAACATTCCTGGATTAAACTGTTATCTATTCCGGTAGGACAGCTGATGAAATTAGTAGCATAGAGATTTTCAAGTTCATGCGTGACTCAAGAGAGAGTGCCTCAAAGCCCATACAGGCTAACACTCTCCCTGCCAATAAATAAAAATTGAGACATTCTCTCTTGTAAACACAAGATATCAAGCTTCAGTTATTTTTACATAAGTGTTAGTATTAGCTTAAGCTAAGCTGCCATAACACCAAAGAAGGTGGCTAGAGCACTATTTCCACCAAATATCGAGATCGGATCGGAAAGAATACGAACGGATGCGGTGACAACCGATCGTGTCCGGCAGCATGTCGACGCATACGATCGGCGCCGTACGGTTGCTAGCGAACGTATCCGCACCCATTCAAATAAGCACTTAATTATCTATGCAGCGCGTGCACTTTCGAGAATGAGGGATGACTGAATGGGCTCGCCCGGTCACAGCCGAAGGGTTCTGATCGCACACGACGACCAGCGAACGGTCGTGTCGCAGCATATTTTCGGTTACGATCACATGTCGCGGAAGACGCCCGCGGTCAAACTGTTGTGCGAAGCTTGGTAATGTAGACTCAACAGTACATATATGATTCATTATCATTTTAAGACCATACATTTCTTTAACAGTTGCGGGCCGTTTGGTGGCAATAGTGCTTAACTGCAAGCCGAAGGATTCTATGCTCTAGTTGCAGAAAGCCAGGACTAACCAGCGGCGTGGTCCAAAGAGGTATCGCCTTCGGCAGGCGCCTCCTCGGCGGGAGTCGTGTCGTCGCGGGCCTCTTCATGCTCGGAAGCCTCAGCCTCGGTCTTTGGCACCGTTTCGGCTTCAGCAGCTGGAATAAGCGGTTTTAATTTCACTTCAGGTAGGACTTGAGTACACCAATAACTTGTGCTGTTTTTGTTGCAACTCTGTCATAAGACAAACTAATAATTTACTACGTCAATTAGATATTTGATTTTAACAACGAGGATTTGAAAAAATAATTTCACCAAGTAATTTGCACCTTAAAAGTTGCCAAATTCGATTTATTGTAAAACTATCAATTAGGATGACTTTTGGCGCCATACCTTCTTCAGCTTGCTTTCTCTTCTCAGCTAGCACCTTAGCTGCCTCAGCCTTGTCTGCGTCAGAGATCTCGCGCTCCGTGTCAGGCAGCAGACAGACCTCCTCATCGGCACCTGGCTCATCCTCCACCTCCGCCACGTTTCCGCTGTCATCCAGAGGAGTATCTTCTGGAAAGTGAAACCAATATTTTTTATTCTTATCCATCCAATTCTAATAAACTTAAAAATGTGTTCAATCCTTTCTCACCCCATAGAGCTGGAGACGAGCATAGGAAACTTTTTATTCCAAACAATCCCAGTGATTAGAAGTAAATAAATACTACGGGACATTCTTACATGGATTGACCTAGGGTCCTAGGCCCATACTAAGCTCTAGGCTTAAAAACCATAGCTGACAATTGTCATCTGCGCAGGTACATCGGTAAGCCAAATCAGTTGTGTTTTACTGTACACTATGTGTAGTAGACAACAATAAACAAACTTCTATAGAGAAAGACCTATATAAGAAAGAAAAAAGAAAGAAATGTTTGAATTTGAACTTGAAATAAAAAGCGGGTTGACTAGACCCCAGTAGGCAGAGCATACTGGTTCGAATATTCGAATATAAAACTTGCGATATTCGAATATTCGACCAATTTGTGAAACGCCAAACTCTGAATTTGATGCGTACAAAATACAAACATTCGAAGTTCGCGCGCAAGTCTTGCGATGTGCGTGGTTCGGCCGCCCGATATGAATCCCACTTCCAAGGAAGACTGATTTTGTTGTTAGCCACCAACTATTTTCCAAGTTTTTGTAAGACTGCGATAGTTTAGTGCCTTCCATCATAACATTCATAATCAAACAAATTTTTAACTAGATTTTGTTTGGTTACTGATAAATAAGAGTCTAAATAAGACATTCGCAATACAATACTTGATCATTAAAACAGTTTTTAAGTATTCGAATAATTCAAATAGTACCAGAAAAAAAACCGAATATTGCGATAACGAAATTTCAAATATTTGCAAGCCAAATCCCAGCTCTTCATCAATCACAATTTAATGCCTTAACACAAAATCTAATGCGTTTCCTGTTTGCTTACTTGAATGCTAACAAAATGATTATTTAACAAACCAAGTGTTTTAAAACTTATTTATAGCAATACCTGTATGATCATCGTCGTCATGAGCCCCGTCTCTCTCGGCATTACGGTCATCATGAGCCCCATCTCCCTCGGCATTGTGGTCATCATGAGCCCCATCTTCCTCGGCATTATGGTCATCATGAGCCCCGTCTCCCTCGGCATTATGGTCATCATCATCATCATCCAAGTTGACAGCTGAGCTCGCATCTTTGGACGTCGACGTCTCTGCTGAGTTGTCACTCTTGTCTTTGAGCAGGGCATCAAATGGATCGAGAGCCTGCAAATAAAACGGCATATAACCCATGCTGAATTTTAACATTGGTTGGAACGTGTTTTAATACGTTTTCAAATCAAAAGTTGCCCATGTTTTAATTGGTAAACCAAAATCAGTTTTAAAATAGTCACATTTAAAATAAAAATTGAGTGTTGGATTAACAAAATTTTTGTTAGCCTTCTCTAGCATAAAACAAAATTAAATAAATATCAGGAAAACTCACAAATATTGACCTAGTCCCAAACTAAGCTCACAATAGTCACAATGATTAACATGTAGAGAAACATACTTATTGAGGCTTACATTACATTAAGTAGAAAACATCCAAAACTCAGAAAGAAATACTCAACAGTCATCACATCATACAGATATATTAGCCCAGACTGGGAATTCTCATATGCTCTTATGAGATTCTAACTGACTTTTCCAGGACCTGAGAGACTTTAAGGCATCTTGCACTGTACAAACTTCCACAGTGCACACACATACATAGTTTAAAGTACCTTACCTGTGTATGGTCTTCCTGTGGTTCATCCTGAACATGAGGTGCTGTCTCAAATTCCGGCTTTGATATATCTCCGTCTCTCTTTTCTGTAACTTTCTCACTACTCTGGCTCGTCTCAAGACTATCAGTCTCTTTGGCTTCCTTGGCACCTTCAACGACAGGCTCACTAGCCCTTTCAGTGGCCGAGTCCTGGCTAGATGATTCTAAGGCTGCCGTCTCTTCACTAGTGGTTTCCTGACTGACGGACTCTTGACTAGCTGATTCTTGACTGTTGGATTCTTCCGGACTCTCCAATTTCTCTAGAGCTTTTTCTACATCATCTATAGCTGCACTTTCAGCATCCTCTGATTTAGTTTCTGGAATTTACAAGTAATAATGCTCTATTTTATAAACTTGCCCTTTATTCATATTATTTTGCCGAATAGGAAAACATACACATACATACATATACACTCATAATAATAATAAATCCCATAATAATAATAATAATACATATACACTCATACATTCATTCCCAGATTAGGGTATGAAGATTTACAGAATTACTAACAAGTCTAAAAATGTGTTGTTATTTCTGTAACCACATTTTGCACAGTACAAAAAACATAAGGATATCATGGGATGCCTTTGCCCATGACATAATATTTTTTAATGCCACAAAAGCAATTTAAGTTTATACAATGTTGCACTGATAAGGAGAAACTAATGTAAAAAATACCAGAAATTGTAATGTCAGGGTCGGATAACAAAACAAGACAGTCAAGTTTAGAACACATTGTATTTTTATTCTATAAACATTTAGGTAACTCTTTTTGTTTGTTTGTTACACTTGCACAACTAAACCAACAACTTCTACTAATTAAAACAAGAGCATCCTGAATTTAAGCATACCACTAACATCAACCAAAAAGTACTAGTATTTCCACGACTTGGATTTAAAAACGTTTGACCTTCCTGCAATAATCAATACTCCATACCAATTGACTTGTCTTATTTAGTAAACAAGTTTAAAACCGCCTAAGGCATCATTTTTGGCTAAAACGGCCGTTCTCTGCTGAATAAAGCAACTAGTGACCACATTTTGCATATCATTTACCTGATTTTACATCATGGATGGTTTTTTTATGATAAAATTGTTATTTTAGGCGAAAAGGGAGCATATTGAGGTTATAAAAGTGTTTACTTAATAAGACGAGTCTATTGGCATGGAGTTTAGATTATACAGAACTAGAGGGTGCTTCTGACTTTGTATGTATCAAATTGTATTTCGTAATTTTCTTTCGTAGTGTGCCTCTATACTACAGCAAAAATTCAATTACATTTAAAAGTTCCAAGTTTCTGTCATCAAGACTACCCAGTTTTTTACAAGGAGAATTAAAAGTATGTTGCAGCAGTATAAAAGGTAGGGGAAGATCTTATAAAAGACGAATGGACTGTGTGTATGATGAAAGGAAATTTGGAAAATATGTAAGTGAATATTGAGATGATTGCTGATAGTGACATACATATTGTTGACTATAACGGACACGCTTGACTAACCCATATAAATGGGATAATGATGACCATGAAATTTTAACTCATGACTGGTTGTGACAGTAGAACAAAAATTGATGACTGCAAAGCTAAATAAAATTAGTACCTGTTTGTGATAGGCTTAAATTAAAACAGAATGTTTGTAACTATGTCTATGTTTCTTATTAGAATCAATAATTAATTAATTAGGGCACTTGAACTTGCATTTTCCTGTGTTTACTCAATAGCTAATGAAAGTTGAAATGATGATTATTAACCCGACAATTGCTACAGCGTAAAAAAAATAGGACAGTGAAATACCGCAAAATACTTAGCAAGTACAATAAAACACTTAACAATACTTTATTTAGTACCATAGTAGAACTGTGATTTTAAACTTAATTTAACCATAATTGCATTAATAATTATACCAATAATATACTGAGACTTATTCTAGAATTAACTTCTATGCCTATATCGATATCTTAGTTCACAATTGTACTAATTACATTTGAAAAGTTATTGTTATTAGTATGTTTGTAGACAAATACTACGTTTGTAACTTTACAGGCAAAAAAAAACATTTAATACAATTGTGTACTAAGGTATCGATATAGTGTCAGATTTTTACCAAACACACATACGTCTTTTTGTGACATATTTTAAAACATTTATTGGTGTGAATAAAATATAACAAAACTTTACCTTCTTGTTTTTTTCTTCAAGTGTCATATGTAATCTTATACAACAGCAACAAAATAAAGAATCTTACCATTTTCCTCAACTTCTTTGCACTCCTCATTAGCTAATTTAACACCATCACTTTCACTCTCATGTTCCACATGGTTAAGCAGTTCACTGTCACCTGAATTTGCACTAATTTCATCTACGGTCTCTCCATCTCCATTAGCAGGTTTGTCAGTACTACTGTCATCTGTAGGCTCACTATCCGCATTCTCTAAGTCGTTTATAGACTCTTGAATGGCATCAACCTTAGCAGATACCCCTAAGGCGTTAATTTCTTCGGAAACTTTGTCGCCTGAAGCTTCAGTCTCAGCCTCTACAGAGTTCAGAGAAACACTCTCTTTTTCCTCCATGTTACCACCAATCTTGTTGGATATTGGTAAACTATAGGATTGAATTCATCTGTAAATAATAATGCTTTTCAAGTTAATACTGTTAGTTAAGACGCCGCACCCGGCGGAAAGTTTCGAGGTTAGAATGCTAATGGGTAAACGGGAAAATAATAATACGAAAGAATTTAAAGTTATCACATAATTCTAGAGCCAAACAGCAAATTTCAATGAATTAGGGATTACTATTGTTACAATACTTTCCATAACAATGATAATAATTATAAATCAAATGACGCCAATCCCGACAAGCCTTGTAGCCCGCGCTTATTCGTTATTTGATTTTTACACAATATCATTCGAAAACACTGATGCGTGTGCGTGTTGCAAGTTTTAGTAAGTTAAAATGGAATGTACACAGAGTAGTATTTCATTTATAACGAGAAGTATGTGGCGGTAAGTTTCTTTGTAAGAAGCAAAAGAACGAAAGAACATAGGTGATATATTACGGAAAAATATTAGGCGCTAAAGTTAAAGATTGTCTAACCTGCTATGAATATGATTTTGTATTCCGCATATGAAGCATTTCGACTACAAACAACTGACCTGTATTGATATTTCACACAAAAATCCTTGAAAGCACAACAAACGACACCATTTTGGAATCAACTTGCATGCGATTTGTTGCGGATGTGTATACTGCACATTCTAAATTCTATTTACACACAAGGTACTCAGTGAAAGTTCGGTGTTTAATCAATTTATTTATTTAAATAAAATATTTTTTTTTTGGAGATAGCATTAATACCATTATCTTTTGTAGTCCCGAATAAATAAAGAGTAATCAATGCAGATACTAATTTAAGTCCTTCCTTATGTTGGCTAAAAGTGACGCTTTGGCTTTGGGCCGTAAGTTTGTTCGAGTCAAGGTTAATATCGCTGGTACGTATTTTTTGTTTTGTTTTGTAACTTGCCTATATCTATACACATGGTTTGTTTGTTCTGACTTACTTTCCTTACTTCGTCCTCCGTCCTTGTAGAACTTGAAAATAACTCTGTTCCCGTATTCTACCTATTCCATCTGGAAGTTATGGGACTGTCCTAATTCCCGGGTTAAGAAGCTCTGAGAAGTACTAGTATTAGAATTCTATTAGTTATTCATAATTTTTGCTCTGAATACTAGAGAATAAGTTTCTTTTTTAATTTAAACAAATAGAGTTCTATCAAAAGCACTTCAAAATTATTTTGCTATTTTCATCTTGAACGCATTTTATTAATCTATTTGTAAGAGGAAAGTACGTTCTTCTTTACAAAAGTGCAATATTATTCTACACAAAAAAAATTATTGGCTGTTTTCTACCATACGACTTTTTCATTGGTGCATTCACGTGCGGTTGTTTTGTTGTCATTCTAGTCAACTATGGCGGGCTCGTGTTTTTTCAAGCTCAAATACGAAATGAGTAGTTATGTGCGCCGCTCGGGCGGCGACATTGACAGCGATTTGTCGAATATTCTCGTTCGCCATTTTGTGAATGCCATGGAATTTTGTGTTAAGTAATCAACGTGAGGTCATCTTGGCGGAATCCAAAACAGGCGTAAGTTCAACTTTTTGCAAAGTGGCCGGAGTCTTATTGATATTTATATATTCGCGATTCATGTGTGGGAGTCGGGGTATGCTCGCGATTATCGTTTATTCTTTACATCGCTGTTTCCTTTCGCGACGGAAAAGTGGTCGTTGGGCCTTTAGGTATGCCGCAAATCTCTATTGTTTTTGTGATTTGGTTTTGCAGGTTTGCAAGTGATGACTGAGAATTGTGTTGTCGGTAAACCTTCGCTGAAGCGGCATGAAGTCGCAAGGCCCATCCACATTCAGAGACTGGAAGCCGCCCTGGACATCCGTCCGTTTGTGAACCAGGTGGAACAGATCCTCAACTCTGATAGAGGAAGCGACAGCGACGATGACTCTGATGGAAAGTCCATGGGCAATGAGATGTCCAAGGGTGACAGGGTCGTCAATGGAGTGGTCACCACCAAGCAAGGCTAGTATTGAGCCATCAAACAGTTTTATAAGTCTTAGAAGTCTATTCAAAACTTAAACATACAGCCACACTGCACATAGTGTGGCTGTATGTTTCACACACCCTTCAGTGGATAAGAAGTGTTGTTTAGGTTTGATAATCGACTGTATTAGTACTTACATGCACTGGCTAGAATGTCTTAGCCCACAATTTGTGTAAAAATTACTGACTCACTGCTGCCTGTAGTAAAAGTGATGTGTAGATATTCTTAAACCTAATTTGGTCTTAAATATGCAGTTGGTGACTGTGTTACCCTGGGTAGCTTAAGTAAATTTACAATTACAATGCGGAGTCAGTTCTTATTGGTTTTTTATGTCTATGTTATATGGTAAACTGTCTAGGATACTGCCTGCAGCTAGGTACCAATTGCTAGTGGGTGTTCATTCATCCTCACCACCTTGATCGATAAAGTCTATGACTACGATTGCATCGTAGGTGATACTTTTTTCCGCACATGGCAGTGTAATGTAATCAGCTAAGACTAGGAGACCTTCAAGAGAGGTTTACCGTTTTCTCGAAGGCCAGCAACGCAGTTGCAATTATATTCTTGGTGTTGTAGATTTCCAAGGCGGTGATTACTTTATATCACATGACCCGCTAGCTCTTTTGCCACCTCTTGCATAAAAAAATACAACATATTCTTGTTCAAATAGTATTATGTAAAAGAAAATCAATCTCCAAAAATCTCCAAAAATCATATCCTCCTTTGTGGGCAAGCTACAAACAAGGAATACCTATGGCATTCACTATTTGTCCCTATCATTATTTTTTATCGAATTCAATCTAAAATTGATGACTTTTTGAACCCTAACAGATGGTCGTACAGGATGAGTTAACAACGTAATTGTTTTTTTACAGAAAGACAAAGTGATCGCTTGCGTCTTTACAACTTCACATCAGTTGGTGAGGAGCGAGCATGGCTTCGCAACGTCCTACTGTCCTCAGAATCAGACACAAGCAGTGGAGAGGACACTCCGGAAGGCAAGCAGCAGCGGATAAAGAGATTGCTCAAAGAAAGGCATTACCATAACAAATATGCCAAGGACTGCAAAGATCAAGGGGTAAATATGAACAATGGCATAGAGTACTTAGTAAATAGCATTAGCATACAAAACATAGATCAATAGTTATACTAAGCTGATATAGAATTCCAACAGATGACTTTTACTTGTACTGTTTTGTTCACGACAAAATGATCTTGTTATGGAGGGTAACCATAACCACCATAACCCCTGTGCCCCACCACCAATTAGAAAATGTTGAGCATACTGGGAACCTTGTCATTGTTATTATCATGCTTGTATGTATGTATGTACAAAAACAACAGAAAATCAAGTACAATATTTACATTATTATTTATCATTCGTTTCTTTGCTTGTTTTATATTCAGTTTGAAATGTATTATGACAAGGCACTATAGTGTTCAACATTTTTTTGTAACTACATTTACCAGATTTAATTTGGTACCCACCTTAGGTCCAAAGTCAATCTGACATTCTACAACAATAAGGTTGAGTTTCCTAAAAGTTAAAAATGACGACATCTCTAATGACATTGACGACTTCAAGCATATTTTTCTTGAAATGGGTCCCAAATTAATGCTTGTGACTGTACAAAGTTATAGGGGGTGAAAAAATCCTGTTGTGCTGATTATCATACAAAATGGACTCGCCTAGCGGGTTAATGGCAGTTAAAGTATCTTAAAATAACTGATTTGAACATTAACTGCCAAAAATGTCAAGGGACTTCCCACAACACATACTATGGCGCAGATATGCGCAATGCTACCTATATCACCGCGAGCCCAGCTCACAGCAGGTTTTTTAATATTTGTTGTTTTTGTCTAGGGTCACTACTAGGGTAGGGGTACTACAGTCATACCAAATTTTACGCTTGTATGTTTTACCGTTTTTACGATACAATAGAAATAAGAATATGTTGAAAAACACGTATAAGCTATCTTTTACGGTTCACAAGATACAGCTGTTAAAAAGTAAGGACAGACGGTCGGACAGTCGAGGCATATTAATAGTCTCCCCTTGGGCTCCCTTCGGCTACGGAACCTTAAAAATAGTTTTGTTACAAAACCAGTTGTTTGGTGACCCCAGAACACCCGCTACATGTACTACGGCGCGGGCCTGCTGTCG
>OZ014459.1:4761684-4809684 GCA_963966035.1 Acleris laterana | reverse complement strand
CCGAGCCCGCGCCGCCGCAGCCCGAGCCGCCGCGCGAGCCCGCCGAGAAGCCCGACGCCAACATGTGCCTCAAGGTACCCGTACCCCCCCATACCTACAGCGCTCTCGACACCGGCAGTGCATGTCACACTCTCACAGTACAACTCGTTTAACTTATTCAAATAACAATATGACACGATAAAAAATGTTTGCTAAATTCCATCCAAATTCACCATAATATCAGTGACCTTACATGCACCGTGCATGAGTCACGAGATATTTGGTACCACCCACCTTAGGTCCGAAGTCGATCTGACATTCTACAAAAATAAGATATACTTTCCAAAAAGTTACAAATGACTTGACACCTCTAATGGAATTGACGAATTCAAGAATATTTTTCTTGAAATGGATCCCAAATTAACACTCGTCACCGTATGTGTACAACTTTTAACATTTTGCAACCACAAAATCGAAACCCAACAAATTTTAATTAGAACTCCACATCGATAGTCTCACTTACCAGCATAAAAAATGTGTTTATTATTAATTATTAATTTATGCGTGAATTTTTGAACATTTTGCATTTAGTCCTCCCAAACCCCACATTTCCTCCTTACTCCTTTTTTCCTTCTAAATAATATAACCCATTTGCTCAAGTATCCGAAATCTTATATTCTACTCAAGCTTCTTATTACTTACAGTACACTTTCGGCGTGAACGCGTGGAAACAATGGGTGATGACGAAAAACGCCGAAATGGAAAAGAGCTCGTTGCGACGGAAACCGTTCAAGTCGGAGATACTACAGCTGACGGCAGACGAACTCAACTACTCGCTCTGTCTCTTCGTCAAGGAAGTACGGAAGCCGAACGGCAGCGAGTACGCACCGGACACTATTTATTATTTGGTTTTAGGTGAGTTATACACAAACGAGTTAGTCGATAGTTGGACGCAACTCACTCCGCACTTTCTATACACTATAGATTTGTTTTTCATTCCTGATGCAAGCAAAGGCATATAAGTTTAAAGTGTGGTCCGTAGCTTGTTTGCCGGGTTAGAATAGTGCCACTGCACTGCAAATAAATGTTTGTTAAATTTCAGGAATACAGCAATACCTGTTTGAGAATGGTAGGATAGACAACATATTTACGGACCCCTATTACGAGAAATTTACGGACTGTTTGGACGAAGTCGCTAAGAAGTTCTCCGTTCTATACAATGACTCACGTAAGTAGCTAAACATCCAGCTGGCCAACTGCCTAGTGCACTCACAATCGCAATCGACTTCAAAGTGGAATTGTTTTCATTTTGAAAGCAGACTCGCTTTCTGACTGTCAAAATTAAAACGATTGTGATTGCATTAGGCAATAAGCCTGCTGGTATGACAGTGAACAAGACGCTTTATCGGATATTTGACTCATAAATAAGGCATTTTTGTCATTTAACTTTACCGTTGTAATTGTACTAAAATTGTATTCGCGCGTTTCGAAACGCTTATTTTAATACTGATTATAAGAATTCTGTCCATAGTGTATTGTAGGCAAAGCGTTTATATGGTGATAAGAATTCTGTAATAAACATTGCTGCATTATGTAACTACTGTTGGGATTTGATGGTTGGTGAATAAAAAACTTTTTTCATCAAGAATATCAACATAGGCTTGAATTCCTTTGTCTCTTCCTTTCTAATACTAGTTTTATATGATATTGGGGTATTTTTTTTACTTTACGCCTACGCTTTGATCTGTCCTCAACATCTTCGGATGTGTTTATTTTGGGTGCCTATTTTCATAAATTAATGTGATTGTAATCTCTCAACAGAGTACATAGTAACAAGAGTAGAGGAAGAACATTTATGGGAGAGCAAGCAGCTAGGAGCGCATTCGCCGCACGTCCTATTATCCACACTAATGTTCTTCAATACAAAACATTTCAACCTGGTGGTAAGTACAAATGTTGTCTAAAAAAACCTAGTTTTCGCAATATAACAGATAATATCGACAATGTCATAAACAATAGAGCCTTGTATTATCATAAAAATACTGAACACGACGGCCTCCGTTACACTTTGCTCTCAAGACCATATTCTTTATTTAAATACGGCCTCCTTTACTACCAACATAAGATAGATATTTTTATCTAAGGAAATAAGAATTGCCGTAAAGTTAATAATTTGATAACGATGGTTAATAAGGAAGGGTAATAGATACCCAGAGGGGCTATTGACGAACGCAATCGCAATCATTTTCATTTTGAAAATCGAAGGCTTGTCTGCATACAGAATGAAAATAATTGTTCCACTTTGAAGTCGATTGCGAGTGCGTTAGACAATAAGCCTTCAGCGTCGCTATTGCCTAACTGCACTCGCAATCTCAATTGGCTTCAAAGCGGAACAATTGTTTTCGTTTTGTATGCAGATATGCCTTCGATTTTCAAAATTATACAATTGCGATTGCGAGTGCGTTAAGTAATAGCCCCCTCGGGTCTATCTATGCATATTTAGACATTGTAAATATGAATGCTATCATAACGTTTTACTTAGTCATTTGTGCCAATCCCTATAGGTCGTACGTTTCTAAAATGTCAGCAGTTTGATTTCAATGATATTGTATTACAGACGGTTGAAGAACATATGCAGCTATCCTTCTCACACATAATGAAGCATTGGAAACGGAATCCGAACCAGCCCGGACAGGCCAAAATACCTGGATCGAGAAACGTTCTATTACGATTCTATCCCCCTCAGTCCGCTCTAGGTGAGTTTGGAATTGTTATAAATTTCAACCGGTCGACTTATTGGATGTAATTGAAATCAGTGTTAGCGTTAGCGGAACACATTTAACGCATTTAACCGACCTTGCCCAGGTTGTTGCCCGGTGCCGTGTCTTTTGTTTTCGCTCGCATATTGTAGACAAGCGCATACGCGTACAAGCCACTGAGTAAAAGTTCATATGCGCTGATCATTTATCAATTAACTTCTGTTTGTCCGTAAGGTCAACCAGTTTAGAGAAGACCCTTACAGGTTCTGAAATCCTGGTAGTAAAGTCACTAAAAAAATGTCCTCACCGGCTGGCAGTGAATGCGTTAACTATTTTGTAAGTTTAACTTGTACCTTTAGCTACAAGTAACTGCCTAATCGAGTAAACAGGAGCACATTATAACACTTATTTATTAATGTTTAAAATCTACAATATACTTAACCTTCTGTGTGTTTTATTGCAGAAGCAAACTCTAGAAAAAAGAAAGTGTATGAACAACAAGAAAACGAAGAGAATCCTCTTCGATGTCCTGTTAAGCTGTACGAATTCTACATTTCAAAATGGTAAGTCCAGATAGATATACACCTTTTTCACTAGATCCTTAAGTTGTCCTCCTATAACCTTAACATTCTGTTTAATTTCAGCCCGGAGTCAGTGCGCACGCGCAACGACGTGTTCTACCTCCAGCCGGAGCGGTCCTGCGTGCCGGACTCCCCTGTGTGGTACTCCACGCAGCCGCTGAGCCCCGCGGCGCTCGCGAAGATGCTGCACCGCGTCAAGATGGTCAAGGAGATCAACATCGCGCTACTTACTAGCTAGGTAACCTACAACACTACACCTAGGATATTTTGCTTATAGTAGAGGAGGCAAACTAGCTAGCACCCGGTATAAGACCTTGTGTAGGGTCCTTCCGGATCGCTACTTCCATCTAATCAATTAATCAGCCAATCAGGAGGATAAGTACTAGCTAGGTAACCTACACACTACACCTAGGATATTTTGCTTATAGTTGAGGAGGCAAACGAGCCAGCACGCGGTATAAGACCTTGTGCAGGGTCCTTCAGGATCGCTACTACCATCTAATCCCTTAATCAGCTAATCAGGAGGATAAGACAACTAGCCATAAAACATTGCAGTTCCATTTTTTTTTAAAACACTGTCTAAAGAAGATATACAGAGGGCTAGAGTCGATTAAACCTTATATTGATGTATTGGTGTAACTAATAATTCAATCTTGTTACAGGATTCTCAAGTCAGCGTTCTCGCCGAATGTATCGGGATTCGCAACTCGTCGTTACGCTTTTGGTTTCGATTCGTATCGGTTACAGTTCACGAAGTTGAGGCGCCAAATTGCCTTCAGTCTCCCAAACGTTGTAAAGATGGTAATAATAAGCACAATGTATATTTTTTCTACTTTGTATATCAGCCAGTGAAATGGAAGATTAATTTTAATGAAAATATAGATTTATTCAACTTTTTTTTACGTTGTTGCAATATTGTTGTAGGCTTCTGTGTTCATACAGTTATCTGTAAAACGTTTACGTTGAAGCGGCAAAAAGTATTTTAGTTGGCCATTAAAATCTGAAGTTATTGGGATGGGAAGATCATCTGATGAATTTATTTTAAATTTGTATATACGCCAAGCGATTCGCATCATGATTTTTTAACTAGAAAAATGTATAGCTACATCTTGTACAAGTTCGTAACTGGTAAGAGAAAATTCCTCTGAACCAGTAATAGACTCTTGTATTACCCTGTGTAATATTGAGATATTTAATAATAATTATTAGAATAGGTTTAAGGTAAAATTCCAATTTTTAGTGGCAGGAAATCTTATTTCATTAGCATTAATTTTTTAACGAAGGATATGTAATATGTCACAGATATAAATTTTTATTATAGTATAATATAGCTTGTGAAAGAGTCAAATTCGTATTAACTATTGATAGCGTTGACCGTAAGGTTTAGGTTACTATTCTGCCGTCCTAAGCAAAAACGCAGTAACTAAGATAAACCTTTAGTAATATCAACCTTATCATTAAAGGCAATGAATTGAATTGGCTTTGGTGATTGAATTTAAGATACTGCTTATTGGCTTGGGAGGGCAGTACTATGTAAAAAAGAATACAGATTCTCTTAAATATGCTGCTTTTTATTTCCCTATTGGTTTTACTGCCATGGAGTATTTTGATCCACGATCTCCGCGTCCCGTTTTGGGTGCATGAGGTTCATTTCGCAAAAGGTCCCTTTCATAAAACGGCCCTTCTGCAAAATGTCCCTTCCTCAAAACGTCCCTTTGCAGAATGTCCCGTTCACAATGCGTTCCTTTCGTAAAACGTCCCGTTCGCTTAATTGTCAAAATGTAAAAACTAGAGTTGTCTTCATTGGAAGTGTATGTGTGAAGTGCGTAATTTCCACTAGGCAAGCGTAGGAGCTGTTATTGCCCATCTCCCCCCTATGAGATAAGACTTAGTTTTGCTGTACCTGTATGGGCATTTTCGCAGACTGGGTGGTTATGCGAAAAGGAAGTTTTGTACAAGAGACGTTCTGCGAAAGGGACGTTTTGTAGAAGATTGCTGAAGTGACGTTTTGTAAAAGGGACCGTTTGTAGAGGGGACGTTTTGCGAGTGGGACGTAATTTTGGTGAAGGTCCCGTCCGCAAAACGTCCCTTGCGAACGGGTCCTTATGCGTCCTAACCCGCGTCCCGCCAGTCAAATTGACGTACCCAGTAAGGGCACAGTTGCGTCAATGTATGAATAATGAATGACTGAAGTAAAAACTCTTATGTTGGCATCCTAGCGATTGTGGCCGCCATAAATCTCATTCGAAGCAATTGCAATAGGAAGGCACAGTTTCCACGCAGAGAGTGAACCATTTTACAAACAAAACAATTTACTTGTTTATAATATGGTCAGGAGAGCCTTCGTCCAAAACGCACTCACAAAGAGCTATCCTTGATCCGGATCTTAACTAAGTGTGTACAAGCATGACCAAAGCGAAGCCGACAAAGGGTGGTTCACAAATCTATCAGAATCACGATAACGCACAATCCAAGGCTTAATTGGGATATTTAGTTGGACAGACTCATAATAAAACATATACTTATATCATTTTCTTTTCTTTGGAGCTACAGATAGAGCTTGGACCATTTTCAGAGTAATATCCTTATCTTTATACTTAAGAGCGTATGAGAGTGATTGAGAGAGAAGTACAAACCCTTTGAAAGAGCTATTGCTAAGGATTTTATACTCAAGGTCCTGGTGGTCTATTGTCTAACGCACTCGCAATCGCAATCGACTTCAGAACGGAGCAATTGTTTTCATTTTGTATGCAGACAAGCGTTCGATTTTCAATATAAAAACATTCACGATTACAAATGCGTTAACACAGCCCCCTCTGGGCTACTGCACTGTACAGTCAGCGTCATACATAAGGTACGCAAGGTAAGGTTTATTTGGTTCAGAAATTCAAGTTATGACCTACAAAGAGTGACTTTGGGTGACTGTACGTACGCTAAAATGAGAACACTGTTCGGAATTAAATTGGCAACATGATCCAATTTTTAGCAAACATCTGATGCTTAATGTGATAATGATAATGTGGTAGTTGCCACTTAAAAATATTGTTATTTCACCTGTCACCTGTAAAGTATCCAAATAGATGGACGAGTTTTGTAGCTCAGAGTCTAAATCACGTCTATAGTACATTACTACAGACGCCGGGAAGTAGGTGGTTGCAGGCCGAGTTAATATAGACGGCCGAGCGAAGCGAGGTCGGATAGTTACGAGGCTGGCAACCCCTTTTCACGGCGAGGTAATGTATAGTGCTTTTCTCAAACATATGCAATGAAATAAAAAAAGACATCACTCAAAAAAGTAAATTGATAAATGTCCAACCCTAGGGAAGAAAAGTAATTGGGTGTTAAAATAAAGTACCAGGAGCGCAGCGGTAATTAGGAGGTATATCAGGCATAGCGCAACTTAGATCTCAGGCGGTGCGGGCAACCGGCGGGCGGGCGGCTTTCGCACACGACACAGCGCGGATGTCTCCCAAACGTTTATGCACTCCTAGTATTTGACGTTATAACATTTTTTCAAAAATTTTAAAAATGTAATTTAGATATTCAGCCTGTTCATAAAACCAGCTGTCATGGCCATATTAAAATTAAAAAAAAATTACTTCCCGGCCTAGGCCTTCAATTTTGTATGAAATTCCTTTACAGTTCTCTCGAGTTGTTCCGTCGGAAACGTGGCACTTTGAAGCCTAAAATAACTAACATAACGCCGACATTACATAGCATGTTTGAGAAAAATAATATACAAATACAAGTCAACTATTGCCCTTTCCAGTCTGTGTTTCCGCTAAGACAAAAATCGTGCTATGTAAAAGTAGGTACTGCGAGAAGTAAATACGTTTATGTTTCCGAATTACGAACTAAAATATAAGTCTATGTTCCGATTACGACACACAATTTTTAATCCCAAGTACTAAACGCGTTGTGCTCTATTTTTTTTACAATGGCAGGTTATGACCTCATTTTTCTTATCGTAGAAAGAGCTTTTCTTGGGCGGTAGTGCGTTAAATTTGAAAGCCTCTTCTTTGTTTGCTTCTTGTCGCCACCCGGCCAAACATCGATTTCTGCAAAACAAATCCTATTTTACACGTATTACACACGTTACGTTACGTTTTTACATGTATTTTCACGTATACAATTCGATTTTTCGTCAGAAATACAATCACTTGACCTCAGAATGGTCCAGTAAAACGTCCTCCATCGTAAGTAGGTCATAAGGTCATCCCAGATGGAGGCTGAGCGGCTGAGCCCGGATCACCGCGTGCCGCGCCCGACCCAAATAACATTATGATAATGAGCAAAATGGTCTCACTTGAGAGTTGATGAATATCTGTTGTACAAACGTTACTTTTATATACTATTGATTCAATTCGTGATTTTATTTAGAGGCGGGGATGACACATCGCACACGCTACCTTGTCGAAAAATCATGCCCATTCTTAAAGATATCAGAGGCTAAATACTTACTGAACTTCATTTTATTTTGTGACCCATCAACCCAATAATATAAAAAAAGAAAACCTTTTTCCCAATTCTCAAATCTAAACCAATCCAACGAAACGAAACGCATTCTCATATAAAAACTTTTTGAACCGTTGTCCTCTTTTTCATCGCTACGTTTTCTAGGTTAAGAAACTTCCGAAGCTCAACCCTAAGCTTAACCATGAAGGTTGAATTTGTTTCTTATTCTACGTTATGGTATTGAAATGGAAATTCAAGGCTCGCTTTATGATTGGCCGTGATCACAAGCAAAAGGTAAAAATTTAAATGTCAACGTGAAAAAAAAACAAACATCCTTGGTTCTTGCTTGCACCCGCTTTAGACTCGTAAAGTGAAGCGAGATAGCAACTATTGTCAAATGACTTTTTAAACTAAGCGTATTGTAATAAATGAAAAGAAGTTTGATTATTATATTTTCATTGTATCATTTCAAAATTGATAGGTAAATATCAATTGCAATAAAGACACCGATCAATAAATTCAACAATTATTTAACCTTCGTTTAAAATCAATATCCGTCGCGGTGCCCTTGAAAAAATTATTAAACGTAATCTAATTTACTTATAACACGTAAATAGACAGATTTTAATGAATGAGTGCTATTGCTATGTGTGAATCCCGTTCGCCATTACGTTACAACCACCGTTTATTGTTCAGAGAATATTATCGTATCGAGCTGTGCGCCTGAGAATAAGTTCGCATAAGGAGAGTACTCATTATTTTGTAAATAGAACGTGATTTTATTCAATTTTGGCGGGAGGCTGGCACGTTTCGGGTTCTTTGAATGGCGATCTGTCATCTTGAGCCGTCGGCCTCGACGTTGAAACTGGGTTCATGTTTCAGTGTTTGAAATCTGTAAAATTAGCAGTGCAAAAGTGAAATTAGTTGTTGGGGGTCGTTACATGTGGACGTTGGACGATGCGTCGGGCGTAGACGCGTCGGCTATGGACGGCAGACGTTCGAATCCAAGTTACGAGGCAGGGTTTGACTTGTGTGATCAGTTGGGAAACGTAATTTGGTCGGACGTGCCGGGACGCTCGGCGGGCCGCGTTCTGCGCCGCCGCTGCCGCAGCGAAGGCGTAGATCGGTCTCCGTACGAGGATGCGACACGGGAGCCCCTTCGCTCGGCAGAGGGATACCCGCGGCACCGGGCTCAGGCTCAGCCCAATAAGAGTTTCTTCACGCTAAACAACTCTCCGGACCGCTACGTCCGCGAGTGCTCGCTGCCAACCAGCAACGGCGATTACCTCATGGCCCACGAACAAAATAGACACCATGGGTGAGTGACGCACGACATAACCTAGCTTGTTTTGTAAGACAAAAGGCATGTTTACATTCACATGGTCTCAAAACTGAACTAGTTAGTAAGTGCCAATAAATGTGACATTATTTATCTTGTTAATTTTCCTTTGTTTGTTTATGCTGTAGGTATAATAATAAATAATTCTATGCAACTATAATATTAATATAAATAATTGGTAAAAATTCTTAACATTAAGCATTTATCAACATTGTTTGTTTGTATTTTTTTCAGTTACCAGCCAGGAAGATCAAAATTCAATAGAACAAGTCCCAGTAGACCTTTACTAGTAACAACATTATCGAATACTAAAGTAGACGACAGCAGGCTGCCGAAAGTAGAGGAATTACTAGAGAAAATAGACCAAGATATGATGGAATTAAATACTAAGATACCCTTGAAATCAATACTCAATAACCCCACACCTTTATCTCCACCACCTGGGATACTTAAGAAACCAAAAGGACGAATATATCAGGACCCAAAATTAAATCTGGAAGGGCGCAGAAGACAAAGAGCCTGTAGTGAATCAGACAATTTGTACTGCAGCTTTAATTTATCATCTCCTATACCTGGTTATGACAAGTATGTATAAATGCTTTAAAGATGTGAAAGCTGAGTTGCGTGATATAATGATAATAACTTTATCCTTTTTATGCCAGAAAAGTTCAAGGCCCGTATTAATAAAGTAATCTCAACTCTAATGCTCATCTCGAGATGTGTCAAAAATGACAGTGTTCTATGGTTTGATGTTTACTTTCACGTATCTTGTAACGGGTGTCTCAGCCAAGATCAGTCTATTAATATAGCCCTTAATCTCTTCTCATCTCATCTCATATCTTCAGATAATGATTCTATACACCAAATTCTTTTAAAAAAGTATAATTAAATTAGACACTCAAAAAATTGTTTTGAAGCCTATTTTATAGATAACTAGTATTTAAAAAAATAAAAGAGCAATGGGACTTAATAAGGTTTTTAAATAATATTTGGGGACAATCTTATATAAATTAACCTAGTCCCAAGTTAAGTTCTAAGGGTTTACTTTGAATACTATGCTATCATAACCAGGGACCTGCCCGCTATCCCATTCAAGGGGTTGCAAAGGGGGTTTCGTATAATTTACCCTAACCAAGGGTTTGGAATGGGTATTTCAAAAGGAAACTAAAAGATCCAGGAAGGGATCCAAATCCGTTTTATATATGTCTTGTTCGATTTTGCTTTTAAAGCTCTATATTTTGAGTGACACCAATATCCCTTTAACTCAAAAAATATTTATAAAGGTAACTCTTATATTTGGTTATGCAATAAGAGAGGGATATCAATTTACGATTGATTGATGATTTGAGCTCTAGGTTACCCTTATGTGAATGGTTAGCTTAGCACGTTTGCCCTTGGTGTCACAATGTGTGTGTCCAAAAAAATCATAGTCCTATGCCGGTGACACAGCAGGTGTGTTGTGTATCCAAAAATTCTTACTACAATGCCGGTGACACAGCTTGTGTGTTGTGTATCCAAAAATTCTTACTCCTATGCCGGTGACACAACATGTGTGTCCATAAAAAATATAAAAATCTTACTCCTATGCCGGTGACACACAGATGTGTGTTCTCGTCAAATTCGGCCAGCATAGAGTAAGCGCTCAGGAAAACAGGACCGGGGCGAACGTGTTAACAAATAACTTAGTGGGTTATACTTCGAGACGTACTTAACGTCTTTTAAAGGCTTTTATTGGAGAATAGGTGGTCGGGTCCCTAATGATAATGATGAAATACATAAAAAACATCCAAGCCTTAGGCACAGTAGTGCTTAAATCAATATCACTACATAGTATAAAACAAAGTCGCTTCCCGCTGTCTGTCCCTATGTATGCTTAGATCTTTAAAAGTACGCAACGGATTTTGATGCGGTTTTTTTTAATAGATAAAGGGATTCAAGAGGAAGGTCTTTATGTATAATAGATACTGTTTTATGTACGGGTTTTACAGAAACCGAAGCGAAGCGAGGGCGGGTCGCTAGTAATAATAGTAGTAGTAGTTTTAAATGAAATTAAAATACTAGTGCTTATCACGCTAATACTTACCCGTTCCTAACATTGAACAAACTAGGCTAACTGCATCATGAAAATTATACATACGGTACATTATTTACTTGGAGTGTTATTTTATTTATTTACTAGCTGTTTGTGCCCAGCGCTGCCTGTGTTATGTATTTTTTTTCTTATAAACCTCGTAATAATTACGACCACAACAAAAAAAATATTTTAATCAGTCAAGCCATTCTCGAGTTATGGCATGACATGATGACTAAGGAAAACAGGGATGAACTTTTAAATGTACAAATTTATTTGGTAAAAGTCTTAGCCTGTTTGTGCAAAATGTGGTTACAGAATTTAACAACAAGTAGGTATTTAGAGTTGTTGGTAATTCTGTAGCTCTGCCTACCGTACTCTGGGAATGAAGGCGTGAAGGCGTGTTGGTTCGCCAACAAATAGTTTATTCTTTGTAATTAGGATTAAGTTTTTTTTTTATAGTAAATATTTTATTATCATAACTACTATGCTCCATTTTTATCAATTAATCAGTACTATTGGTATTGAAATACTGGAAAGCAGTTGTAAGTCATTTCGCTACTGTACAATTTAAGGCTGCGGCTCCACTGAGGCGGAGATGAGCGGGAAGGAGCGGAGCTGTGCCAATATTAACCAATAGAATCTAAACTAACGCGCGCAAGGCGCGCTCGACGTGACCGCATGCGCCTTCTATTGGATAATATTGGCACAGCTCCGCTCCGCTCCACTCATCTCCGCCTCAGTGGAGCCGCACCCTTAAGCAGGAAATTTAAATAAAATATTTAAAGAAATGAATTTACTCCCGGGCTGTTTAGAATGTTTTAAATGTTATCTACACACTATGCCTGCAAAAATTATTCTTATATTTCTGTGTAGTTTATTATTTTTTATTTTGCAAAGAAAACAAATAGATATTTTTTATAACCACGAACGCTCTGCTATACTCTTTCTTGATGTTTAATTCACTACCATATTATTATTTTTTTACTTTTGTATGTGCCTTAAATACATTCTCCTTTATCTACAAATTTCAACTACTTATATGAATGTTTTATAAATCTCACATCCATTATGTTTTTAATTTTTGTGTACCTATTCCAATTTCAATCAATAAAACTGATGATAAACATCATGATAAATTAAATACAATGTGTCAGAAATGCTCTTTAATCAAGTTGGTCTTTTTAGTGCCATATGTTTAATTTACTCAAAGTAAAGTAATGAATAGTGTCAAAAAAATTATAGTGACTCCAAAATTATCATTTTTTAATTATTGCCATTATGTGTTATGGCGTATTGTGATCTACTCTTGGGTATTTAAACGTTCAATGGCTTAGTTTATAACAGTTCTTTACAGCTAAAGGTATGGTTTTCAGTAATTTATCTATTTATGGACAGAAAATGTCCGCATCAGTATTTATGTACTTAAATAATTGTCATAAGGTGCAACCCCAACGCGGGCAACCCTTAGAATTGTTAAATCTACAATGGTAAACATTAATTCGATCTAAGCTCAATTTATTTTATTTTATTTTGACACTGCTCCGCCTCGTGATCCTCACTAAGAAGCTAACAGTCTCTGCTTTGATACTCTGTAAGGACAAATATTTGAGTGATAGAAATTTGTCAGGATCGTGGCAGGTGGAAAGAAGTGGTCTCTGCCTACTCCTCTGGGAAATGAGTGATTTGATGTATTTATTAGTATTTTTTTGTGAGCCTTGGATTAGTAGTATTTATTTCTCTACAATAAGTATGTTTACTGTTGTCTAGTACTCTTAGTGGGTCTATATTATCTGCCATTATTTTCAGTCATAATGTGTTTGTAGGTCATAATTATCACAAATAGCATTTTTTTTTAAATTGATACTTTCTAATGATTTTTTAAATCAAACCCAATCTAACCTAGCCTTAAATACACATACAGCAAAGAAATTGAGCCACTTTCTAAGGAATTTCAGTATGAAGTGGCCCAATTTCTTTACTTTAAGTGTATATTTAAGAAATTGTTTTTTTTTATATAAACAAAGTAATGATCAGCAAAAATATGGGAAACAACTGGCTCCCTTAGTTAAAACGTATCGGTCAACTTGTGTTTTTCTGTTCCATCCCGTCAGCAGCTCTACAAAAAACTCATGTACGCTTTCTTTCAGCCGCCTATCTTACGTCTCACACACCAGCAAACGTGCGAAAGACAACTCGGGTACTGGGTACTCTTACGGCACGGCCCTAGCGACCCTTGGGACCACCCCAAGGGCCAAGAGTCCCCTTGCTCCTAAACAATGCGCTTGCAAGGACGCCCACCAGTCGCATTCCATAGAAAAGGGAGACACTCAGCATATGCATGTGCTGAGGACCACTGCGATTACCAATGAGAGACGAGAGGTTGATGTGGTGAGTGACTTTATACTTTTTTTGGGTTCCTTAGGATCTCTAGCGTGTCTGCCTGTACGTCCGTCTGTCACAGCCAATTTACTCTTAAACTGTTGGGCTGATTGAGTTGAAATTTAGTACACATATGTAAGTCGGTGACCCTAAGATTACACTTGGGGTCCACTTTTGGGGGTAGACTAGAAATTAAAATAGCTTTTGCGAACTTAATCGTGTGATCTATCAAATACAAGGGCTTGTTTATTGTAAGAATTTCAAATGTGTATTTTTTATAATTTTGAGACATCGTTTTAAAGTTATTTATGAAAATAGGCGTAAATTGACTTATCGCCGAAACTATTAAGCTTAAAAAAAACAGCAAATAGGTGTCCCAGTGTTTGCTTTTTATTTTGTTAGAAAAAACAAGTATGTATTTAAACTTAAAAAAAATAAAAGGCCAAGCACGTTTAAAAACTTCGCTGATTCGTAATGAATGATTATAATTATGTTAGATACCACTGAAAAACTGACGAAATAAAACATGAAATTAACGAGTTTTCATGACAGGGCATCAGGGAAAATTACAAAAAGTCAGATTAAAATGATCGATAGCTTTTTAGCTGCTCTATCAGCTTTGGGAGGGTTGATGTCGGTTTCTGGGACACTCTACGTGCGTCTAAGGCATACCGACATAGTGGACTATTCTTGCTCACCATACCTCTTTTATTATCCATTTTTTAAATGCTCAAATAATCTTAACATACCCTTTTCAATCTTTGTATTTTTTATATATATTAATTTGTTAAAAAAAAACTCGAGCTCTACAAATTCACTTTAAGACATCGCTGTCATCGCTCTTACAGAAACTAAGTTGTCTGGCCAGATGTTTTGACGATACCTGATATCGTTAAAAATATAATTATAATTTCATCTCACAGTTGTGACTATATCATGCTAGTTTGAACCGTATCTCGAAAGTTATAAAAGCGTCCAAACGTTCATATGTATACGAGTCACGTAACACTACAGTGGATATATTGATCATTACGTCGGTGCCAAAATCCTTTTTGTCTGTGTTCTAAAAGCACAATGCGTATGCAACAGTTTTCACTCCGTGTGTCTTTCTCTATCATTCCTATTAGAAAAGAGACGCTGCACTCTTTACATGATAATGTAGAGTCTCATTTGCGTTTGGAAAACAGTTATTAAATACCTCTTGAAATGCTTGTCTGTGCTAAATATGTTTTAATAAAAATAAACACTGCTGGAGAGACTGCTGTTAATCGTACTTCGTACGAGTTTTTACATCGGGAGTGTGGTTTTTTTCCTTGTGGAGTTGCGTTAAGCCAATTTTTTAAAAACATGTAGTAAGTGTTGACTGGAAATAAGGCTTACCTACAGACTACAGATAAGGAATGATCGGAAGGTCCCTGGTTTGAACAAATAATAAACCTATCGCCTACAGAAGCCTTTTACGGATTCACCAACTGTAGGATATGCCTAGGTATATCGCTTGACTCGACCTTAGTTTAGTTCAGTCTGCTAAAGTAAAGTCATATTTTTTCCTTCAGTGACAGTTAAATTGTGTAAAAATATGAAATAAATTTACTAAAACAAGTTTTGGTAACATTTTCCTTTGACATTTGGCAAAAGAATGACTCTAGGTCTGTCAGGTTACTTTATCTTATATATAAAAATATGTCTATGGTTTTAAGCGCCCCGTTCGACGTGTACACAAATGTTAAGCTAACATGTTTGCTTCCTTTTTACATAATTATTTAATTTAAATGATGCATTTACCCCTCTGTCAAAATAGGGGCGCCAGTCTTACTCCCGGGTAAAAATAATGCGGTCGGGTTATTTAAAGGAGGATTTTCAATCCATGAGGTTCTACGAAGTCGCAAAAGTACCTGTTCTGGCCTGTTCATATAACAGGACCCAGCCCAGACCATCTTTGGCGGTATTTCAGAGCAGTTTTCTGAAAATTAATTTCGGATATAGATTTGGGTCTTATTTTCAAACTAGCGACCCGCCCTCGCTTCGCTTAGATTTATGTGAGTTTTCTGTAAAACCCGTGCATAAAACAGAATTTATTATACATAAAAACCTTCCTCTTAAAACACTCGATCTACTAAAAAAAAATCATCAATATCCGATGCGTAGTTTTAAAGATCTAAGCGTACACACAGCAACACTTCTAGCTATACACTTCAGAAATCTGAAATATTGCATGAAAGAGAGTCGCACTAGAATGCGTATGTTGTTGACATAATACACATATATACATCTCTTTCTTTTTCTCTCTGCTCTGTCTTTAATGGTTAGTTAGGTGTGATGTTGTGTGTACAGTCAACCAATTTGATTCCTAGGCCACTATGGACTTTGTCAACGTGACGTTGTAAACTAAATCATAGGGAGTCTCTTACGTTTTGAATGACAACGTCACTTTAACATAGTCCAAAGTGGCCTAGAAATCAAATTGGTTGACTGTACATAGGGACAGACTGACAGCGGGAAGCAACTTGGTTTTATACTATGTATGGTATTGATTGGCCCAGTTTTTATTTTTATTTGAGTGATGAGGAATCCGTAAATTAAAACGAAAGTACGTTCCGTTGGGTATATCTATGCGAGTCCTCGAGACTCTTTTTTTAAGAGCCGGGGCGCGACTTTGTAATTTTTCTTTAGTTAATATATTTTTTAGAGTAGTTGGTAATGCTGTAGCTCTGCCTACCCTGCTCTGGGAATAAAGGCGTGAGTATGTATGCATGTATATATTTTTTAAACCTAATTTCATATAATTCGGACTATATTCTTGATGCTCATATTTTGTTACAATTTATTAACTACCTATTTGTGACATTTACATGACGAGAGCTCGTAAAAACTTGATATGGTTTGTCCTAGACGACTCGATTGCTGTATGTTTTATTGTAGAAGAATATAAGTTAGCATTACAGCTACTCTTTGCATTCATTTTATATTTATTGCTCGAAAACGAGTACAAATAGTGGTCGTAATACCCAATGGCAACCTCTGCCGATTGTTATATTTTTTACATAAATTTACCTTGATGCAAAAATAAGAAGACTAAAAAGAAAGATTATAAAATCATTTGCTTATTTATGAAACACTAGCGACCTGTAAAATATTGTACGACTATTGGTTTGGAAGCCCTAATAGTTTAGCATATGTGCTTTATTTTTACGCGTTTCTACCCCAGGAAAGGTTTTAGTTAAGAATAAAAAGTAAACACTCTTCCGGAGAATTTCGTTTAGTAATAAACTAGCGACTCGCCCTCGGTTCGATTCGGTTTATGTGACATACATACATACATAAACTCACGCCTTTATTCCCAGAGTGGGGTAGGCAGAGCTACAGAATTTCCAACAACTATAAAAACTTTTTGATAATTCTGTAACCACATTTATTTGTTTATTTATTTTCTTATTAACCCGTACATAATACAGAATTAATTATACCTAAAAAAAACATTCCCCTTGAATCCTTCTATCTATTGATGAAAACCCCATTAAAATTCGCTGCGTAGTTTAAAATATCTAAGCGTACATTAAGAGGTAGATGTCGGGAAGCGACTTCGTTTTATACTATGTATGAAAAGTTTAACAACAGTAATGTAATGTAACAATTCCTCCTATCCCTACGAATAAACAAATGCGAAAGTAGGTTTGCCTGTCTGCTCGTTACGGATTCTAAATTCGGCGAATTCGCTGAACTGATTTGGCCGCAGAGGAAAAAACTCGTTGGACCTGCAACATTTGCTAGTTCCAAAGGGAAACAGTAAACAAGTCCTATCCTACTTCCTCTAGGTACTATTAACATTATACATGTGAAACTTTGTGAGTATGTTTGAACGTTAGTAGGTATTTCGATGACGCATAAACAGTTTAAATGGTTTTTGTCCAATGAAGATTTCACATACATTCTTACTTTATACCAGTAAATTGCATAGTTCCAGTATAATTAAATAAAATAGTTTTTCAAATAGTGTCCGTGGTTCCGGAGATTACCTGTAAGATAGATACAAACTCACAAAATCAAAGTCGGAATATTCTTTATTCAAGTAGCTTTACAATAATAAACTCTTTTGAAAAGTAATTGTAGCGACTTAACCTAAGTTTACTGCAGAACCTGTAAGAAACTGTCGCAAAATTCGTACGCTTTTTTTATAATATTAGTATGGATTAGTATAGATGTGGGAATAACGTACGAGTTCTACGCGGACATAGTCGCTGGCAAACATTAGTTATTGTATTCTTTAGCATTTACTTTAAGTAAGCTACTATCTATAGTTACTTATCTATTAGTCACCATTTGAATGGTTATCTGGTGTGTTAGGTGAGATAAAATGAGGGCTTAGGATGAAGCATTGTGTACATATGCGTTAGTGGCGTGCTGAGATTAGGTCGAGTTTCGAAAAACAACAGTACCTACCCTTACGATGAGTTACATTTATCGTACTCGCTAGCGAGTCGAATGCTCTGTCCCTTGCACTCTACATATAAGAATACTTGCGAGGTCTTCGTGGGACAGAGTTTCGACTCGCTAGCGAGTACGTTAATTGTAACTCATGGTAAGGGTACAGATGCCCGAAGCGTTTTTTGTTGCTTGATTGCAGCGTTTTACTTCAAAAGGAGATTATAGAAAATCAAGATTCAGGATCTTATCTTCAGCTAGCAAATATTTGGCTTCTTTAGAGTGTTTTTTTTTATACTCCTATCTCCTAGACCTTGGTGGATTATAATCGGATCTGAATGATTAAGCAAAATTTTAGCTATGGTGTCTCCACGATATCGTATAAACAGTGAAGTGATATAGTTCATATCTTTATAAATAGTACAAAACAAAGTCGGGTAAAAATCAAAATAAATGTCTAGTTAAAGAGAGTTTTGTCACCGTCACGAAACAGTTGGTTAACGTCAAACATACGTCAATTGTAATGAAATTGTAAGTTAGACATCATTTAAGTGACATTTAAATAGCGTCCTTATGTACATTTATTTTGATTTTTACCCAGTCGTCATCTCTGTCTATATTTTTGTGCGCTTAATCTTTAAACTACGCAATATATTTTGACCCGGTTTTTACAATCAAGTTTCTTTTGCAAAGTTTTTGTGTACTACATGACCAAAGCCGGGGTTGCTTGTTATTTTATAATTGCGATGTGTACTTTTGCTTGTTTTTTTTTCAAGCAGTTCGTGTTATATTGAGTTGCGACTTTTACGAATTTAGATTGGATGTTAATGTAGATTCCTTCTTAAGGTCTGATGTGTTAAATCATACATAAAAAAAAACGTTAATACAGAAAATATAAAAGACTCGCTAACACATAATTTTGCTCGTCACACTTATATTTGTGTTAATAGGGTGAATTGCAAAAATATTGTACATAGTTAAGGGCTCAATTAAAAAATCCTTAACAATCCTTAACTTTTTCCTTTGTGTAACGAAGATTAGCCATATAATCATATGGTTAACTTTCGTTACACAAAGGAAAAACAATGGAAGAAAGTTAACGTTGTCTCAATTAAGCCCTTAACTATGTACAATATTTTTGCAATTCACCCAATTTAGGGAACCTGGAACCACTAGCTTCGTAGGCAAGATAAAATAGGTTTTTTTAATATTTAAATAAATATAGTAGGTACGAACCGTAATATCCCCTTGGTGCCAACAAGAGTGTTATAGTAATTAGCATAGTAATCAAATTGCAAAATGGGGTGTGTATCAAATACCCATAGCCCAGGGTGTGATCCGTCCATGACATTTTACCGCACCCCGCGGCATTAAAAATGGCTTTATTATACATATGCATAATCTATGTTCTAGTTAATTAAATTTTATCAGGCTCGACACGCGTAATTGTCTCGTTATATCATTATAAAAACATGCCTCATCGTTCATTTATCCGCTAGTATCACACGGTTATCGGAGCGGGGCCCGTGTGTAGACTAGAGATTTATCGCGGCTTAATTCTATTAAACTGTTTACTCTGTGGTGTGTACGGAAGTTTAACATTTTGGAATTTTACGTGGGACATTTACGGGTGACGGTGTACCGATGTTTTTATAGCTAGTGACGTGGTCATACTGTTTATATTCAAACGGATTGTGCAAGAGGTGACCATGAGTGGTCGAACGTGATTGACTGTTAATAGTGATGCGGTGATGAGATGACAGTCGGGTCGGTGACCAAGCTTTTGTGGTGTTAGTGGATATTTGAAAACATGGGGGTTTGCTCGTTTAAGAAGTTATTTAAGAAACTTTATCGAAAAGTGAGTATGATACTGTCGTAGATACACGTGGAATTCGTTTCACGCTTGTTTCTCTTTTTTAATCCATTAGTGGTGATTTTTTAAAAATCCTTTCTTAGTGCACCTCTAGGATACCCAAGGAAGCTCCAGTGGTTTTGGCTGTGCGTTGATCGATCAGTCAGTCGATTAAACTTAAAAGAAAAGTGAAATAAACCTTTCGGAACTCGTACTAAAACATGTATAAATCATAGCAGTCCCCAGTTTATAAACCGGGTTTTTTAAATTCTCAGTAGTGTTACGATACGACTACGACTTACGAATGGGTTTATTTAAAATTTCAATCGTCTTCATAACAATGTAGCAACAAGTTAATCCGGTCAATGGCCTTTTCAGTTATTGGAATGAAGTTATCAAACTGTTTAATGTGTCTACCGCAATGCGCATTACGTGTTTTGAAACCTGCAGTGTACTGCTTTCGCGCCTTTATAGCTATAAAGCAAGATAATAATCAGATTCCGTGATTTTTATCAACCTTGTTGGTATTTACGAAGTTTTTGGAGTTTAAAATAGACTGGAATGTTAAATATTCTGTTGTCGTTGTAGACGAAATGGCCCAATAAAATGTTGTATAGCAAATGATATACGAAGTCAGACATATTTGTATGTAAATCATGGTTCTCGTGTTTTCGCTTATGTAGAGACGATTTCTTATCGCATGGTTGTTTTGACATGACGTAAAACCTGCTAAATTTGAGTGTTTTTATATTTTTGGGACCTAAAATACTTTCCCCAAACAGGTACCATATTACTTAATATACAATTTAAGTCTGAATTACCGCGGCAACACATGAATTTTCTATCGATAGGTAGGTATAATATTTGAAAGAAGAAAGTTGACAAATTGATGATTATTAACTTATATTAGAAACTTATTACAAAGCAGATAAAGTTCATGTGCGATATATACGAGTAAACTGATGGATACCGTTCTCTTCGATGGAAGAACTCCAGAGGCGTGGAGTAGGAGCATTGTCGTGTTGTTCTTTAAGAAGGGTAATAAAACCCTTATAAAGAACTACCGACCCATTTCACTCCTAAGCCACGTCTACAAGCTGTTTTCAAGAGTCATCGCGAACCGCCTTGCACGAAGCTCTCAAATCTCTTGCTTTACACATTTTATTGCAAAGTGGCCAGTAACCGGAGGGTGGCCAGTAATAGACGATTTACCCTATCGTTTTCCAATTAAACTATCAATATATTACAATTTTCTGTTTTGCCGCCAATAGTTCGATCCCTTGCGGTAAAGATCAAAAGTATAACCCTGTTAAAAACACTAAAGACCGAATGCACTAGGTATTTTGTACAACCGTTGTTAGAAGCTGTATAAAAAAATATCACAAGAAAGTCGCTACTTTACGGGGTTTACTTTTCAAAATGACGCGCGTTTTTCCGACGCTCCCAGTCTCCCAGTTCCCTGCGGCAATACATCCCCCTAATAACCTATTTACCCGCTAACCGTGTGGCTGCGTTAAAAATATTCCTCATAAACACTTTAACCTGCTCGCTGGTCAATGTCCTTATGACCTCATTTCTAGCTAAAACAGTTGCCAAGTTACACCTCATTTTGCTTTGCTTTAGACCGAGTTTCGCCTTCGCCCTAACCTAAGTCCTGACCATGTAAGTCCTAATTGTAGTCCTGATTAAATATTAATAGTTTTTTAATAAATAAAAGCAAATTTATAATCAGTCGATCAGTTAATGTCAGAAATACACAAGTTGGAATTTGAAATGGTGGTAATTGATAAAGAATTTCCAAAGTGAAGTATCACGATATTTTAGCGCTGTCGCTGTGTGTCTTCTTCTTAGTTGGATTAGTTTTTGTGAGTTAATAAGTTGAAATAGTGCTGTATATTTATAAATTACTAGCTGTTGCGCGCGCCTCCGTCCACGCAGAAAAATAAAATATGCCTATATCAGTCAGGGTGAATGTAGCTTTCCAATAGTGAAAGATTTTTTGAAATCGGCACGGTTGTTTTTGAGTTTATTCATTACAAACATACACATACACACACACACAAACAAAAATACAAAACTTTCCTGTTTATAATATTAGTGTAGATAAATATTTTATCAGTAAACTTAGTTAATGTTTGTTGTTTGGATGTCTATTATTGGATAAAAGTATCCATTTACTCATTCGTGAATCATTCCATTGGCTGGTTACATCTCAGGTAACCTCGTCCGTATTGTCTTAGTTAATTCGGTCTTCTTATATTTTATTGTGGCATCAATACACCCTGGCCTCACGCCAAATAAGCGAAATGTCAATTCGATGCATTATCACTGTTGCCACGGGACGGTGGTGTTAACTGATTCAATCGGCTCCTCATAAAAAACCCAATTCCACGCTAAGTAAAATCATAAAGAAATCGTTTCAAATCTTCCGCGAGACAGTGGGTGTTTTTAACGGTACTCCCCGTATTGTTTATTACCAGTCAACCTTGACATGTTAGTGCCGTTTTATTTGAAACAAGGTGCAAGGTGTATTACAATAGCTTTTTTTAAAATAAAGTGCCGGTAATGCTTGCCAAATTCGTGGAATCTCCAGTGGGTCGAATTCCTGAGTCACAATACAGTGGTTTATTTTTGACTGTCGATGCTTCTATCCAGGCATAAACTCACACCTCTCCCAGGTGCTGTCGAGCAAAGTCGGGCCGATAAAGAACTCTTATTTACATGTGAATACTTGCAACACTACGCTACCTGTGTCCGTGACTAGCTATTATAGCTCTTAAATCGTGTACAACATGGCGGTTATCACGTTGGTAGTGGAAAAAGTGAGTTTTTATTTGCTAATTTTATTGTTGCCAAAACCTCGTGGATCTCAGCTGTTTTGTGAGGCAAAACACGTGCGCCTATTACGCGTGATTGGTTGATTTTACAACGTAATCTCAAGGTCGGTTAGTGCTGTATTTTATTAAACCCGTTCAAAACTAGTGGAAAAATAAAATTACAATCTGGTGTTTTTAATTGTTTCGTTGATTCTTATCTGTGCATAAACTATACATGTGTTTTGTATTTAGTATGACTAGTAAGTAATCATTGATTACGCACGCGTACTTTGAGGTTATCGATAACTTTATGCGTCGTTGATTGACTTGACCCATGTCAATCGTTTTTTTATTAGATGTTTTTACTCTCGTTACAATGTCTGTGCCTCTGTGGTTACACGTATGGGTGTGTGTAATGTGATGAAGATATTTAATTTTATTGATGTGAGTGTGTGTGGTGGCTGTTGAAGGTGAGGAGGTTGGTGAGTGAGGCCAGACGGGCTGCTTTAAAAACTTTTTTTTTTATTATGAAATAAATCAGTGTGGTATAAAAAATATCCTGATTAATTTATATAAATAAAAATGAATCACTAAATATGTTGCTGAGCGCAGAACTCGAGAACGGCTGAACCGATTCGGCTGATTTCTTTTTTGTTGTGTAGAAGTAAAAATATAATAAATCCAACGGGAATGTTGGAAATTTGTAGCGCGGCGAAGCCGCTGGCGCGTAGCTAGTTTTTAATATATTTTTTCCTGTTGATTGAATCTGTTAACATAATTTTCGGGAAACAGGTGGTTAAACAAGCATACGGTACCTATTTTATGTTGTGCTATTTATTTATTATGTACATTTTTTGTATTTTTGGTAAAATAATTAATATCAGGTATACGATTCGCAATTCTCTTACTGCGCTATACATTATGGAATGAATAAATAAATACTTAATTACGTGTCAAATAAAATGGACTTAAAGTCGATTTTACCAAACTGGAATAAGACTTAGTCCGAGATTAGTCTATACACATTCGGCGTTTAATCTAGGTATATATAAGACATTATGCTCGTTTGGTCGAATCCGCCCTTAGTGAGTTTCGGATCTACGAATTTTATGAAGTGACCCGATTAGCAAAGAGATGTGTTGTAACAGAATGGGCCAGTTTTAAAAGTCCTTACCATACAAAGATTGATAAGGCAAAGTAATCAATTATTATTACGAGGGCTGCTACTTATGTAACCGGAATAGAAAAAATAAACAAACGTACATGGCTAAATATGGTTTTATTGTTTTTCGAAGTATTCTCCGTGATAATCGATGCACTTTTGCATACGTTGAAACCAATTTATAAAGCACTTTTTCCACTCTGACTGAGGTATCTCCAAAACGTGCTGTCTGAACGCGTCGACGGCATCTTCACGGGTCGAAAATCGTTGACCACGTAATTTATTCTTTACATTTGGAAATAAATAGAAATCATTGGGTGCCAAATCAGGGCTGTAAGGTGGATGACCCGTTAATTCTATATTTTGACCTTCCAAAAATCGAGTCGTTTCACGTGATGTATGACAGCTGGCGTTATCATGGTGCAGAATGATTCTCCGTCGCTGGTTGTTTTTCCGTATTTTTTCAAATACTTCCGGCAAACAAATGGTCGTGTACCACTCCGAATTAACCGTTTTACGATTC
The DNA here is from genome assembly GCA_963966035.1 of Acleris laterana. Lineage (NCBI taxonomy): Eukaryota > Metazoa > Arthropoda > Insecta > Lepidoptera > Tortricidae > Acleris > Acleris laterana. Next base: position 4,785,343 of record OZ014459.1, on the reverse strand, counting down.
TCTAGGGGCACTGTAGCCACATGGCCATTAATACCAAAAAAGCAGGCCACCATTTGCTTCAAGGTGCTTTTTGCACGAGTTACTTTCGTAGGGTTCGGCTCATTTTGAAACACCCACACCGTTGATTGTTGTTTAGTTTCGGGATCATACGCATAGATCCAGGATTCGTCACCTGTGTAGATATTATAAACAGCTTTTGAGTCACCACGGTTATATTTTTTCAACATTTCCTTGCACCATTCGACGCGAGCCTCTTTTTGATCCTTAGTTAAGTTGTGCGGGATCCAACGCAAAAAAATTTTTTTCACAGCTAAGTGTTCATGTAATATCTTATTAATGCTCGTCATACATATGCCTATAGTCGCCTCTATCTCGCGATACGTAACATGACGGTCATGCATTATAAGTTTTCGCACAGCTTCAATATTTTGTGGTACTACGACCGATTTCGGGCGACCATCCTTAACTTCGTCCCTGAGCATACTACGTCCACGATTGAACTCACTAAACCAGTGATACACAGTAGTTTTGGATGGAGCTTCATCACCAAAAGTCGAAGTTAGTTGATCTATGCACTGTTGTTGCGTTAAACCACGCCGAAAATCGTAATAAATCATAGCACGAATATTTTCACGAGTGAGTTCCATTCTTGCAGCGAGATTAAAATTTAAACCCGCCAAAAACAAAAGACTAGCGTACATAAGAAAAAAAAAATATAGCGGCCAGTATTAAAAAAAGTTCAAATTTTACCATGGAGGTCAGATATAGCGTTTAAAAATGTTGGAATCCTGGATTCCGGTTACCTAAGTAGCAGCCCTCGTATACTTGACGGTTTCGGGATGACTTAGAGTAAAATTGTTTGACCTCCTTTAAAAAATTAAATACATTGGCAAATTAAAATGCTGACGTACTGTAATTTATTTTTTTGTAAATAATTTAAAACCATAAGCTGAACTTGGTATCCAATGGCATTTAGTTTATTTAGATTAGGGCCGATATTCTACACGGTAAAAACCTTATTTTCTTTGATGTGTTATCGTATTGTCGACGATTTGATAGATTTGAATACAGTAACAGGTTAAAGTCAGTAGAATAAAGGCCTTGACGCAGAAATTATTATACCTACCCAATGCATCAATTACCTCCTTTGGGCTTTGGCCTGCTTACTGGGGTTTGATTCTCTCAAGAAGCAAAGGTGAACGAATGAACGAGTGATGTCCAAGCGGCGAGATTAAGTAGTCCCGTCAGTGCGAACAAAACACATTGTAGCGCGTGCATTTTCAATTTAGCAGCGTTGTTCCTGCCGATGGGTCGAACGTATAAGGCTGCTTAATTCAAAATGCACGCGCTAAAATGTGTTTTGTGTGCTCTGACGGGACTACACAAACTCGCCGCTTGGACATCACTCGTCCGTCCGTTCGACCGTCGTTGTTTAGAGAATCACTACCCTGACGTTTTGTTTTTCACGTTTCAGTCTCGTCAAGACACACCGACCCCGACGTGTCCAGCCGTCAGTCCAGGGCTGCCCGTCAGCTCTGTCACCTCGATGCCGGTCCCTAAGAAAGTTGTCAAGAGTGTCAAAAAAAAGACGAAACAAAAAGTTACCCTCAAAGCCAAGCCGTCCATAATAGACAAGCGAGGGATCACCACAGATGAAGATGGGTGAGTTAAACCCTTGAAAACAGGGTTGATTTGATTTAAATCAGTTGAAATTAATCAGTGATTTAAATTGTGTTTAAAATCAATGGTTTTTTTTAATAAAAATCAATGATTTAACTCAATATTTTTTACTGCGATCAAATCAGCCGAAATAAATATGTCAAGGGACTTCCCCCGACATAAACTACGGCGCACACACACGTAGGTATCGATGTACCGTTTTATTAAGTTGTAGCAATTTTAGGTACTTGAATAATTTATTGATTTTATTGAACTTCCTATCTGAGAGACCCTAAGAATATAGACATGGGTTGTTTGTGTGTGTAACCTTATTTGTTTTAAATTCTACCCTCTAAAATCTATGAAGAAGTATTTCACTCTAAACTTTAAACTGAACTGAGATCGCGACTAAGCTCAGAATTCTCTATAATCATTCGCTTCACTTTAGCGACCCTCCCTTTAAACATACAATTGTGTTTTTTCCAGCCGCACAAGCCGCGCAAGCCGTTCACCGTCTCCGGACGTCCTTAAAAAAGCCACATGGCGGATGGAAACCGATACCCTCATAGAGATTGTAAACAAGGTCCAGCCTCGTTCGTTAAAGAGCAGCGACGCCACGGAGTCCGTGTCCAAAGTCTCATCCAAATCCAATGGGTTCCTCGCCAACGGGTCGGTGACGAGTGGAGCTGTGAGCTCGGTCAACGGGGTGACGACCAGCGGGTCTTGTAGCACGGGCGCGAGCAACGGGGATGTTGAAAAGGTGGTGGCCGTGACGCCGAAAGTTATACCGAAAGGTTAGTTAGTTATTGTTTATAGTGCAACACGGGCAGACTGTCCGCCACCCGATAGTGGCCGGTCAGATCATCTGATTACGGCACAGGTGATCAGTTTCTCTTAAACCGGGTACTCACTAGCGAGCTGCAACTGTAGTAGGAGCAGTTGCAGTAACGAGCTTCTAGTGGAGAGCAGGCTCGCGAGCCGCGTACACATCACGATTTTAAGTGCAACAGTTACGGCTCGCAAGTGAGTACCCATTAGAAGCTCGTTACTGTAGCTGCTATGGCTTGAGTTACCGCTCGCTAGGGGGCACCTGGCGCAATGTGTGGTGAGCGACATTTTTAAAGCCAGCTGTACAAATATTGCCAGCAGGCATGAATCGCTTAATGCGTGCGTTGGACTGTCAGGCGGCCTAATAGACTCAGCACTGCTGGTAATCTATTAGTCCGTGATGCCCTTAGGTTTAGTGTCAAAGTGACGTAATAATGCAAATGTATAGGGTTTTTTTTTCTTTCTTTTCTTTCACTGTGACGTCATTGTAACATGTCGAACATATAAACTCCACGTAACATTCTGTTTTGCTCGATAGAGATAGGAAGAAATCTTTGCATGCTTATTTTTATAGCTATCCAAAAAATGTATTTTCTCATATGTTTGTTACATGAATCAGCTTTTATTGAAGCTGTGAAAAAAAAACTATTCCGTAAGACTTAATGATTAGACTTATTTATCACGTCACTTTGACATACCGTAAAATGTGCCTACTTTGCTCCCCCCTGGGTAATTATGCTCCATGGTTATATTAAGGTAATCTGTATTGTTAATCATTCTATTGCTTCCATTTACTTCGTAGCTGGATGTATACATCGATTATTTTAAGCAAAGGACACCGCACGGGAAGTATGGAAAAAAAAACATCGGTGAATTTTGATAAAAAAAATATATGTTACGCGCCTTGATCGATATATAAAAATACTTGGAGGGCAATAAAATCCTATGACCAGTTTTTGACAAAAAAAAATTTTTGTGAAAAATCAAGGGAATTCGGTTCCATAGAAAAATGTATGAAGGAAAAAAAAAGTTTTCTGTTTTAGACGAAAAAAATATATGTTTTAGAAACCATTAAATTGATCAACTTCATCAAGAAAACTTCTTTAAAAAAGAGTTTGGTTTTTAAGTTATAGCGTTTCATAAAAATAAGTAAAAAAGGTCTTTAATTTTTTGTTTTTTTTTTAATCGTTAATATTTCCGTTTATGGCGATAGTAAAAATAACTAGAAACATACTGTGTGCATCTTTTTTACTTACATAAGTTTTGTATCACAGTCACCTATTCTTCAGTATTTAGATTTGAAATGAATTTTAAGGAAAAAAACTTGGTTTTTGGCACCGATCGGTGAAAAATTGTGCATTTTGAATATTTTATAAGTTGTGTTATTGTTAACATAAATCATTAAAATTCAAACATATTCTATGAACGGATTAAAAAAAAAACATTTTTTAAGTCTTATTATTATTAACTTTACACTCACTATAGCTCCATCTTATCTATATACAGTATTTTTATTCTATAATACACTCTACTCATGTTCGTTCGGATCTCGTCGACGAATTGGTCGTTGCCCAGCGCAGCGTCAATAACATTTTCGACAAAATGCGGTATCGGGGTACCAAACATTTTGCGCAGCCCAAAAACCACAGAACGCTAATTTACAAAGTATTTATAATTACGTCAAAAACACAATTTACATTTCAAGAAAAGGCCAATCCGAATACTGGCTGGAAAGACACACAAACTAATGGCTTTCTGAGCATATTGCCGATTAAAAAAAAACTTTTAACTTTTTTAACTCCTAGTATTGGCGGGAAAACGATTGTCATTAATTGTAGGAGCGAAATAAATTATAAAAATGTCTTTTAGATTTCGTCTAAACTGTTTTGTGTGCAATGTGTCACAGTCAGTGGCACAAATGAGCCGCATTAACGAAAATGCTTTGATTCAAGAGGTAGGTTCACTGTTTTTACGAAGTTACTGTTCGTTATTATTGAAAAGTGGAGTGAACAAAAGTTTTGATTAAAATTCTTTATTATTATTTCGAGGTAAATAGTTATTTCATATTTGTTTTCAATGTAATAATTAGGTCCGGACCTTTGATCAATTTATTATTTTATTACTGACTCATAGCAAAAGTAAATAAAATAAATAAAATAAAAATAAAAATCATTTATTTCAGACTTGAAAGCCCATAGATTATAGTTATAAATTTTACAGATTTAGTTATTAGTCTTAAAATAAAAATTAAAAAGATTAAAATTAAAAATTAAATTAAAATTAAATTACACTTATTATTCATATTATTTACTAAATGCTAAAGAGTGCGACTCGATCTCCCATATGTACGTGATTCCAGTGTCGCACCACTGGACAACTAACTCTCTCAAGTACGACATTCACGAGGCTGTTGGAGCTGTCCCGCACTCGACGCATTATGGAGGCAACACATTTGCGCCTAATTGCTTTAAAGCAGTCCGTTCTTGCCTCCAAGAACATTGCTGACGCGCTGCACCAGCGAGGCAGCCCCATCAGCACCCTGAACGCGTCATTATATTGTACACGAAGCCGATTTAGCGACCTCTGAGTATAATTAGCCCACAGGCTGCAGGTGTAAAATGTTTGACAATATGATTTGAACAGGGTTATTTTGACTTCCCGCGAACACCAAATGAAAATCCGCGGCAAATAAAAATCACATTTAAAAATGTTGAAAAAAAAATGTTTTTTCAGATAGCGATCAGTCGACGACTTATGTTAGAGAGGCCACTTATTGAAACAAATGACGCAACTCGACTTTGTTTTACTTGCAAAATGGGGATCTTAAATGAAATAAGAAATCTAGAAAAAAAACTGTCGTTTCGAACTTCATCAATTTTCTTCCTCATTTAAATGATCTTGGCAGCATTTAAAATATTCGGGTATATATATGTCATAATCCATGAACACATTGAGCCTACACTGCAAAGGTACCTTTACAGTGTCGAAGTTGTTATTGCACACGAAACAACTATGTCCCTCAGTTTGCAACACAACATTTAGTCAAAGGCAATCAGGACTTGCTTCTAGATTTCTTATTTCATTTAAGATCCCCATTTTGCAAGTAAAACAAAGTCGAGTTGCGTCATTTGTTTCAATAAGTGGCCTCTCTAACATAAGTCGTCGACTGATCGCTATCTGAAAAAACATTTTTTTTTCAACATTTTTAAATGTGATTTTTATTTACTTTTGCTATGAGTCAGTAATAAAATAATAAATTGATCAAAGGTCCGGACCTAATTATTACATTGAAAACAAATATGAAATAACTATTTACCTCGAAATAATAATAAAGAATTTTAATCAAAAATTTTGTTCACTCCACTTTTCAATAATAATGAACAGTAACTTCGTAAAAACAGTGAACCTACCTCTTGAATCAAAGCATTTTCGTTAATGCGGCTCATTTGTGCCACTGACTGTGACACATTGCACACAAAACAGTTTAGACGAAATCTAAAAGACATTTTTATAATTTATTTCGCTCCTACAATTAATGACAATCGTTTTCCCGCCAATACTAGGAGTTAAAAAAGTTAAAAGTTTTTTTTTAATCGGCAATATGCTCAGAAAGCCATTAGTTTGTGTGTCTTTCAAGCCAGTATTCGGATTGGCCTTTTCTTGAAATGTAAATTGTGTTTTTGACGTAATTATAAATACTTTGTAAATTAGCGTTCTGTGGTTTTTGGGTTGCGCAAAATGTTTGGTGGGGTACCAAACATTTTGCGCAACCCACAAACCACAGATACCGCATTTTGTCGAAAATGTTATTGACGCTGGGCAACGACCAATTCGTCGACGAGATCCGAACGAACATGAGTAGAGTGTATTATAGAATAAAAATACTGTATATAGATAAGATGGAGCTATAGTGAGTGTAAAGTTAATAATAATAAACCTTAAAAAATTATTTTTTTTTAATCCGTTCATAGAATATGTTTGAATTTTAATGATTTATGTTAACAATAACACAATTTATAAAATATTCAAAATGCACAATTTTTCACCGATCGGTTTAAAAAAAAAACACGAAAAAACAAGTTTTTTTCCTTAAAATTCATTTCAAATCTAAATACTGAAGAATAGGTGACTGTGATACAAAACTTATGTAAGTAAAAAAGATGCACACAGTATGTTTCTAGTTATTTTTACTATCGCCATAAACGGAAATATTAACGATTAAAAAAAAAACAAAAAATTAAAGACCTTTTTTACTTATTTTTATGAAACGCTATAACTTAAAAACCAAACTCTTTTTTAAAGAAGTTTTCTTGATGAAGTTGATCAATTTAATGGTTTCTAAAACATATATTTTTTTCGTCTAAAACAGAACACTTTTTTTTTTCCTTCATACATTTTTCTATGGAACCGAATTCCCATGATTTTTCACAAAAAATTTTTTTTGCCAAAAACTAGTCATGGGATTTTATTACCCTCCAAGTATTTTTATATATCAATCAAGGCGCGTAACATATATTTTTTTTATCAAAATTCACCGATGTTTTTTTTTCCATACTTTCCGTGCGGTGTCCTTTGTCATCAATCTTGACTTATAAGGTAACAAACGAAATAGTCACTATGGAGCATAGTTACCCATGGGGGAGCAAAGTAGGAACATTTTACGGTACCTAGCGTCATTGTTACGCCGATTACGCCGTTTTGTGCTTTAACCCCCGTAGTTTGAATTAGGTATAGGTCGATTCATAAGAGCTGGCACGAATGGATTGAATGAGTGAACGAAAGTATACAAGTGTGTAAAATAATTACAAGTTTTCGGTTTGAAATTCGAACATCGGTTCAAAGGACACAGTGATAGGTGACTTGTTCATTCCATTCGTGCCAGCTTTAGTGAATCCACCTATACGGTTCGTAATGATGTTGTTTGCAGAGAGACCAAGCGCGGAGCAATCGTTTATGGCCGCCCTGCACACGACGAATCCCTTCAAAGTCCTTTCGATCCGCAAAGGTTCGCGCTTCTTATCCGATTAGCGTGCTGTAGCTAGTTAGACTTGATATTTAATCCGATTAGTGACTTAAAATAGTGTAGTGGAGTAGACCGGTGGAAGGTCATCGATCGATTCATTTTAAGTAAGCGGAGTTTTTTTAGAGGTAGAGTCTCTCGGACAAAAGCACGTCATTGTTTAAAAATAAAGAAGACAGCATCATTAATATCATTTTACTACTTTTTTCTTTGAATGACACATTAAGTGTAACGTTTTAAAACATTGACTATTTTAATTTTAAATTCGATTGATCTTGGTTTGCACTTAACGTCTTGCGTCTTATAAACCAAGCATCTCCAAATTCCATACAAAACGACAGTTCCATACAAATTGGACCGACTAGCGGATGGTTGGCGGCGAATGTGTAGAAAAAGTCATCAACTTCATCACTACATAGTATAAAACAAAGTCGCTTCGCGCTGTCTGTCCCTATGTATGCTTAGATCTTTAAAACTACGCAACGGATTTTGATGCGTTTTTTTTAAATAGATAGAGTGATTCAAGAGGAAGGTTTTTATGTATAATAAACTCTGTTTTATGTACGGGTGTTACAGTAAACTCTCATAAACCGAAGCGAAGCGAGGGCGGGTCGCTAGTTTTAAATAATTTTTATTTATACCGACGAAATAGCCACAGCCAACTATCATTTCTTTTCTTTTATCGCCCTACGTAGATTTGGGTGATTCCACGGGCGTTTCAACCGCCGTCAGTCCCCTGTCATAAATATTGAAAGAATGAGCTACACCAAGCAGCTAACATTCACAAAGAGCTATACTGTAATCGTAACACTATCCACAATTTTAAGTATATTACTGCTTATTTCTTAAAGTCAGAGAGAAATGCGGAATAAAAGAAGATTGTAGTGACTAAGATTGAAAAGGGCATGCTTCGATGGTTCGGTCATTTGGAAAGGATGGATGAAAGAAGATTGACGAAAGAGATATACAGATCGAAAGTGAGTCGAAGGGTCGAAAGGCCTAGGCGTACTTTTTCGAATCAAATCGAAGAAATACTAGAAAAGGGCCGAATCTTAAGTACCCGAAACCGACGTGCGTGCATGACTCGATGTATGAATGTGGAAGAAGAGAAATAAATTTGTCAAGATCGTATCAAGTGGAAAGAAGTGGTCTCTGCCTACCCCTCTAGGAAACAGGTGTGATTTAATGTATGTATGTACTTAAGACAGCGGACTGACGGCGGTTTAAACACCCTTGGAATCACCCATTTAACTATCTACCGGCCAGGACCTCTATTCAAAACTGCAAGAACTAAATCGTTCTTGACGTGTTATCGTATTGTCAACGTTTTGATAGCTCTCATTTACTTGACAGTAATGGCGGCCGAGAGAAAAACAATACGATAACAGGTCAAATAATATGATTTGGATTTTACCGCCTAGAATAGAGGCGTAGTACTATTGACTTGACGTAGTCTAATAGCTTCTTTATACTTATTTACAGTGTTCGGAATTTTCACGGCAAAACAAAAGACTGTCGCAAATTTACTAGGGTAAGAAATAATTTTTCATCGCTATCGATACCTAGTAAAATAAATAATGGTCCACCAAATAAATATAAATATATTATAAAATACATTAGGTTTGTGTAAAGTTATATCGAAACAGATTCAATTTCTTCTTCAAAATCCACATCAGTACACACAGCAGCACATGCCATTTTATTTGGTTTCTGATAGTGATAAGAGTAGATAGTCATTAATTTTTCGACGTTCTCTGGGAGTAAACGGTTCCGTTTATCACTATAAAGCCATTTATGTACACTGAATGATCGTTCCACTTCACTCTACGTCAAAGGGGCAAATTTGTAAAATTCATTGTAGGCGGTTTGTTGAACTTTTACACTGAATAATCTGTGAATTACTGTTTTTCTTTTGCATATTATTTTAAATTATAAAATATTCCATAGTAATTCTCGATATCGATGAAAAATTATTTCTTACCCTAGTAAATTTGCGACAGTCTTTTGTTTTGCCGTGAAAATTCCGAACACTGCTTATTTATTACAGGAATCGTGACAAATATACTGGCTATCGCTCATAGTTTAGTTTGTAATAAGACGTTATTACAATAAATATTAAAATTGAAAATAATTGCATTTATTGATCAAAAATGTCTAATGTCTGCTTATTACTAAACGAATAGAAGTTATTATTCCGCGTGCATTAACTTGCCATCATCGCAATATTCGGATCGCGTGACTCGCAGTTACCGTGTGGTCTTCAATTTGTATTTTCATTAATTATTAGTGACATGTTATCTCTCAATTATGTAGCTGATGTTTTTTGTTATCAATGTTTTCAACATACATACATACATTAGCGGTAGATAGTAATTAATATTAGTTCAACCGTTTTCCACGTTATAACATGGTTGTTAGTTATTTATTTGATGATTCGCAGTAAAAAGGTTGTAGTTTCTTAGGTAACAAATACTTTTCAGAAAATGTATTTTTCGTTCACAAATTAGGTAGTATGAAAAATATATTCTACTTATGATTATTGTAAAAATTTGCAAGTTTTAAAAATGCGCTCATTATGCTTTTTAATAAACTAAAGTATTGTCTTGAATTTGGAGGATACCTAGTTTTTTGTTGTACAAATGAATACACAATGTATAGCATATGTATATGACAAAATTAAACAGCCTTTAGCTTCCGCGTAGTCAACTTAACGGGAAAAGATGGCCAATTTTTCTATTGTTACTCACTCATAGTTCAATTGTTATAAGTTATGTGTACGTATACAACGAAAAACCATCATTCGATTTCAAGATAATACTGTAGTTTATCAGAAAACACAATAATAGTAATGAGAGCCACTGGACGATCGGCGTTCTCTTAAGATACGTGTAGACGGAAGACCAATGCTTATAACATTCAATGTTGTAGGCAAAGCTGCGTTATACGGAGCTCGAAGAATGCAAAAAATCTCAAAATCTCTCAATATTCCTGACGCAGTTTCTCACGCTAACATGACGTCCAAACTATCAGTAAATATTTTAGAAAGCTTAATAAGTTAACTGAAATGATATACCATTATTTTCAGATACGATCCTCAACCTACCGGATTCAATATCCAACTGTCTTCGTAAGTCCCTGTTTCCTCGCGTGCCTCCCTATTTAAAATTCATCAACCACGATGAACCGGCTAATCTAAAGGTACCTATCGCCATACAGAAGCACCTCAAGTGGAAAATGACCACAATAACCCCTATAGTCGTCAAGAAAACGATCACCAACTCCGGCTTCAGAATAGTGAAGAGTGAATGTGACACCGCCGAATGTCCCCAAGAGGAAACTGTAGACTGGATCGGCATTTGGGGGAAACACATGAAATCGCTCATGTTCAGGGCCATCAAGGACGGGCAGAAAATGAACCACTTCCCGGGAACGTTTCAGATCGGCCGGAAAGACCGGTTGTGGAGGAATCTGCAGAAATTAGTTGTCAAGTATGGAAAAAAAGAGTTTGGTATTATGCCCAAGTCTTATGTCCTGCCGCATGACATTAAATTGCTGAAGCATGATTGGGATAGATATGCTGCTAATAATGAAAAGTGGATCATTAAACCGGTGAGTTTTATTTGTTCCCGTGTCCACTTCGTTGGGCAAAACATTTTCTATGAGTTAATAATTTTCCCTCTAATTTCCGTTCCCGTGGGAATTTCGGGAATTCCTTTCTTAGTGCACCTCTACGGTACCTAAGCTACGTCCCTTCCAAATTTCAAGTGCCTACGTTTAGCCGTTTAGGCTGTGCGTTGATATGTCAGTCAGTCAGTCAGTCAGTCAGTTTCTCCTTTTATATATTTAGATTATATAATTCTGCGGCTCCACTGAGGCGGAGACGAGCAAGTAAAAGTTTGTGGCGCAAGTAAAAACACAATTTATGGGATACGTAACAAACATTAATAACAATTATCCTTTGAGTGGTCAGTTTAATGGGAAAAGGTGGCCACTATACCCTATAAGTTGTGTTTAATTATAGTCCTAGACTCTCTTTATGGTAAAGAAAAATGATCGACACATAGTTATAATTATCGCAATATAGCTAGTATTATCGACATATGGCTAGTATTTCATAATATTTTTAACCCATCCCTAAAAACTTGACAGCTCCCATTTTGCACCTCCGATAACGGGGTCTAGACTCATAAGCTAGCACGTTGCGGGAGCTAAAAAACGGGAATCACGCGTTTAAAATTGTAATCTTATTATTATTCTGATGTCTAACGTACTAACAATTTTTTTTTTCTTAATGTAATTCCGCTCACAGCCAGCGTCGGCCCGCGGCACGGGAATCAAAGTGGTGTCCCGCTGGACTCAGATCCCGAAGAAGCGGCCCGTGGTGGTGCAGCGCTACGTCTCCAAGCCGTACCTCATCAACGGGAGCAAGTTCGACATGCGGCTCTACGTGCTGGTCACCTCGGTGCACCCGCTCAGGATATACCTGTTCAAGGACGGCCTGGCCAGGTTCGCTTCAGGTAAGCCTTACAATCTTCATCAGACCCCTTATCTACGTAGCAAATTGGTGGCAGACGGTCGTCAGTGATGTGAACAATGGTTTTAAAATTAACGATTGCCGTCCAAAGGTAATCAAGTTTACCAGAAACATATCGTCATTGCTTTGAAAAAACCTCGTATCTCATATTTCGTGACGTACGATTTTAAACTAAACGTGGAGAGAATTAAGTTCAAACTCATATATCTCAAAATATGAGATACGAGTATTTTCTAAAGCAGTAACGATATATAAGTTTTATGGAAAAACCCAGGATATACCACAGCTCAACAAATTTGTAAGTTGTTAGAAGGGTCAATCACTTTTTGTTGCAGCTTGTTGCCATCATGGTGACGTCTCCTAGGTCACTCTTTAAAACTATGATTTCAAAGGATATAATGTCCACTTAAAATCAGTTTTATTTTACAAATTGATTATTCTCCTGAGTATGCAAGTATATATTAAAACGTTTTTTCAAAAAACTATCACCAACAACCACATCACTAACAACTATCTGCCACCAATTTGCTACGTAGATAATTATAGACAGAAACCTATTTTACCAACCGCATCAACTTGAACATTGTGTTGGTTCCAGTGAAGTACAACGATGAGCTCACGTCGCTGAACGACCGCTACATGCACCTCACCAACTACTCCATCAACAGGCTATCCAAGAACTACACGCCCAATGAAGACTTCGCAGCCACGGAGGGTCACAAGTGGTCAGTCACTAACCATAACTACAATACTTAATGATGCTTCTCCTTAAGACTGCGCCGAGCGTACGCCGGATGTACAGTGGCGCCCTCATTACTATTATTGTGTTTTCTAATAAACTAAAGTATTATCTTGAAATTGGTCGGTAGGTTTTGTACTACAAATGAAAACACAACTTATAGGGTATATCACATAGTTTAATAACAATTCATTTTCGAGTTATCAACTTAACCGAAAAAAGTGGCCACCGTTTCCCGTTAAGCTGACTACTCAAAGGGTAATTGTTATTAAAGTTTGTTACGTATCCCATACATTGTGTTTTTACTCGCGCTACAAAAACGTATTCGTCTGATTGCAAGGAAATTCTTTAGTTAATTAGAAAACACAATAATCAGAGATCGGAATAGGTACAGCTAATTTGCCTAAACTTGACGCATATTCATTCATGCGTGAGCGAAATGGGAATACATTATTGAATGAAGGTGCATCCAGTTTAGGTTAATTAGCTCTACCTATTCCGATCTTTGACAATAATAGTAATGAGGGCGCCACTGGACGCTCGACGTTTGCTCGGAGCAGTCTTAACCTTTCAAAACCCGATACATATAGCGAAAAAACAAAACGGTCTTTAGTGTCTTAAGATAGAATTCAAGTACTTTTTTTTACTGGCTTTCTCGGGAGCCGGCGGGTACCAAAAGGTAGCTACTCACTATTTTAACTGTATAGTGATTGATTGCAGTGAGCCATTATGAAAAATATGTTTAGTAATAAACGTTAATAGTATTCTTCCAAGTCACGGAGCGACTCACCCTCGCTTCGGTTCGGTTCATTTTAGTCTTGAAACAGAATGTATTATATATTACAACTTTCCAAAATAAATTATAAAAAACAGCATCAAAATCCGTTCCGTAGTTAAAAAGTAAGCGGTCTCACAGAGGCGGATTTCGGCGCTGGTTTTGTTGTTACTCTTTAGAGATGAAAGTCGACCGACGCGACTTTCACACGATGAATCTTTCAACTTTCATCCACAGGACACTCCAAACCCTGTTCCAATACCTTCGAGGCGAGAAGAACGTAGACACAGACGCCCTGTGGGATTCCATAAAGGATCTAGTGGTGAAGACCATCATCTCCGGAGAGGCCAGCATCAGTTCGCTAACCAAGGCCAACGTAACGTCGCGGTACAACTGCTACGAGCTGTTCGGGATCGATGTGCTGTTGGACGAGCATCTGAAGCCTTGGCTGTTGGAGGTAAGTCTCTCAATGTACCATGTAATACACAGTCCTTTTTATTCTGAGATACACTGCCGAAACGGAGATTCTAGTTGGGAGCAACATGCACAAAGTTACAGTGACACAGATTCAAGGAGCCTGCCATGTTAAATATTTATCTTGTGGACCGCATACCGAACGTTAGTCGAGGATATTGGTTAGCTAAACGGGATGACAGCCAATGGACAAGGGTAACATGAGTAACATCAGAGTGGTGGTCTAGGCAAAGGACACGGGTTTGTAGTCAGACCTCCTTTTGAATGGTCTGATTACGTGGTTTGGTTAAAGAAACAAAGTTCGGGAAAGAGATGGACGCAGGAAACGCATGTCCGATTAGTTTGGCACCTAGGAGGATATTATGGATGAATGGACGCACGCACACAGACGCCCTGTGAGAGTCCATGAAGGACCTGGCTGTGAAGATCATCTCCGGAGACGTCGGCATGGTACCATCGCGAGGGTTTGATGATGGAGAATGGGAGGCGGGCAGGTGGCCGTAGTAACTTAAAGACAATAGTAGGCCGTCTTGATAGTGTGGAAGTAACAATTAGCTATTTAACATTTGTTTTTTTTTTGTTATAATATGAAACCACATCAAATACCATGTTTTGTTGCAGGTTAACATCTCCCCGAGCCTGCACAGCGCGTCGCCGCTGGACATCCACGTGAAGGGCCCGTTGGTGAGCTGCGTGCTCAACATCGCGCAGTTCCAGGTGCCGCTCAAGGTCAACCTCGAGGCGCTCTCCAAGGAGAAGCCGAACCGACTGGTGAGTGCTCGCAGCCAGAGACACGCCAGAAACATTGTGTAGTGTAACATATCCAGCTGCCGCTCAAGGTCAAACTCGAGGCGCTCTCCAAGGAGAAGCGACTGGTGAGTGCTCGCAGCCAGAGACACGCCAGGAACATTGTGTTGTGTAACATATCCAGCTGCCGCTCAAGGTCAACCTCGAGGCGCTCTCCAAGGAGAAGCCGAACCGACTGGTGAGTGCTCGCAGCCAGAGACACGCCAGGAACATTGTGTTGTGTATCATATCCAGCTGCCGCTCAAGGTCAAACTCGAGGCGCTCTCCAAGGAGAAGCCGAACCGACTGGTGAGTGCTCGCAGCCAGAGACACGCCAGGAACATTGTGTTGTGTAACAAATCCAGGTGCCGCTCAAGGTCAACCTCGAGGCGCTCTCCGAGGAGAAGCCGAACCGACTGGTGAGTGCTCGCAGCCAGAGACACGCCAGGAACATTGTGTAGTGTAACATATCCAGCTGCCGCTCAAGGTCAAACTCGAGGCGCTCTCCAAGGAGAAGCCGAACCGACTGGTGAGTGCTCGCAGCCAGAGACACGCCAGAAACATTGTGTAGTGTAACATCTCCAGCTGCCGCTCAAGGTCAACCTCGAGGCGCTCTCCAAAGAGAAGCCGAACCGACTGGTGAGTGCTCGCAGCCAGAGACATGCCAGAAACATTTTGTAGTGTAACATATCCAGCTGCCGCTCAAGATCAACCTCGAGGCGCTCTCCAAGGAGAAGCCGAACCGACTGGTGAGTGCTCGCAGCCAGAGACACGCCAGAAACATTGTGTAGTGTAACATATCCAGCTGCCGCTCAAGGTCAACCTCGAGGCGCTCTCCAAGGAGAAGCCGAAGCGACTGGTGCCCACAACATGTAATCTAACAAGTTTTGAGGTCCTGGATCCTGGTGCAAGGTCCGGCTGGGTCGCTACCACCATATTTATTATCCTTTAACTTTTATCGCAGCAGTGTTCGCATTGTGTTCCTGTGGAATACGACTGTGACGGTAAAATTACTGGCATAGAGCGCCTTCCATGTAAGTCCTCAGGGTTGGCAACGTTTCAGTATTGCAGTCGCGAGGTTATAGTCTTAATGTCTACGGGCCTATTATTTTATGCCTTGCCACATAGGGCCTCTCTAAGGATTCAGCAAGAAAGACAGAAACATGACATCTTTAACCTATAAGCAAAATTAGCATTTAGGGTTCCATAGTCACCGGAACCGTAGTGAGTTGCGTACTGACACCCGCATCGTTCCAGGTCCCGCCCAAGGCCACCGAGGCTGCCCCCGAAGAGAAATCTCCACGCCTGGTCAGTACACAAACTAGGTCTCTCTTCCAGGCTAGGACATTTAGTAGCACAACTTATTGGTATAGAGTCGCTGTATACCAATTCTTATATATGTATATGCCGTCATGATTTTGACCTTGTATTGTGGTGGAGCGACGATATCATAAGTAAAAGTCTTATAAGTATATATTTTCTATAATGGTTATAAATTATAATCTCGCTACTAATTTTATTTTATTATGTACTAGCGACCCACCCTTCCTCTTGAATTACTCTACCTATTGATGAAAACCGTATTAAAGTCCGTTGCGCAGTTTAGTAGATCTAAGCGAACAGACGGCGGAAGCGACTTTGTTTTAAGCTATGTAAAAATATAGTATAGCCTGAAGTTAACCTGTTTTTAATTGTTACATATTGTTTTTTTTTTCAGACTGGACTGCCATACGATAGCAGATTGTACACAGTGTATTTATCTAAAGAAGAAAGAGATAAGCATATTATTTATACGAATATGGAAGAAAGGGATATGGTGAGTTATTAATAATTTTGTGCTGCGTTTTTATCTGGTTGATTTTATAGTATGCTCTTAATAGCTCTTGGTTTAAAGTATGCCCCTTTAATTCAAAAGGCTAGTGTTGGGTTGTTATTATCATTATCTTGTCTCTTAACTTGTCATGACTGCACCGTGAGCGACTATGAGTCTTTTAGACACCACCCCACCAATATCCGCACCACTGTACCACACCACTGTACCTATTGTGCCATTGTACAACACCACTGTCCGTGCTTGCAGTACCTGCGGGACATCCTATCGACGTTGACGCCGGACGACGTGCGACACCTCATCCAGGCCGAGGACGAACTGTCGCAGGCGGGCGACATGGAGCGTATCTTCCCCACGTGCGAAACGCACCGGTACCTCGCCTACCTGGCGGGGCCGCGCTACTACAACCGGCTGTTCGACGCCTGGGAGACGCGCTACGCGCATTTCAGGGAGCCCGGTGAGTGCTAGTTACTACTACTGTACACTAGACGATCACTCGGCTACGAGCTACGAGCTGTCGCAGGCGGGCGATATGGAGGGCATCTTCTTCACACGTACCTCAACTACCTGGGCGGGCCAAAATTGTGACCTCACGTACTTACAACGACAAATGGCATAGCGACTTATCGGGTCGTGTAGAACCTATTGCAATACCTCGCCAGACAAATTATGATTATTTATCATAGACAACTAAAAAGGGAAATGGTGTTGCCTATAATATTGGCATAAGAATAATAGTAAATACAAATAATATTTACCAGATATCTTACTGCTTCTGTCAAACTGTCAGCTTGCTGTCCGAATTGTACTTACTAAGTAAAATATTACATTTAAAATGTTTTATATAAAACCACCAAAAAGGAATCTCGTTTCTAACTTTTTAGGGGCCAAAATTAGGTCAGGTCTTAATATTTGTTAATTCAATGTAACATATTTTTAAACTGAAAAATAATGGCCTAAAAACCTTTTTTTTTCTGCTTTGCTAAATACTGGTGTATCCCAACGTCAGGGTTTATATTTTTTTAAATAGTTATAGATTATAGTCGGTTCGAATTAAAATTCAATCGGCATCACGCCGGCATTGCTCATTATTTATGTACTTATTCCAGGTTTGGAGCTACTTCGGAACCTATGCGACATCGGCTACCACCTGGAAGTGCCCCCCGTGCCCCTAAAGGTAAATATCACCTCGAGGGTCACCACCACCCTGGGTCGTCTTAGACGCCGGTTCAGGCGGCTCTTACTCTATCTGTTGTCACTCGTCCTTCTTCTGTGGTGACTAAGCGCTTTGCTATATCACTGAGTTAGTTAAGTATAAATGGACTGTATTTTTAGGCCTTGGTTTAATTTTTTTTAGAGTTCGATTTGACGAGCTTGAATTGATTTATTTATTGTTTTTTTTAATCGAATGTTAATTTCTACTTAAAGTTATAGTTGCTAGCCAACGAGCTTATAAGGAAGGTAAATAATATAACTGCAAAAAATCTTAGAAATAATATATAATTAATCAATTGCTCTTTATATTAAAAAAAAGGCAAATAATATAGACGCAGTAGTAGCCTGAGTGGTCCTCTTTAAATTAAAACTAAGGTTTCAGAATGGACTATAAAGAAACTTGAACTAATGATGTGCCCTAAGAATCATACCAGTCTTTGTATGTTTTTTTAAATTACAGTGATGTCGCAAAGTTCTCAGTCGTGATACCTTAAATTTATTTCGGTGTGGTTTTGGTAATAAAGAATGAAATACAACTTGAACTATATATTACAGTTCCATGCCAAGTAAAGGACTATTTTATTCTCTATTCTACTTATGGCGGCAATTTTTCACTCCTAATATTAAACGGAGTCAGGACTTGCAGTCACAATGTATTAATTGCAACCTCTACGATTTTGTTTACATATTTATGCTTTTATTTATTTAAAGTAGCACAACTTTTTATTTTAATTATAATTAATGTAAAGAGTGCAATATTTATAAATTTAAATGTTATTTATGTTGGTTTTGGTTACATTACGTGTGTTCATATTATTTGTAATATTTTAAGATTATTTATTTATTTGAGCGTAATTATTTATAAATTTATAATGAGAGTTCTTTTTGAATTTACACTTAGGTATCTTACTTACTACCCATAGAACAGTGCTTAAGTAAGTATTTTAGGTACAGTCAAGGAATTTGATTCACGTACCGTTTCGCTGATTTATTGCTTGAAAGATAGACATATCTTAAGGTTTATTTTCGCTTCAGCAAGCTAAAGTGTTTTGCATAATTAAAATGACGCATGTTCGGGTGAAAGATCTGCAAACTTTAACCTTAGATATGCATCACTAGATATATTTCACGTTCTCAATCTGTCTACTCTGAATAAGAACCTATTTGTAGTTTCATATTTTAAATAGAAAAAAAAAAACTTCGGAGACATCAAATTGGTGACATAGTCAAATTTAAATGTCAAACTTTGAAAATGCATCGAGTAAACTATGCAGAACGAAGAAGCCAAATAATTACATTGCATGAGCAGGGACGCAGCATTCACGATATAGCTCGGTCATTAAATATATCCCGAACAACTGTAAGACTATGGATCACTCGATACGGAGAAGAAGGCCATACAGAAGACCGCCGCCGTTTTAACCACGGTTCACAGCGACTAACGGCTGAACAAATTATGGAGATTCGGCAACGTTATGAAGAACATCCTTTCACGCCAACTAGATATTTTGCTGATCGGTTTGACATTGGCTTACGCACAGTTCGAAATTATCTGCACGGTATCGGTATTCACCATAGGCGATACGCGAAAAAAGTCGCATTGACTGAAGCAAACAAAACTGCAAGAGCTAATTTTGCACGCAGATACCAAAATTTTGACTGGAGCACTGTGATATTCACAGATGAAAAAACCTTTCGTTCTTCCCAAGACGGACGTTTGAGTTTATGGAGATATGACAGGACGCGGTATGCAGAAGAACATGTTGTCCCAAACCGAGCTTCAGGCCGTATAAGTGTAAATATGTGGGGGTGGATATCTTCTGCGGGTGTCGGCGAGCTTGCCCAGTTGCCTTCGCGAGCTAAAGCTATAGATTATGTAGAGGCAATGGATACAATCATGGTTCCTACTGTGCGATGCGTTTATCCACAGGAAGAAGTTCCGAATATACACTTCGTTCACGATAATTGTCCAACTCATAAGGCAAGGGTCACCAAAAATTGGTTTCGCCAACATCCCGACATAATTGAAATTCCTTGGCCCAGTAAATCTCCCGATTTAAATCCCATCGAAAATATATGGGGCATCATGGTGCAGAGGTGGGAAAATGGGCAAGAAAGAACGAAACAAGCCTTGGAAGAACATTGTCACGAAGTATGGGAATCGTTGCGTCATTCAGACATTTGTAGTAAGATAGTAGAATCGATGCCGGCCCGCCTCCTAGCTGTGTCTGAAAGTGGAGGTGCTTATACTAGATATTAAACGTTATGAATAAAAAATCTGATTTTTACTATATAGCCTATAGCTTTTTAGTATTATTGGTCATTAAATATTTATTAAGTTGTCAAACGTCAATTTATTACGAGAAAGTTCTGAGGCTAGTCCAAAATTGTTGACGTTGTTATACAGCAAACGTCGAGGGACTGTCAAGTGATAAGAGCTACCGTAACGTTGACAATACGACAACATGTCAGAAGCGTTACCTAGGGTAGAAGCTAATATTGTGAAATCACCCATAGCAACAGCCAATAACGTTCGTCATGGTTAACCTATTTATCCGTTGCTGGTCGGCTATATTCGATTGTGGTAAGAAAGAAATGCTACTACTGTCTTTGTCATATGCCATGCAAAATTTTCGAAAGATGTCACACTGTGACGTGAGCTCGGAAAAGCTCGGTAAATAAACATGTCATACTGCGGCACAAACGTCATGTTAGCGTTGCAAAGAAAGATAACCCTTAGTATCATCGATTGTCATCAGCAATTTAGACTTAAGATGGTACGCGAATCAAATTCCTTGACTGTACATATAAAAAGGACTAACTAGAAATAGTTATTTGTTCAACAAGAGAGCAAAGTTGGTTTTTGCTGCGAGTGATGATTTTGAATCCCGAGTAAGCGAAGGATTCTATTATTGAATCACGAGCGTAGCGAGTGATTCTAGGTTAGAATCCTGAGCGTAGCGAGGGATTCAAAGATACGAGACGTAAAAACTTTGGTCTCGTGTGAGACATACAACTTTTCACCTCAGCAGCGAGAACAACACAGCGTGAAGCTGGTAGGGCCAACGCAGGTCTTCCGTTGTGACCATTTGGTGAATACACGACTAAATAACGACACGATCGCATATGCATCAATCACAAGCATTTTTGCAAAATACTAATAAAATAAAAAGTGGAAAAAATAAACATGAAACAGATAAAACCTGTCACTCAACTTGATAATGCCGTAGTGCAAACACAACTTTATACAGCTTTATGTAGTCTGTGGCTTTAAAAAAAACCTAACTAGGCCTTGTCTATGGCTATTGGCTATGGCGGACAAATTAACAAAAATTACATCGTCATTTACATTACATTACTTTTTTTTTTTTAAGTACAATAATCCCGCTATTTTTGAAATGCGTTCTGAAACTGCCCCCGCGGTTTATGTCACGAAATTAAAGATTGATAAAACGATAACAAAATTATGTAGATACATAACTTCTTATTTTTCATTAATTTTGTCTTCAAAACATTAAATAAAAAAAATGATTGTACCTACTGTATAAAATAGTTATAATAAACACATTTCAAAGTTTAACAGATAGTTTTATTTGCAATTTTACGGTTATGTGTGGTGTGCATCCGAACGTGCGTTTCTTTTTGGGCCTACTATGTGTGGAATTTGAAAATCGAACTTCGAATCAAGTTGTTTCTATCTCTCGCTTTTTTCCTATCGAAGTGAAAGTGACAGAACAAAGTGAAGTTCAATTTTTTCGAATGTTGTGAGTAGCCCCAGCACTGCTCACGGCATTTAAAAAAAATAATTAAAAAGCTACTTTGCCTCTCGCTCGCAGCAAAATTGAATTTTGCTCACTGTTTTTAAGCAGCAAAACCTGCTTGTTTGAGCTGCTGAGGTGAAAAAACTATTATAGGTTTTGACGACTGCCAATTTATTACAGAAGCTGTCTTGAGTCTAATTTTCAATTGTAGTAATGATAACAGGTAGTCTAGATATTATAGAACTAAAATGCTGTGCATTACAGGGCAAAGCAGGCGTTAGCGTGGTGAGAAAAGTTTTCACGTTTATCCAGCATGTTTTTACTATATTTCTTATATCGATCATATGCTTTGACATATACAGTCAGATTTGAACTCACGAGGCGAGCCGGCATCGTTTTTGTTCATTCATTTGGCGTCAAGAAGCGTGGGCTTAGGTTTTAGATCGTGTGTGTTTTTATGACCATGTCTATCAAGTAAATTCATTTATGGTTTTAGTATATTTATGGTTCAAGCATTTTTATGAGCTTTCATTTAACTTCATATGTTTAGTTAATATTTTGCAAGCCAATTTTGAGCCTGTTACCGTTATTGGCATAGGGCAAGGTGAAAGTGCTGTATTATGATTTATGGTCTATAAGAGCTTGTCTGGTGGTCTAGACATAGACTGATAGACAGCAAAAGTTATCGTCATATTTTAAAATGTTGACAGACTTTATTACGAAGTTAAATTATATCATACATTTCTCTTCATTATTATTGTATTGTTATTTCTGAAGCTTGCAAACATCATTCAGCTGTCTCGCATCGGCACCGTAGGTTTTCTAGCTCTAACGGTGTTTCAGAGGTCTATCCTTATAGCGACAGACTTTAATTGCGATTCAACATCGATAAGTGTAATGAAACCTTAATTATCATTGTATACTATGTCAAAACTTACTGAAGCAATCCTCTAGTACGACTTGATAGACATCGTTTACTCTGAAAGACGTGTGTGTGTGTCTAAAATGTTCGCGTAGCTGTCACTTTCGACATCCTTTTCTTAACTAATATACATTGCAGGACTCCGGGATTATTCGTGACGTCTTTTTAATTCTTTGTTAACTTCAAAAATGTTTAACCAATTTTAATGTAAATTATATTGTTCTGTTGATAGTTAACTTAGGTATAAAATTGCCATCAAATTTTCTTTTTCAAGTTTGTAACTCTTTTTCCTGCGTCTATATCGCGTGTCAACTGTGGATAAAGCATCCGTCACTTTTTGACACGTGTACTTATTTACCTGTCTGAAGTTGACGGATGCCTTATCCAAAATTTATCACGCGTTAAACGCAGCCATATTAGGCCTCCTGTTCGTGGTAAATTCTCGTGTTTGTACAACTTTCAAACTTATGGATCTTTTGGGTTCCTTTGGAAAGAGACACGGCGTTTTAAGACAACTGTTGGCCATTTTGGACCTTGGTTAATTAGCAAGAAAACACTTCAAGCTACATCGAAATACTTAGTACTTATTTTTAAGTTACACTCTGATTTGAGAAGTTAAACTTGTTAAAATTTGTAAAACAAAAACCGGTTGGGCGTTAAGAAAGAGACACCATCACGAATCCATTTTAAAAGCAAGTAGTTAACGAAAATGGCAGCTACCAGAACTGAATAGCCTCGAAGCGACTCAATCGGCAATCGTTTGATTTGTTTGTTAAACTTTGATCATCAGGGCCAAGTGACTTGTGCGCTTAGGCGTGCCTACTTGGGTTGTAAGCACATCGCTCACAGTAAGTGCGTAGACGTTGTCGTGTACGCCAGACAAACTGATAGATTTTTTTTAAAGTGTCGGTGGACCAATAGGGAGCTATAGACGATTAGACGTTACAAATATAGTACTGGACATGTTGGTAAGCTAGAAGGTAAAGGATGCTATGTTTTAGAACTGTCTAGATGTAATAAGTTACCCTGATTAGGTTTTTTTTAATGTTTGGGTGGTTTTTACAGAAAAGTGAAGCGCTTGTTTTGTTAGGATTGGGAAGTTTTGAGTTATTTCT